>CM060306.1:29383482-29458482 GCA_030674185.1 Monoplex corrugatus | reverse complement strand
CCCTGTCATTAACAGCTGAAATCCTGAAAACATCAAATTTCCGCCTACAGTTGTTGTTGTTGTTGTTGTTGTTGTTGTTGTTGTTGTTGTTGTTGTTGTTGTTGTGTTTGTTGTTGTTGTTGTTGTTGTCGTTGTCGTTGTTGTTGTTGTTGTTGTTGTTGTTGTCGTCGTCGTCGTCGTCGTCGTCGTGGGTTTTTTGGGGGGTTTTGTTTGTTTTTTGTTTTGTTTTGTTTTGTTTTGTTTTCGTTCGTTTGTTCGTTTGTTCGTTCTTTTGTTCGTTCGTTCGTTCGTTTGTTCGTTTTTCGTCTTTCGTTCGTTCGTTCGTTCGTTCGTTCGTTCGTTCGTTCGTTCGTTCGTTCGTTCGTTCGTTCGTTCGTTCGTTCGTTCGTTCGTGCGTTCGTTTTGTTCGTTCCTTCCTTCCTTCCTTCCTTCTTGTTTATTTGTCTTGCTTGCTTTGCTTGCTTGCTTGCTTGCTTGCTTGCTTGCTTTGGTTTTTGTTATTGTTGTTATTTGTTAGTTTTTTAGTGTTATCATTTTTTGTCTCTAGAGTTCAGAGTATCGTGCCGATAACGCAGGGGTCGTTTGTTGGACGTCCAGGTGGGCCACAGTGCCACAGTATATCACTGGCTGTTTGGCTCCTTGGATTTGAAAGTCGTGGACACAAGATTTGATGTCTCCAGTTCTATCCCAGCTCACAACATAAAAACTGGTCTGTTCGCTGCCCATCATAATGTTTTAGTCATTCTGATAATGTCAACATAATTTTTCATAATTTTCTTTTTTTTCCAATCATTCTGATAGTGTCAGCATATTTCGTTAGTTTCTTCTTCTGATTATTCTGATTAGTGTCAGTCGTCGTTTTCTAAGTTTCCTCTTTTCGATCATTCTGATCTTCAGCACCAGTTTTCCATAAGTTTCTTCTTTCCAATTATTCTGTAGTTGTCAGCAAGTTTTCCTAGTTTGCTTCTTTGTTTTTATTGTTGATTAGTGTCGTACAGTTTTTTCCTAAGTTCATCTCGTTCCGATCATCTTGATAGTGTCATGCACAGTTTTCATAAGTGTTTCTTTCCATTATTTGAAAGTGTCAGCACAGTTTTTCATAAGTTTCTTCCTCCAATATTATATAGTTGTCGGCACAGTTTCCATAAGTGTTTTTTCAATTATTCTGATAGTGTCAGCAAGTTTTCATAAGTTTCTTCTTTTCCAATATTCTGATAGTGTCAGCACATTTTCATAAGTTTCTTCTTTCTGATTATTCTGATAGTGTCAGCACGTTTTTCAATAAGTTTCTTCTTTCTGATTATTCTGATAGTGTCAGCACAGTTTTCCATAAGTTTCTTCTTTCTGATCATTCTGATAGTGTCAGCATGTTTTTTTTATATAAATTTCTTCTTCCCACTCCCCTACCCCCACCTCCTACCACCACCTCCCCATTTCAAAACCTTGCCAGCCCATAGGGTTTTACGCAGGCTCGGGAAGGTCTGCGAGAAAATTGTTGGCAGAGTTGGATGGAGCGAACATGGAACTGCCCGACTGCCACGAATCCTCCTCGAACGAGTTTCAAGCTCCAAGTTGAAAGGAATTGAACGGAGACAGAGAACAGCTGTGGAACCATTGCCAGACACCGTGCCCTTATGGCCACTCCCTTCTAGACCACTGGTCACTGCTGTTGTGGTGGCGGCTGATGTTGTGGGTGGTCATCCCACCTTTGGCAGCGGACACTACGTACAGGTTGAAGCTTACGGTTAATCCTCTCGGGTCCTTACGCTTGGCTTGCATATGTTTGGATTATAGGCGTCTCCCTAAACAATCTCCATCTAATTTGAGCATCAGTGAGTCAGTCACAGGTTTCGGTACACACCACATGGAATTGGTTAAAATAAAGGACTGGGTTGGTTTTCCAAACGCGTGGGTATGTAAAATTTTTTTTTTTTTTTTTTTTTGGTCATTTGCACTCAGTGAGGTTACTTTTGTGCTCACATTTTTTTTTTCCCATGTTCAGTTAAGTTACCAAATGTTTAAATTTTACCACATATATGTAAGTTTGATAGTTACTTCTGCTTTTTTTTATTTTAACAACAACTCATACAGCTATATGTGGCCGTGTTGCCTTCAGTCATTGTCTTGTTTCGTTTGATAGATTAGCATTCTATTTAATATGTAATACCACTAATAACAAAATTAATAATGATAATAATATGATAATGATAATAATAATAACAATAATAATAAACATTTCAGGAGCTTAATCTTTCAAAAGAAAAAGTCCTACGCGCTTACCATAACAATAATACGTATGAAGAAAATATAAATGCACGAGCCAAAGAGCATCAACACACCATACATTAAAACGAACTCACGCAATTATTACACACACTATACACACACACACACACACACACACACACACACACACACACACACACACACACACACACACACACATACACATACACATGTACGCGTGCACACACACATACACACACACACACACTCACACACACATACACACACACACACATACACACACACGTACGCGTGCACACACACACACACACACACACACACACACACACACACACACACACACACACACACACACACAAGCACATAACACACACAAGCACATACACAGAGATCAGGGCTTTTTCTATTTGTCGAAACTTCCTGTGTTATTAATCGAATTCCAGTAACTCTTTCTTGCCCTTATGAAAGGCGGCATGCCATTCTTTGATCTAATAAAGTATTTTTATGCTTTGTTTTGTTATAAGGAATATAAAATATAGAAATGATTACAAGGCATTACACTTGTATTACACACACCTATAAATTTCTCTCTGTCTCTGTCTCTCTCTCTATTTATTTTATTTATTGATATATATATATATATAGAGAGAGAGAGAGAGAGAGAGAGAGAGTGAGAGAGAGAGAGGAGTAGGAGTAGATAGAGTAGATAGATAGATAGATAGATAGATAGATAGATAGATAGATAGATAGATAGATAGAGATAATAGATGTTCTAGCCTTTTTCGGGGACAACAGTTCTCTCTCCAAATAGGGAGGGGGAGGCCGAGGGAATAAAACGAATCCCTGAACAAAGCCTGTTTGATGTGTAGACGTACCAGGAGATAGCCACATCTACCTGGTCATCCAGCTTTGCAGTGGAAACAGTGGTAAACAACAAAAGAAAGAAAAACCACCTGTAACCTTCGGGCGTGGAATGACCAAACCTTACTGGACAAAGATGGAAAGTCCGGAATGGCTTACCGCCTTGATCTTCGGGATACTGGGTCGTTGTAAGATCGACACAGCTGCCCTAAGTCGCTATTAAGACTGACATAGCTGCCCAAAGTCGATATTAACCCTTTGACTCTCACATCTTGTCCACCAGCATCCTGCATTGTTAAGCATGCTAGCAAAGCAAAAACTTAACTCCTTGACTCCCTCACCCTATCCACCAGCTTCCTGCAGGAAACTGGTGGATAGGGTGAGGGAATCAAAGGGTTAGGTTTTCCAAGTTGGTGGATAGGGTGCGGGAGTCAATGGTTAAGATTGACATAGCTGCCCTGAGAATACCAGATTTCATCATCATGTGCCCTGCCGCATGGCGTTGGCGATCATGGCCCTCCATATGTATCTATCCTTCGTCGCTGCAAGTACATCTTCCACCCTCTCTGTCGTCAGCCACCTGCAAGTACCGTCCAATATTTTCTCCCTGGGTCTACCCGGTGTTCTCTTTCCCTCCAGCTTTCCTGTTGTGACCAGGTGCTCTAATTCCCTTTCCTCATAAAATGGCATATAAATGTTGCTTATCTTTTCCTAATCTTCTTTTATCAATAATCTTGTGTCTACCTCTATCAAGACTGTCTCGTTTGTTTTCTTTGCTGTCCATGGAACTCTCAACATTCTTCTTAGAAACCATATTTCGGCTGCCTCAATCTTGTTCTGGCTTTGCGTGTTGACTGTCCACGCCTCACAACCGTATACCAGTATCGGTTCTATGTAACATTCAAGAACTCTCTTCCTGATGTTTATTGATAGGCATTTGCTCCAGGAAGCTGGTGGATAGGGTGAGGGAATCAAAGGGTTAAGTTTTTGCAGTTGGTGGATAGGGTCCGGGAGTCAAAGGGTTAAAATTGACATAGCTGACCTGAGTGACACCAGATTTGCAAAGGTTAAACCCACCTCGAGGAAATTGGAGGAGAGTACATCTTCTTCTGCACTGGGATTTCCAAAGATGATTACAAGAATTTCTGGTGTCGGATTTGCCACACACCTCAAGTTTGCAAAGAGCTGGAAACCTTACCCTGTGATAGCAGTTATCACCTAATGACCTTACATTTTCGGATCGCAAAAGATTGTTTTCGATATAGTCATCATTGCTTACGCCTCAGAGGTGACTAATCCAGATGATGTCTAAAAGAAAAAAAAACTTCTATGAAGAGCTCAACCGTCTTATTACCAAAATCAGCCAGCCACAAAGATGAGCTCACCATTCATGGACACTTCATCACTCGTGTGGGAGTGAATTACTGCATTTGACAGAACGTCCTTTGACGTCACAGTTCTGGAAAGTGCAACTCAAATGGATTGACATTGCTTCAAAAAATTCTTCCATTGTAACTTCTTTTGTAAAATATCTCATCTCAAAACACCACATAGCAGAATAGAATGCAGATTTGACATGTAGACTGAAACATTGCTAGAGGCAAATGGTGTCCGTTTTGTCATTGGTTGAAACTGATGGGTCATGTGATCTCGTACATACTTGAAATATTAAAAATTGTTTGTTCCCTCTTTAACTTACACGTGTATGCTTATCTTTATGTTTTCTGTAACGTGATTGCATTTTGTATTAAGTATACGCCTTTTGAAACAATTACTGATGACTTCTGCGTCTGTTGAATCAAGATTTTTAGTTTCTGTAGCTAGGTTTTGCCAATAATACATAGATACAAGAAGTGCTTGAAGCAACAAGGGATATAAACAGATGGAAGGCCATGATCGCCACCGCCATGTAGCAAGGCACTTGATGATGATGATGACATAGATACATACTTAGATAGCATAAGAGTATTTCGATATTGGAATTATCTAACATGTTCTCAGTCTTGTGTCAATAGACTTTGAAGCATAGAAACAAGCATAAAAAGTGTCAAGTTCTCCATCCATCTGACACCCACACCCTGTCATAAACAGCTGAAATCCTGAAAACATCAAATTTCCGCCTACTCTTAAGGTTATTCACGCTTTTCATGGATGACAGTTTGATTAACTTGAAGGAAATGCGTTCTCACCTGTATGTACGTGTGTGTGTGTGTGTGTGTGTGTGTGTGTGTGTGTGTGTGTGTGTGTGTGTGTGTCTGTCCTGTCTGTCTGTCTGTCTGTCTGTCTGTCTGGGTCTGTCCTTGTCTTTGCCTCTGTATGTTTGGCCTTTAGAAAATAGGGAACGGAGATCAATATCCAGCAGCCCCACAGGAACACAGGCAGCTCCCAACGTCACCGCTGAACAATGCATAAATCATGGACGTATGTGACTTGACATACACTTGTATTGCTTGTCCTCAGACGGCAATCAAGATCAAAAATTATTTCATACGTGATCCGGATGCCAGAAACAAACACTGCTTCTCTGTGTCCATGAACAGGATGGACAGAGCTTGCTGTCTGGCAAATAGTGACACACTCTACAAAACTACTGCCCTCCTCCCCTGCCCCCCCCCCCCCCCCCAATTGTTGCCAGAGGTGGTTTTGTTATCACAGACACCACTTGAACAGTCTGAAAACAACTCCATTCTCTGTCATTGAAAAAACTATTCTTCAGCATATCTACAAGTCCTCAGCGCCTGAAAACTTTTCAGTACATCTCACTAAGTCCTCAATATCTAAGAACCTAATGTTGATATGTTGAACAGTTTGCATAGTTAACAAAAAGAAAAAAGCTGACCACATATCTCCTCTCCTGGCACAACTTCACTGGCTCCTTGTATCAAAGCGCATACAGTACAAACTAGACACCATGTGCTACAAAAGCCTCAATAACGCAGCCCCCGATTACCTGTCAAGCCTACTTGAGATCTAAGTTCCCTCACGTACCCTCCGCTCTGCCTCTGATCCTCTGACTTTTTGCTTTCCACGCACTAAGCTCAATACCTATGGTCCACGAGCCTTCTCTGTTTCTGGTCCACTCTCCTGGAACAAACTTCCTCTCTCAGTCCGTCAGCAACCTACTTTTGTCTCCTTCAAGTCCGCTCTCAAAACTCACCTTTTCTCCTCTGCATAAAATCCTGACCTCACTCAACCCCCCCTGCAGCCTGTCTCCACTCGGAGGGGAATCACTTTGTTTTAATATATAATTGTATATTATATGCTCTCTATAATTTTCCATTGCTTTTATTCTTTCTCCCCATTTATAGCCATGTGTGTGTGTGTGTGTTATGTGTGTGTGTGTGTGTGTGTGTGTGTGTGTGTGTGTGTGTGTGTGTGTGTGTGTGTGTATGTGTGTGTGTGCGTGCGTGCGTGTGTGTGCGTGCGTGCGTGTGTGTCTGTTCAGCGCTTAGATTTGATTTTATCAAGATTTTGCGCTATATAGATAAGAATTATTGTAATTATTAATTATAAAAATGGAATTGTTTCAGTTACTGCAGACATGCCTGGTACTAAAAGCTATAATCATCGAGGCTTAGATGAGGTTGTCTGGCCACATGTTCAGAATGGTGGCCACTCGTTTCCAAAGCAGCTCTTTTGCTCTGAACTAGTGCTTGGATAACATCAGTTTGATGAACCTAGCGATTCAAAGACAACCTTAAGACTTCATCGAAGGCCTCTAGTAACGGTTGAAAGAACCTGGCTGCAAACCGCAGTTCCTGGAAACAATACATAAGGAATAGATACCACGAAAGGTATTTTTTGTTTTCCAGTCCTATCTTTGCACTGTCTTAAACATCTGGTGAGCGTTGTGTGACTATGTCCTGGGGTTTGTCATCTCCCCACCTTGCCATTTGGTTTGTATACAAGGAAACTGATGACTGGGTCCGAATGGGTCATGCAACGCATGGACAGCCCCCCTTTGTTTGATGAAATGATTATACACACATCTGTAAAACATGTTTAAGCAGGAAGAGCCAGTTCTGACAGAAGTGTGTCTGCGCAGCTGGACTTAAAGAATACACAAAGCAAACAAACGAAAACTGAGCCAGACAGATAGTCTGTCCGGCATGTGAACGTATCTTCATAACAGAGTTTAAGGTGCCATTAAACCAGGAATGTGTGTGTGTGTGTTTATGTGTGTGTGTTTGTGTGTGTGTGTGTGGTGTTTGTGTGTGTGTTTGTGTGTGTGTGTGTGTGCGTGTATGTGTGTGTGTATGTACGTGTTTGTATTTGTGTGTGTGTGTGTGTCTTCTGTATTTGTACTTGTATTGTGTGTGTGTCTGTCTGTCTGTCTGTGTGTGTCTGTGTCTGTGTGTGTGTTGTGTGTGTGTGTGTGAGTGTGTGTGTGTGTGTGTGTGTGTGTTGTGTGTGGGTGGGTGGGTGGGTGAGTGTTTGGGTGGAGGGTGTGGATGTGGGTGTAATGTGTCTGTGTGTTGTGAGTGTCTGCGTGTATGTGTTGTGCGTGTATGTGTGGTGTATGTGTGTGCGTGTGTGCGTGCGTGTGCGTGTGTGTGTGTGCGTGTGTGTGTGTGTGTGTGTGCGTGCGTGCGTGTGTGTGTGCGTGTGTGTGTGTGTGCATGCGTGTGTGTATGTGGTGTGTGTTGTGTGTGTGTGTGTGTGTGTGTGTGTGTGTGTGTGTGTGTGTGTGTGTGTGGTGTGTGTGTGTGTGTGTGGTGTATGTGTAGTTTTTTTTCGGTCGTTAATATATTTGGTTGTTTAGTCGGTTGAATAGACAGGTATTTATTTCTTCGTTCGTTCGTTCGTTCGTTCGTTCTGGGGTGGAGGTATGGGTACACTCGCACTGTTTTGAGAAGTATGTTTATTACTTAAATGCTGAAATAATGAACCAGATTTTCAAGACTTTGTCTGACTTTCTTGTCTGAATTTCTTAAATGCCAGACAGACCATCAAATAATGAAAGGAATGCCACATAAAATGTGTATTTTCTTAATTTTGATCGAAGCATCGACAATTTTAGTATCTTACATTGCTTTGAGAATCCGCCAACAATTAACACAAAGGCAAAAATGAATTGTATCAAAATCTTTCCTACAAAGGGAACAACAGAAAGGGAGAGGGGACAACAGACAGATAGAGGGTGGGTGTGGGTTAGTTACATCTTCGTCCTTTTAAACTGAAGAACTGAGACAGAACAAAAAATGTAAATGAGAGGGGAAAAAAGTTGTTGCGGTTTTTCCCGTCTGACAAGATATTTTGTCGACGCAAGGGTTCCACAGGAATCTACTTACACAGTGCGGTATAGGGTATAACCGAGTATGCAACTACAAAGCAGCTATCTGGCCTGTGTAAACTCTCTGCCGTGTGGTTCGTCCGTGTTTCCAGTAAGGTAGCGGTCTGTCTGTAGTGGTCCCTGCCAGCTCTGTCGTTCACCCTGCGCTGCTTGTACGTCGCCCGATAATCTGGATGAAGAGATTAACAGAGATCAAGAGATTGGGAGATTATTCTTAATGCACGCCGTGCTTGCTTGCTCTGTGTCGAACCTATAGCGACCGTAGGCGTTTTGTGAACAGCCAAGAACAATCTGGCAGCTGCAGTGTTTGTCTAAACGACAAATCCTTTTGTTCATGAAACAACTTTGAGTTGAGAGAGGATCTCCGATCTACGCTTATCTGTCGTTCTAAAACATGAACGTAGTGTAATGTGGGTGGGAGGACACGTAGCTTGAAGATGTCTGAGGCTGAAGTGACTGACTGAAACGTGTGCAATGATTGATGTGATTGCATGAAACGTGTGCAGTGACCTTGATGTTTCTGTCTGCAGACCTCACCAGCTCACCATGACGCAGCCCTCCGGCACCGACTTCGCCACGACGACAAGTGTGAAAACCAACACTGCCTGAGGATGTTATTCTAACATGATCGTAGTGATTGGGAGTCAAAACTAACCCTAGCCTGTGACGGTGACAGGAGTTGTAACATCATCAAAACTTCGGATAGTTCTTTTCCTGAAACGCTCAAGGAACAGAGATTATCCTTAGTGAGCGTACCGTCCTCCGCTGGGAACCAAACATAAATCCAACCATAGCGGTAAGAGAAAAGGAAAAAAACAAAAGAAATATTTTCTCCCAGCTTTATTCATGCAACGTTTAACACAGTCATAGATGGACAGCAGTATCGTGTTTTCGTTTGTGTGTCACCGATATGTGGTAACTGTAGACTACATCGAAGCAGAAACTTACAACATTAACGAAAGTTTGTAGAGAACAAGTACTTTTCAGGTTTGGTGATTAAACGTCTGATTTCGACTTAGAAATTGTTCAGTGAAAGACTCGATCAAGGACTACAACAATTTATCAGTTTCACATGGTGAACAATAGTTTTGTGAAACCGTTGCAGACAGAAGGTTCTCATGGAGGCACTGCCTTACACAAAAATGTCCCGTTTATGACAGTTTATCTCTCACTTTTGAATTTCTTAATAAAATTGAAAGGTAGCAGGCTTCTGTGTGTGCAGTGAAAAGCATACAAAACGCTGGTTACCTTACCACATCTAAAGCTTACTGTAGAGGTCAGTCAGGCTTCTGTGGGCGTTTCTTCTCGTGTTGGAGGTCGTTGGAGCTGACCACTCTGACCCGCGACTGAGCAGTGACCCCGCCATCTTACCATGATGTATCCCAAGCCAAAGAGTGCCCCTGGCCGCATGGGTCAGTCCAAACTGGTGAAGAATCGAACCAACGCCATGAAGGAGATGGAGGCCTGGGCCCGGAAGGCAGACGATGCAGGTACCTCCAATGCTTCCAGGATGTCGGGTCAGCTGACTGACAACGTCACCGAGGAGAGGATGCTGAGGGCCAAGCTCTGGGAGCTGTCCAAAGAGAGATATAAGGTCAGTCCACTTTGATGTTACAATATGGAATAATTCTGTTCGTGTATGAATGTTCCAAAGAGAGATATAAGGTCAGTCCACTTTGATGTTACAATATGGAATAATTCTGTTCGTATATGAATGTTCCAAAGAGAGACAGAAGGTCAGTCCACTTTGATGTTACAATATGGAATAATTCTGTTCGTGTATGAATGTTCCAAAGAGAGACAGAAGGTCAGTCCACTTTGATGTTACAATATGGAATAATTCTGTTCGTGTATGAATGTTCCAAAGAGAGATAGAAGGTCAGTCCGCTTTGATGTTACAATATGGAATAATTCTGTTCGTGTATGAATGGTCTAACAAGCTGCGGAAGGGAGTGGGAAGAGACAGACAGACAGACAGAAACAGAGACAGAGACAGAGAGAGAGACAGGGAGAGACAGAGACTGAGAGACACACAGAGAGAGACAGAGACAGATAGACACGGAGAAAGACAGAGACGCACAGAGAGAGACAGAGACAGAGAGAGACAGAGACACAAAGAGAGAGTTAACAGTTTGATGGTTTCATGCCTTTTAAAGCATTTAGCCCGAACTAGACAGGAGACTGACTCCAAAATATATTTTCTGTGTTTCAAAGCGTCAAGGACAAAATTTGCCACGAGGAATAATGATACTGACATGATTTGCTCTCAGTAAGGAAAAGACTACGTTCATATCTGCACAATGAGAATACTGCAAAAGTTACGCGACACACTCAAAAAGGAAATGTACTGTATTTTCGTTACCATTTTACAACAAAGGGCAGGATACATTTCAAACGTTTTTCTGATGAAAACATCACTGAATATTACTTTAAAATCCACAAACCCTGAACATAAACTTTTAGCATCTTTGAGAGAGAGAGAGACAGAGAGAGACAGACAGAGAGAGAGAAAGAGAGAGAGAAAGAGAGAGAGAAAGCTATCATCGTTCTTTCGTTCACGGATGACTGAAAAGAATCAGTGACTGGTAGCCAAAGCATCTGTTGTTGAAGTGGGTTTGCTCAAAAGCTGAACGCGTCTTTGATTAAATTTGATTAAATATATTATCTAAGAAATCGGTGTTTTATCTGTCTGTCTGTCTGTCTGTCTGTCTGTCTCTGTCTGTCTGTCTGTCTGTCTGTCTGTCTGTCTGTATCTCTCTCTCTCTCTCTCTCTCTCTCTCTCTCTCTCTCTCTCTCTCTCTCTCCTCTCCATCCGCTCACTCTTCTTAGTCTTCCACCAAAGTTGGATCTTCTGAACGATATGTGTATATGTATGTGTGTGTGTGTGCGCCCGCGTGTTTGTGTGTGCGTGCTTGTGTGTGTGTGTGTGTGTGTGTGTGTCCGCGTGCGTGAACGTGTGTGTGCTTTTGTGTGTGTGTGTGTGCAAGTGTGTGTGTATATGTGTGTGCGTGTGTGTGTGTGTGTGTGTGTGTGTGTGTGTGTGTGTGTGTGTGTGTGTGTGTGTGTGCGTGCGTGCAAGTGTGTGAGTGTGTATATGTGTGTGCGTGTGTGTGTGTGTGTGTGTGTGTGTGTGTGTGTGTGTGTGTGTGTGTGTGTATGCATGTGTGTGTGTTTTCGG
The DNA here is from genome assembly GCA_030674185.1 of Monoplex corrugatus. NCBI lineage: Eukaryota > Metazoa > Mollusca > Gastropoda > Littorinimorpha > Ranellidae > Monoplex > Monoplex corrugatus. Next base: position 29,446,903 of record CM060306.1, on the reverse strand, counting down.
TTCAGTTGATCACATCGACCGCTTGTTTCAAATACATACCGAAAGACTGACGTGCAGAACTCCTCTTTTAAAAGTGTTATTTTGGAGCTGAGGCAGGATGTTTTTGTACACCAGTCTCCTTTTAAGTTTTGTTGTGGCTGGTTCGCCCTACTAGTTTTTTTTGTTTTGTTTTCCTTGCGAGACTATTTCAGTGTGATTACTATCATTTGTCATCCAGTGTCTCTTTAAGTGTTAATGATAGATGTTGTCTGCATATCCACCCCATTCCCTAGCGCGGGGGGGGGGGGGGGGGTGCTGATGTTATTGTAGTTATTTCTTGCCATTTTTTTTCTGCGATAATTTTCTTGTCATATTCGAGGTGTAGCTGCCAACCTGACCGCTTTTTTGTTCTGCTGGATCATCGGTGTCAGTTGCACATTGCGGAAGGTTTATCAGGGCTCTCCTTCTTTCCTTTGTTTACTGAGCTCTCTTGTGTGTTCCCTACCGGTACGCGTTTTGTTGATCTGAACGAGAAATACGCTTTTAAAAGAATCTCTGCCTCCTGCCTCTGCCTAGTGCTCATCTCCTAACAGTTATGCAGATCCAAGATTCCCGATGTACTCTGTCACCATTATGTTTTGACATTTGAAGAGTTCCCATGGAGAGTTTGTCTGTTCGTCTGTCTGGTTATCAGGGAGGGGCTGATCGTTACATGTAAGACGATCCTGTTATTGGAACAGCAGGACGTGCTCTTGCATGTTGTTGTGATCCTTGTGTGTGTCTGTTGGTCTGTACAAACGCCTGTTTCAAGTCTTCCCTCACAGTAGCCATAGGGCGTTAAGCGCTGTTCAATTGTTTACTTGCACGTCTGTTTGCATGTGAGTAAGTGCATCGTGTGGACCCTACCTATGACATCATAAGATAAGAAGAACAATGAACTGATGTCTTCATTTTCGTTGGTAATATTACATAGTGCATCAATTACAGTTCTCCAAATCACAGTCTGGGCTGGCAAGATTTTTTTTTTCCCGCGGGTTATGTAAATGCTGTTCAGTTTCTCATGCAGCGGTTTTATTTATTTGTTCACTTGCTTGTGATTTATTCATCATTTCTTGTTACTGTCTGGAGGTAAAACTTAGTATAAACACAACTATAACATGGTTCCAGTACCGTTGCTGCTCCTTACCTGTTCTTTTATAGGCGTCAGATTACAAATGCGGATGATCAAGTACCGGATTTGCATTCGAGGCCAGGAGATAAAATATACAGATCTGAGCAAGAACCTGATACTGAGAGAGGCCACATATCACATGTCACTCTAGCTGACTCTTTTTTGGAGTACACTGTCCCACGTTGTCCATTGCTCCTGTTGGCCTTTCAGGGCTGCCTTCTAGATTCTTTCGGCATCCTCTTCTTTCTTAATCTCTTATAATTACCATGTCTGTCTTTGTTTTTTTCGCTTGGCCTTTGACTATCATTCCATTTTTGTTGATCCCAGACCCTGTCGATCGGTTTGGATGAGTCCTGTTGTTTGTTTGGTCTTGAGGCTTTCCTTTTCTGCGTCCATTGCTTCCCGGACTTTCTAGTTTGTGCCAGTGTTGGCTCAGTGGTCACAGCACCATGCTCGTAACGCAGGGGGTGTGGGTTCAACCCAACACTCTGGCGTGCCAGGTTTTTTTTTGGTTTTGTTTTTGTTTCCGAGGGAGACGTCATCTTGAGAAACTGAAACTGAAACTGTCAGTATCCATCTTTGGCATCGATTAATCTCACAACATTAACTCTAGGGTCCTAAAGCCCGAGCTGTCCCACCTTGTACTCTTCAACGATGAATTTTGGGGTAGCTTCAGCTTTGCCTGGCAACTATAGAGAGCAACGTCAGTGAGACCAGGTGGGACACAAAGCAATTTCCTTGTGTATTTGTGGATTTCGGCCTCCATCGATTCCACTATGCGTGTACTGATACCGTAAATCATCAGGGGCTAGAGGGGTTTTGGATGGAATCAGCATGAACTATAGGCACCAGACTTTGTATTTACGCAAGGAGGCCACGCTGGTCTATCACTTGTCGGCTTTTTTTTCTGCCATTTACTTGGTTTCATTTCCCCTTTTCGTATCTGTCAGAGTGTTATCATACCACCTTCCAAGACTCTGACTGGTTCTTCTGTAACTTTAGGAATAGCTTGGTTGGCTACGATAAATGTTACTGTCTCGGCTACTTTTCCGTTCCGTGGAGGCTCTGTAATTGTTTGTTTGAAATCCATGCTCGATGAGGCGAATGACTTGTCCAACTGCTACAGTGTTTGTGTGTTTCCTTGTTTATTGTGGAAAGGACTATGCATGGACTGATACAATATAGAGAAATAGATAAAGAGATAGAGAAACAGATAAACAGATAGATAGATAGATACATAGTTAGATAGACAGTTACATGTGTGTTTATTTTCTATACATATATATATATATATATTTATATATCTCTTGGTATACAGTTATAGATATATATATATGTATATATTAAAAAATATATATTATATTATATGTATACATATATATGTATATATATTTGTATACATTTACAGATAGATATGTACATTATGTATATATATATATATATATATATATATATATATATATATATATATGAGTGCGTGTGTGTGTGTGTGTGTGTTAGTGTTAGCGCGTGCGCGCGCGTGTGTGTATGACTGTGAGTATGTGTGTATTGTTGTTGTTGTTGTTCTTCTTCTTCTTCTTCTCCTTCTTCTTCTTCTTCTTGTCGTTGTCGTCGTCGTCGTCGTCGTCGTTGTTCGTCTGTTTATTTTTGTTGTCGTTTCACAATTTTTGCCAAAAGTTTCTTTACTTTTCTCTGAGATGTAATTACAACAGCATCAGACAAAAGAATGAAAAACCTTAGATTCTAATATTATACACAGATACATACACACGTGTGTGAAAACTTTGTCAACATGTATTTAACATTAATATTAAAATTAAACAATAATCCCAGTAAAGGTACATTATTCATAAAATAAAAACATAGAGACGGGAAGAAAATGACAAGACAAACAACTACCTTATTCAATATCTGGGCCTTGTAATTTCAAGTAGTAAACAAATGCCATAGAATTCCCCATTAGTAAAGGGGGAAAAAAGCAATTCCGGTTGACAAGATAAGGGAGGCAACTCCTATTTGAAATCGGAATTACCTCTCGTTGCTCTGTCACTGTTAATAATCCTACCCCAACAGCTGTCTGAATGTGGCCTGTCCTGGTTTCTGTATTTTCTATCGTAATTATTGTTATCATTATCATTACTATATCTGTTAGTTTGGATTTACGTCCTAGCGTGGGTGGCGAGTTTAGCGACTGTCTTGTACTTTCTTTTGTCCGTTGATTGAGTGGGTTCAGTTTCTACCGTCAGAACCGTCTCAGGTGATATGCCGACATAGATAACCATCCTAGGGAAGTAGGATATATATATATATCATTTGCTATAGGCCTACTGACGCCGTTAACACAACAGTTATTTTCAGATGGGCAAATAAGAATGATAGGACTGATCCAGGGAGAAGAGAAGTGTTAATGATTTGCGTTATAAATTGAAGATGCTCAAGAAATGTTTGTGAGAAGAGAAGCAGGTATAAGGTCGAGCTCGCAAGATTAAAATTACAGAAAATGCTGGCAGTCACAATTTCTTAGACTGGTTGGAATTTATTCAGTGGGGAAACCATGAAAGGATAATCAGAAGGAATGGAATAAAAGAGGCTTTGTCGAGCTTGGCTCGAAGATTGTTAACTTTGGAAGAAGAAAAAAGCGTTTTGTAAATAAAGATTCAATGGCCTGGATGACAAAACAGTTTCCACTTTCGAGACGGTTTTCGTAACTCTTTTCAAGTGTTCTCGATAAATCTGAAAATGAAGTACAAGTTCAGAGTACCGCCACTGGCGTTCAGCACGTACCCTCCGCTCTGCCTCCGATCCTCTGACTTTTCGCTTTCCACGCACTAAGCTCAATACCTATGGTCCACGAGCCTTTTCTGTTTCTGGTCCACTCTCCTGGAACAAACTTCCTCTCTCAGTCCGTCAGCAACCTACTTTTGTCTCCTTCAAGTCCGCTCTCAAAACTCACCTTTTCTCCTCCGCATAAAATCCTAACCTCACTCAATCCCCCCCCCCCCCCCCCCCTCTGCAGCCTGTCTCCGCTCGGAGGGGAATCACATGGTTATAATATACAAAATGTATATGCTATGCTCTCTATAATCTTCCATTGCTTTTATTCTTGCTTTTATTGCTTTTATTCTTTCTCCCCATTTATAGCAATGCGCGCGCGCGCGCGCGCGCGCGTGTGTGTGTGTGTGTGTGTGTGTGTGTGTGTGTGTGTGTGTGTGTGTGTGTGTGTGTGTGTGTGTGTGTGTGTGTGTGTGTGTGCGTGCGTGCGTGTGCGTGTGTGTCTGCTTCAGCGCTTAGATTTGATTTTATCAAGATTTTGCGCTATATAAATATTGTTAATTATTATTATTATTATTATACGAGCTGGTTTGGCTACCATTATTTCATTTATTACCAGGATGCAGATGTGCGGTCAGACAGAAAGCGGGTGGTTGGAAATGCATGCAGATGCTGGCGCAACAATAAATCGTAATGACTGGCAAGATCAGAGGAATGTGACAGAGAGGAATGACGATTTATGACTTCAGGTGGAAAGTTTTAATGTTGATATATTTCAGTTTCTGTTTCTCAAGATGGCGTCTCCGCGCTCGGAATGAATTCCATAATACTAACGTCACAGGTGCCATGTATGTGGTGATTATGGCACAAGCCTTAAGCCTGCACATAAACCCATGGACTGGCCAGGTCCTGAATCATTTTCAGATTGCGACACGTAGCGGTCCACATCTGTTATACAGGTTTAGACAGACTAAGGGAAAACAACACGGCAAAGTGGTCTGAAGGAAGCTGGCTCAGCACTGAGATTGACGTAACGAGTTTTTTAATGTTGTGGATGATGAGCCTGTCAATAACGTGTGTGTGGGAGGACCACGAACAAAGAGAGAGAATGCTTAGACAGAGAAAGACACAAGCACTTGTTCCCCAATAATTTTGATCATCGTCACAAGAGTGACGAGTTTTGTTATTGTTTGGTTTGGTTTGGTTTGGTTTGGTTTGGTTTGGTCTGTGCGTGTGTCAGTGTGTGTGTGTGTGTGTGTGTGTGTGTGTGCGTGTGTGTGTGTGTGTGTGCGTGTGTGTGTGTGTTGTGTTGTGGTGTGGTGTGGTGTGGTGTGGTGTGGTGTGGTGTGGTATGGTATGGTGATGGTGGTGTGTGTATGTGTGTGGGTGTGTATGTGTCTGTGTCTGTGTCAGAGTGTGTGTCTGTGTCTGTGTGTGTGTATGTGCGTTTGTGTGTTTTCTGTTTGATTATCCGTCGACATGTTAGTGACAGCTTTTCAGAATGCTTTGATGATGATAACGAAGAAGATGATAATCACGATGCTTTGGAGTACCTAAGTAGAATTTCAACATTTATATGTAATGAAATAACGACTCTATTGTCATGTTAAAATTCTCATTTAATTATCTTGTAAGTGCAAAATTTATGCTTGTCTAACCTATGATGTTCTAACTGAAACGCCACTTCTTTACATTTTTCTGCAATTTCTTTTCAGAAAACTGGTTCTGGTGTTCCACGTGTTCACTGACAGACAAAAACTGATGAACAAAGAGTGGCTGTTGTCATACCAGCCAGGGAAAATAATCTGTTATCGTCAGTTTCAACTGTTACTTGACGAGTCAAAAATGGATAGATCTTCAGCTACTCTATTCTCTGTATTAAATCATCAAAACTACAGACTTCGTACAATATGTCATTGTTTTCAATAATGATATAGTTAATAAGTGTCCTTGCCACACTTTGAAGACATACCATTTCATTTCCCTTTCATAATAATACAGGACATGTTCTCTGGCTCCGTTGGTAGTATTATGTGTGCCTGGGTGTAATTCTCTAATCTCATATTGAAAACGTTAGCAGGTTTCAGTTTGTTTCGGTTCAGTTTCAGTTTCGTCAAAATTGCATTCCAGTATTCAGATTATTCTATACGCACTACAACCACAAATGTCATGTTTGGGAAAATGCCGCATTAACCTGTGTGTGAACCCTGTGTGCTGGCGAGATCTAAAAATGTCAACGCACGTTTCAGCAGTTTTGGCCTATTTAGTTGTATGCGTTTTTACACGATAGGATACTTTTAACTTTAGTGAAGACTTGGTGACTTCAAAGAAGCAAACTAGCCCTGATGTGGCCCTACGCAGTCGGCTGGGCTTTTAACAACAATAACAATAATAGTGAAGCCAACACAACCAACACAATGATCTGTAGTTAACAACTACTTGATAAGAGATACAAACGAATACAAAGAAAGTTGTATATGCGGTTTCTTCTGTTTCAGTTTCTGTCTCAGAGCGCCTACGAGAAGAAAGTGTTCACAGACCGCATGCAGCGCCGGTCCAGCAGTCTGCTGAGGAGAGCCAGTAGCGCAGCACTCAGCACGTGCAGTGAGGCTGAAGGCAAGCCCAAGAGCACAAGCGCCAAACAACGATGGAAAAACGCTCGTCTGGCGCTGCTTGAAAGACTGGACCCCACCAAGGGGAAAAACTCTCGCCCAGATCCCAGCAGCTGTGCCGAAGATCGCATGGACTCCGCATCAGCCAGCAAAAAGGAGGCTATGCAGGAGATGAGAGAAACCAGGAGAATGGGATCTGCTAGTGACAGCAAAGGTCCAACAACACCGGTGAATGCGCCTCCTACTCCTCTACGTCCCCCAAGTGGTGCCAGTGTGGGCAAATTGACCCTGGCACCTCTTCCCTTAACGCCATCCCCCACAGCAGTCAAAGAGGAGGGACCGTACAGTGGCAAGCCTCCACTTTCACCCTTTCCCTCCTCACAATCTCGTAATGTCAAGTTTGACCGGTCGTCACGGACAGGTTTCTTGGGACAGAAGCAGTCAGCAGCAGAAGCTCGTGGTCTGAGTCCTCGGAGACTTCCTTCCCCGAGAATGTTTCTAGGCAGCAGACCGCCCTCTGAATCCGTTGCCTCATCTGCCCCCAATTCAGCCACCTCCCAGCGTTCCAAGGCTTGGAACAGCCCCTCTGCGTCACAAGCAGCGGCCTTTGCCTTTGGGGGCAAGCAGGGTGTTCTGTCTAGTCGATACGGAATGAGGTTGGAAAGCAAAACCCATGACCCTCGTTACGCCTCCCTGGAGGATAGCTTGTCACCCTTGCAGACCAGGCGCCGTAGCAATGTCGACGTGAAGAGCATCGTCAAAAGTTTTGACTCTTTGCACGTACCACCAAGACGCCGAAAAGAGGTCAAACCCAAAATAGAGCTAAAAGCTCTCGAATATATGGAAGAACAAGGATTTATTTTTTAACGTGAAAAACAACGTATTTACCTATTGTGCTATAAATTTGTACAAAATGCCAGCCAGTGGGCTAATGTTTAAAAGGAGAGTAGTATACATTTCAGAACGTGCATTGGTGGTGCACATTTCAGAACATAAGTCGGTCAGTTTCGAAATGATGCAAACGAATACTAAGCGTCACAACCGACAGGAGCAAATAGCACTGACTGACGAACACATTTCAGTCGTTGTGTTATTTGAGCTCCTGGACATTACGCGAATGGGACACAAAATTATAAGTCCCAGTTCACGGTGTATGGTACAGTCATAACCTTTAATATATCTATATTGAGTATGGAACATTTAACTCCAAGAACTACTAACTAGGTGCAGTCAACTGTTCAAAGAAGTTCGTGTTTTTTGTTGTTGTTTTTTTTGTTTTTGTGATAGAAATCATTATATCCTCAAGTAAAACGCCCAAAGGAAACTAAAGCTGCATTGAAGCCATTAAGACATAAATGCAAATTCTTCAAAGACTCGTACGCTGTTTTACAATGATGGCTTAGTTTAACAGTGTGGTGTGTTTTATCATATCTGTGTATGGCTGTTCAAGGACGTGCATGACAACCAGAGTAACTACAGACTCACACAAAAATCAAACAAGATGAGTCCCCCTTCTTCATGCTGGCGAACATACTGAAATACAGTTAAGTTTGAAACAGACTTCTATTTCTGGATTCAAGTGATGAAAGACAGGCCCGTTCAAAAAGAACAGAGTCGCGCTGAGAAAAAGAAAAGGAAAAGCAGCACCACAGCAATGCTTGTGACGGGTTAGGAAAGAACTGTTTTCCCATCCATAGAAAACTACCAGCAGTTGAAACATGAGTCTGACATATCAAACAAACAAGATGTGCCATCGATAAAATATCAGTCTGGAGTTATTAGTATGTACAGAAATCCGAGAGGTTTATGAATGATCAAAGGGACATAATTACCTTTGCTGAAGTTCTGGATCAGTATCTGTCAGTTTGTGGACAAGATATTTCAAAACTGAATATGGAGGATGACATCTTTCGCGTATTATTTAATGGTCAAGGGCGGTAACCTGGTGCATAAGATCTTGTTCTGACTGATTACAAAGTACAATTTCTTTCAATACGCACGAACTTCATCTACATTCCACAACAGTTCTAAGTTATTTATGTGTTTGATGTTTCCCGTTTCCAAGTGAAACTGCGAAAATGAAGAATCGGGGCATTATTGAAAATCGAGAACATTGAAAGTGTCTTGAAGAATTGAGATATGCTGATCATTATTTGTTCGTCCGTATGGGTTTCGCTTTTGGATCGTGATTTTTTGCTTGTTTTCTGAGCAGGCTTGAAAGCTATTAATCCACGTCTATGACTGTGGGCCAGTTTTTTAAAAGAGCATCGCACTTTGGCAGTTTCATTTATGCTCACCCTTTTTCCCCATTTTCTACGCCATCTTAATGGCCACAGAAGTTAAAATACTTTTTACATCGCTATGATGATCGTGATGATGGGTATGATAATCAAGATGCACGGAGTTCCTTCTAGGATTGAAACTGCGGTGACAGGGCTGTACTTACGCTTACTATCGTAATATATTCTGGCGTCAAACAGGCCCTAGTGAAACAGACACATGCGGTTTTGGTCAGGACAGTTGAGCAACATCTTCAGTGACGCCCGTAATACACTCACTTCTGGATAGGAGCTGGCTGGAACAGAAAAATCCTACACTGAGTTTAAATAGGACTGATAGGGATTCGAACCCACAACCTTCCAGTCAGTAGTCTGTGGCGCTAACCACGGCAGCACGGCATGTGGTTGTGTCAGGTTTTAGAATGTATTGCTGTTGTTTCCTTTATGAATACGTGTTTATCAAAACAACACCAAAAAATAGGTGATGTGATTTGGTTGATGAGTTGATTTCTATTCTTATATTTGTCGAAGACTTGGAAACCTATATGAAGAAACCTTCTCTACTATGGATGCTTGTTCTTGCCATTGTTGATCCCTCCCATTGTCAGTCCCTTCCTATTTTTTATTTCTCCTATTGTTCATCATTTCCGTTGTTTGATCCCTCCTGGCTGACCGACTGAGACAGACAGAAACAAAAACTTGAAATTGTTCGTCTCAGAAACACACACACACACACACACACACACACACACACACACACACAAGAGAGAGAGAGAGAGACGAAGAGAGAGAGAGAGAGAGAGAGAAGAGAGAGAGAGAGAGAGCAGGCGACAGGGAAGGTGGAACAGAGACAAAAGGAAAGAGAGAGATGAACTGGTAAAATCGTCTATTTCTCAGATAGTCTGTGTTGTTCAACTTATAATGTTTTTCTCTTTTTTTTATCTTTATTTTAAAGGAGAACAGTGTTGTACAAAAAGTGCATTCTGACAGAGAGAAAATTGGGGGTGGGGGAGACAGGATTAGTGAAAAAGGATTTGTGCAGCGTTTAAGAAGAACGAAAAAGGAAATAAAAATCACCCAGGGTGTTCCATGTACTACTACATGCAAAAGAAGTCTCCACAAAAAGTCTATTATCAAAACACTTCAACTCCTTTATCGCTCTTTCTTGTGTGGTTGACTTCAAGACCACTGCTTACTCTTTTCATAGCCTACAGTTCCACGTTCAGCCTGTTTTCCTGAATATGGTAGTTGGTCCGTTATGTAACGGTTTGGTATAGGCCGTTATGCTTGCCAGACTTGCATACGCTCGACTTGATAAACCACAGTGCAGTAATCAATTCAAGAAACAGCGTTTCAGCAATCAACAATTGAACCCGAGTTACACAGAGTGTAAACTAATAAAGTAATGCACCGGTTCTCACTGTGTGTCTCAGAACTTGCAAAACGATTGGCTTAATTAGGCAAATCTTATTTACGGGTGATTAATGATTAAGCCATCTGGTTGGATCGGGCAGAAAACTCGTCCATGCAGAAAGTGCTAGTCAGCCGCCTCTGTTCGAGCGTAGCAGAAGCAAAACTGAGTAAACAACACATCCTGAAATAGACACACTCTCTGCACTAAACACAGGTTAGTCAGTGTACAGATTAGGACTGAGACATTTGCATGACTGTCTGCCTGAAGTCAGGTCCTAACTCTTTGACTCCCGCAGCCTATCAACCAGATGCAAAAATTTAACCCTTTAACTCCCTCGATCATAGGGTTCAGTTTTTGCTTTGCTCGCATTGTTGACAATACAGGATGCTGGTGGACAGGGTGCAGGAGTCAAAGGGTTAAGATCCTCATGCTACACTGTAAATTCGTACATAGAAAATGTTTAAGTTGGTGTTATGAGAATCAGCCTAAAAGTTGCCTCATGCCTGTAAGGTATCGATGGGTGAATCGGTAGAGAACGCGTTGTTTTCCATCCAGCACATCATGGCAATAATCCCCTTGTCACCTTCCTCGTTTGATTTTCCCAGTCCTGTGTCAACTTACTACAATAGATTTGACATTGTATACATACATATTCCTGTAGACAGCTTCTGTCTTCACATCCACTTGGAAAAAAAACATCCTTGATTACAGACGTTAAAGTTATTGTATGCTACATGTATTTACAAGAACACTGTAATCACCGGAAGTTGCATACAGTTGCCAGGAGAGAAAAAAACTTTCGAATGGCGAGACCATTTTATTTTTCGATTGCTATGGTGATGGCATATGGGGAGGGTGAGAGAGGTCTAATTTTGTTATTGCCCGTTTTTCCTCCCAACACACACACACACACACACACACACACACACACACACACAAAGTGTGCGTGTGTGTGTGTGTGTGTGTGTGTGTGTGTGTGTTTTTTTGTTTTAGTTTTTACGTCGACACCACCTCAGGTGATATGGCCGACGGGGATAACCATCCGGGAAGTGGGGGAAGGGGGACTTATCTAATCCTATACTGACACCACCAGAACAACAATGATGTTAAGATGGGGCAGTGAGATGGCCAGTTTTAATATAGCGCACCCGGATTCGAACACACAACCATTAGCATGTGAATCCGACGCTCAAACCAACTGAGCTATCGAGGCCCGCTGTGTGTGTGTGTGTGTGTGTGTGTGTGTGTGTGTGGTGTGTGTGTGTGTGTGTGTGTGTGTGTGTGTGTGCGTGTATGTGTGTGTGTGTGTGTGTGAATATGATTGTTTTCTAATGTATTGACTTACCGACAAGACTGAAAGTATATGAATCAGCTGGATTATCCTGGCAGTGTATAAATGATTCTCTCCAAAGTTTCTGGAATACATTGGCTGTGTATAGATGATTCTCTTCAAGTTTGTCAGTGTAGTACGCTGGTTTATTTCAATACATACTGGTAAGATGAATACACAAATTGAGGCAGGGATCTACCACGCTTAGTGACTGTTATTGAAAAAGCAGCAGTACTCAATCATTTTCGGTAGCAAGGAACTGTAGATCGAAAGTTTTCAATGGGCATAACTAACTTGGAAAATTTTAATGACAATTTTAAAGTCAGGAAGATGTAACAGCGCAGGTAAACTGGCAGTTTGTAGGCGAACAAATCACAAAAATTGATTACATCATGAATATGGTTAAACAAACTGAGGATTGCATGAAAGAGTTTACTTGCTTTCGTTGCCTCAGAGATTGTCGGATGTCAAATGGTGGAAATTGAGATAACTTGTTTACTCTCTTCATGGAAAAGTCTTTATTGCATCGGGGTCATAATATTGCCCATTCGTTTGAACAGATATTGCACATAACAATGTTGTCAATGGCTCATCATTTGAGTCAAAATGCGTCATGAAATCAGATTTTGAGATTAGCTAAAATCAGTGAAGAATACTGTATGTTTGAATACGAACATACGTAGCCAGTTTTCAAGGTGTCTGTGACTTAAAACTGAAAACTAGTCGGCAAAGATATAATTGTCAGTTATTCATGAAATGTAGGAAATTACAAATGGTCGTCCGGGGGTAAGAAGTTCAACTTCACATGTGGTGTCGGTAGAGTAATAATGTTATGACCTACCAAGCCCAACGACCTACGGATCATTAAGTAAGTCACCAAAGATGCCTCTGCTTAGTAGGCTACTCCTTGTCTTCAGCAGAACAGTGACCTGTGTCTGTGAAGAAGTCAAAGTGACAAGTTTCTGACCCATACTAATCAAAGAAGTGGCCATGGGTCAGAAAGTGGATGCGTCTTGGTCAGATGTTCGTTACAGATGCATTAAAACAAGGAGTCATGACTAATACGTAAATGATTTTTAAGATCTTTGTGACACATCAAGTCAAATGAAAGCTGGTCAGCATATAATCTGTCGCAGAGTGTGTTCTCACTTCAGATTGTTATTGTCCTAAGTGTAATGAAGGCAACTGATCCATCCATCACTTGTCAAGCTATTGTAATGTACCGATAAACCAGTTTCAGTTATAAAACTATCGATTCTTCGTGTTTTTGTCAGAATATATTTCGCTTTGTTTCGGTACAAGTAGCAGTAGAAGTAGTCTTCGTAGAATAAGATACACTCTCCCCCCCCCCCCCCCCCCTCTCTCTCTCTCTCTCTTTTTTTTTTCTTCTTTTTTTTTCTTTTTTTTTTTTTTTTTGGGTGGTGGTGGTGAGAATCCATCTCCTTTTCGAAGCTCGTCTAGATCTATGTGTTTGTCAGCACAAGATTATCTGGAAGGAAAGTCCCAATTGTTTGTGTATGTATCTGTATCAGATTTGGACCACATGCCCAGCCAAAAACGAAGTCGCCAAGGCGTAAGTCTGAATGGGTAAGACGAATGCTGTCGTACCTACAGTTATTATTGAAACTGTTTAGTGACATGCAGTAGTCCCCGAGACATGACCTGACAATTGTCGTCTAAGGGGAATAACCTAACTCGTTATATAACTACTGCTCGAAGTGTCCAAGATGAGTTCTTATGTGTGTGCTAAATTGTTTTTTTTTCGGAGAAAGGAGTGTTTGCCGGTCTGTTGTGGCCGTGTTTCTGTCTTTCTTGATGTTCACAGTCGACCCAAAAGCAGAATGGAGTGAACAAGTATGACAATGATATTGTGTAAAGAATAAGAACGCGTATATAATACAACCAGACAAGACAGGCGCAAATTTCCGGCCAATTGGCCTTTGTCAGGCGTAAGATCACAAACAAACAAACAAACACCAGATACAAAACTTTGGAGAAAAAGACTGAAACTTCCCTGCTGCTCCGTCCAGTGTGAGAAAAGGGATAAACTGGCTAAAATGACATCTTAATGTATTTTTTGAGTAAATGTGATGTCAGAGCGGAAGTGAGATGAATTCTGCAAGTCTGAAAAGTGGTCACGCTATATTGATATTGTTCTATCCTGAAGAGGGTCCAGGGTCTAAAATTAAAACTATGATGCACTAGCTGAGAGTAGTGTTTGGAATGTAAAGGATCTCACAATTAAATAATGCATAAGAGAAAATATAAGCATAAGATCGACTGATGGGAAGATGTATAATCAAGAGGTATGGCTGATTGCACTAGGCACGATCCATTTACATCAGCCATACCTCTTGACTGGCCGAAAATTTGCGCCTGTCTTGTCTGGTTGTATTAGATACGCGTTCTTATTCTTTTTTCGTTTTTTTGTTTTTGTTTGTTTGTTTGTTTGTTTGTTTTTTCTGGTTCCTGTTTGCTTGAACGCGGGCAGTCTCACTTGTTTTGGACAATGATATTGTGAAATAATTTATTCGCTGTTATACAATTATGATGATGTAAGACATGTTTCATGCGCAAATTGATGCTCATCGGTGCTCAAGGATCACTCAGTGTAATGATGAGAATGATTTGTTTGACGTTATGCCGTAATGCTACTGCACGACATGGAGAATAAAAGTGATTGCAAAAATATCTGATCGGTGTGTGTGTCTCTCTCCAGATGCAGAAGTATTTCATCTTTGTGTGTGTGTGTGTGTGTGTGTGTGTGTGTGTGTGTGTGTGTGTGTGTGTGTGTGTGTGTGTGTGTGGTGCTGTGTGTGTGGCGGTGCGTGTGTGTGTGTGTGGTGTGTGTGTGTGTGTGTGTCTCTCTCTCTGTCTGTCTGCCTCTCTCTCTCTCTCTCTCTCTCTCTCTCTCTCTCTCTCTCTCTCTCTCTCATTGCAGAAATACGTAATCTGTGTGTGTGTGTGTGTGTGTGTGGTGTGTGGTGTGTGTGTGTGTGTGTGTGTGTGTGGGTGTGTCTGTGTCTGTGTTGTTGTGTGTCTGTGTGTCTGTGTCTGTGTGTGTTTCGTTGTTCTTGATTCACGTCTTGTTGTCTGGTGTGTGTGATTCGTTCGTTGTTTGTTTCACGTCTTTTCACTGTGTGTGTGTGTGTGTGTGTGTGTGTGTGTGTGTGTGTGTGTGTGTGTGTGTGTGTGTGTGTGTGTGTGTGTGTGTGTGTGTGTGTGTGATTCGTTCGTTCTTTGATTTCACGTCTTTTCACTCTGTGTGTGAGTGTGTGTGTGTGTGTGTGTGTGTGTGTGTGTGTGTGTGTGTGTGTGTGTGTGTGTGTGTGTGTGTGTGTGTGCGTGATTTGTTAGTTCTTTATTCCACGTCTTTTCACTCTGTGTATGTGTGTGTGTGTGTGTGTGTGTGTGGTGTGTGTGTGTGTGTGTGTGTGTGTGTGTGTGTGTGTGTGTGTGTGTGTGTGTTTGTGGTGTGTGTGTGTGTGTGTGTGTGTGTGTGTGTGTGTGTGTGTTTCTTTGAAGGCGGGTGTTGGTGTCTTTTTTCTTTCTTTCTTGTTTTCTTTGTTTTTGTTTGTTTTGTTTTGTTTTTCGCGGGGGAGGGGGGGGGGGGGGGGCGGGTATATATCAGGCATGAAAACATTCCTGCAGAAATGTACAATCAATATTTTCAGCAGATTTACTCTCAGAACTGACTTAACAATAATTCTCTAAAAAAATTCAATGTTGGAAATAATATGAAAAAAATATTCTAATCCGATTGAAAGAGGAGTGTAGAGTTATGAGCATGTTCTGAATACGAAAGACCATACATGACCCATGGAGAAAATCACTAATCTAACAGACTTGAACTATAAAGAATTGGATGTTATCATTAAAACTTCGAATTTAGGATGTTTATCACGAAAACTTCGAATTCATGATGTTTATCATTAAAAACTTTAAATTAAATATCTATGCACAAAATAATACACGGACATACTCCAAATAACGTAACCATACCTTCCCTGTTAATATCACACGCAACAAGAGAAAAAGAAACGTCCCCGTCCCTAAAACTGGCCTTTTAAAATCCAACTTTTTATATTACCGATCTAGCCTCTGGAACACATTACATGATACACCAGATAATGTCTCAGTATCACAATATTTAAGAAGAGGAATATGACACATCTCATGAATAAATTAGCTCTTCTGCTGCCTAACATTCTGTTCAATAACTGACATATTTTATACTGATTTAAACTTTTTCGTATGAAAACTTATAATCAGTTTCTGTAAATTGATACTTTAATATGTCCACAACCTCTTTCTTTTTTTTTTTATCGTACATACTATGATGACCATCATCACAGACAGTTTTTCATATACGCATGTCATATTTATCTTCCTTCTCCCGTTCGCACTGTTATTACCTTAGGCTGTGTTGCTACCCTTTTCGTCACAAAAGTACATACCACAGTCAGACAAAAGGGTCAGACTGAAGGACAGAGAACAATAGAATGTATTCGTATTAAAGATAAAAGCAGGCGGGAAGACAAAAACACAAAGAAAGAGACGGACAGACAGACAGATAACAATAGAATGTAGGCCTATTCACACAAGGAAATAAAATCAAAATGCAAATGTGTAAAAGGAAACAAAAACAAACAGACAGAAAGACAGACTGACAGAAGAACAATAGAATGCACTCATACAAGGAAAGGTCAAAGCAGACGAGAAGACGAACATAAAAGAGACAGACAGACTGACAGACACAGAACAATAGAATGCACTCATACAAGGAAAGGTCAAAGTAGGCGTGAGGAGACAAACACAACGATAGAAAAAGACAAGACAGATTGACAGAGAAAAAGAACAAGTTGGTCAAGCCATTGTAATGATTTCCCTTTTTATGCAAAACATATCACAGGACACCCAAACCTTTTACTTCTCAAAGTCACTGTGACCTTGAAGAAGTTTTGATTGAAACTCAATGTGTATTGAGGACGATGATGAACTGTCACAAAAGTTAAAAACAGAATTTAAATATTGTCACAAGCGCCTGAAAAAATGCCCTTTACACATCTTGTTCAATAAAAGTTATTGGGAGTTATTTCAAGAAGGATTACTGAGCTGGGACAGATCCATATGCGCTCCACCAAAATCCGACAGCAATTATCTGATTTCCTGAGTCTGCCCAAAACCCTATGCACTGGCAAGGTCTTGAAACGGGGAAAGGGGAGAAGTGACCTATGAAACACAAAGCTGGCACCACCAGAATGATAGAAACATTAAGATAGGCAGCGAACAGGCCAGTTTTTTTATGTTGCAGACTGCGATTGAACTCAAAATATCAGATCTTGAGTCCATGGCTTTAGCAACGAGCTGATTTTAGACTTTTCTTTAGGGGAGTGGGGGGAAGAGGGGAAGAGGCCATGTGATCTTGCTCTCGATACTTTATCCTCTAACTGTATGTCTTCATGACTCCTAAACGGTCTACACTTTTCATCCAATTTTAGTAAAGATCCATCTGGAAACAGCTAAGAAAATCTCTCTCTCTCTCTCTCTCGCTCTCTCTCTCACACACACACACACACACACACACACTATCCATCCAGAGACAGCCAAAAAATCTCTCTCTCTCTCTCTCTCTCTCTCTCTCTCTCCTCTCTCGCTTCCACACACACACACACACACACACACACACACACATATATATATTATACGCACACACCACACACACACACACACACACACACACACACACACACACACACACACACACACAATATATATATATACACACAACTTCTGGTTGATATGAAACAGTTTCCTTCTTACTTTAAAAAAGAGACACAGACACACCGAGAGCAGGATGCATAAGAGTGAAAACAAACAAAGTTTGTCTTGAGTTCAATGAAACATCAGTTCAATTATCATCCGAAAAACTTTCAGCAATAATCAGCAGAACATATACAAAGTGAACTGTAAAGCTTTCAACAATGGTATGCTCTGGCTTGATTCACTACACAAAAGTAATTCAACACTGCGTATCAAAATTCATGAATGAAATTCTTTTTTTTTCTTTTAACACAACAAACAGCATTTTACAAAACAGAATTCTGCAAAGTATCAACACCCACAAAAAAGACTCCAAATAAATATTGTATGCAATGACATTTCTGAGAACAATTTTATCACAAGTAGTTCAATTCAACAACTATTTTTCATTATCAGATTACATATTAGGCCTACTGTACTACGCAAGCACATTAAAACAGAATTTTATAATAATTGACGGGTTAAAAAAAAGCAGTATTGATATTCTTAACACAAATATTAACAACCTCCGGTAATTTCCCCAAAATTTGACTGACTTAACTGAAAGGATGAAGCAAAAACAGTACTGATATTTCTTGACACACACATAACAACCTCCGATAAATTTCCCCAAATTTGACTGACCTAACTGAAAGTGTATAGAAAAAACAGTATTGATATTCTTAACCCTTTAACCCCTCCACTCTATCCACCAGCATCCTGCATTATCAAGCATGCTAGCAAAGCCATAACTAAAGCCTTTGACTCCCTCACACCCCTAATACCACCCAGCTTCCTGCAGGAAGCTGGTGGATAGGCAGGATAAGGGTTTGCAGAATGTGATAGAGAGGAGTCAAAGGCTTAAGTTTTTCCAGTTGGTAGATAGAGTGCGGGCGTCAAGGGGTTAACATAGTAACAACCTCTAGTGAATTTCCCCAAAATTTGACTGACTTCATTCAATTGTAGAAGAAGAAAAAAACAGACATTAATAACCTCCAGCAAATTCCTCCAAAATTTGACGTACCTAACTCAACAGGTAGAGCAAAAACAGTATTGACGTTTTTAACACAGACATTAACAACCTCTGATAAATTTCCCCATAACCTACCTGACCTCCTTCACCTCAAGGGCTGAACTGTACTCCAGAAAGATGTCTGCAGGGTACAAGTCTGAGCACAGGGATGTGGAAAACTTGCTGTTGCTGATAAGCAAATCTCCACCTTTCTGTGACAATGCTGAGGCCAAGGGAGAAGTTAAACCTAATACAGCTTGGAGCTGGTGAAGGAAGAATAAAGTCCCCATGTTGAGTATTTTCATGTTTTCCTAAGCCACCAGACACATACATGGTTTATGGAATCATTTAGGGGCGTACTTATGTTCAGCATGTGTGTAAACATGAAGAGGGTTCAGGAACTAACAGGTCCGCCTTTATGCTGATCTTAGTGATCAGAAAAATTACCACCCTTTACCGACCATATTACCAATTAAACTGAGACCTTCAGATTGGAAAAAACTAAAAACACACACACACACACACACACACACACACACACACACACACACACACACACACACACACACACACACACACACACAATGAAAAGTGCGAACATAAACTGTAACAGAGTCATAGAACAAACTAAAGAACAATATTGGACATCTTTTTGTACATATGAAGTAAATGACCATAAAGATATGCAAAAGATTTGGGAAAAACTGAAAACAATGAAAAATGGGATCAAGTTGCCATCAATTCCAGTAAAACTAGAAAACAACCCTTTACCTAGCTCACAGGAGAAAGCAGAAGCTTTTGCAGACATGTTTGCTGAGGTCTGTCGAGTAGAAGGACTTCCTGCCTCTAGTAGAAATTATAGAGTACAGGAAGAAAAGACTGACGCATACAAGGATCCTGTCCCAGATAATACGCACTACGTAAATGCACCAATCACGCTCCAAGAATTAAAAGATGCCATTAAATCAATTCCAAATAAAAAGACATCAGTAGGATTTGATGCAATTTCCAATGAGATGTTGAAAAATTTACCAGAAAATTTTTTAATCTTGCTACATAATATGTTTAAAAAATGCTGGAATAGTGGCAAACTGCCCGACTATTGGAAACAATCAATAGTGGTTCCTGTACTAAAAGCAGGTAAATGCAATATTGACTTGAAAAACTATAGGCCAATTGCATTAACATCGCACGTATGTAAACTTATGGAGAAAATAATTTTAAAGAGATTGATGTACTACTGTGAAAAGAACAACATATTACCAGTGAATCAGGCAGGGTTTAGAAAAGGCAGGTCACCAGTGGAACTCCTAACAAAGCTAACCACTAATATCAAACAACAATTTGCCAGACACCAATGTTTTAGCTACATTTTTTGATATAACTAAAGCATACGACCAAGTATGGCACTCCCGATTATTATTCAAATTGAAAAGTATTGGGCTAACAGGTCACATTTTTGATTATGTCAAATGCTTCTTAGAAGACCGTGTAATTCAAACGAGGATCGAAAATGTGTATTCTTCAAAACGATTTCTTCAAATGGGTATCCCTCAGGGATCCGTTATTGCTCCCCTTCTCTTCATGATATTATTGCATGACTTACCCAGTAAAATTTCTAAACACGTAACTTTAGCTCAATATGCTGATGATTTATGCATGTGGATGCAGGTCAATATGAAAAGAAAAACTCCTTTGCGCTGTCTTAATTATACGCGTAAATGTTATCAATTAGAACTCGATAAAATAGCACGATATATGGTAGAAAATGGACTGCATCTATCCGTGGAAAAAACAAAGATAGTTTTGTTTAACAGTGGAGCTAACCCAGCAAATGTTCCCACGTTCAAACTGGGAGATACTCTTCTTCAGTATAATGAGTCGATTAAATTCTTAGGAGTTTTCCTTACAGCCAAATTATCTTGGAATCAGCATATTGAATACTTATTAACAAAAGCTCAAAAAAGTTTAAATTTCTTGAAAATAGTTCGCAAACAAGATGCATCAACACTTGTTCATCTCTGTAAATCGCTTATTAGATCTAAATTAACCTATGCCCAAGAAATATTCTTCAGCGCACCAAAACGCTTACTCACAAAACTGCAGAGCATAGATTGTAAAGGTTTCAAACTTGCGCTGAGTCTTCCAATGCATGCCTGTTGCCATCGTACATACAATGCAATCAAATTGTTGCCACTTGATGAACAAAGGAAAGTCGCTTCTACTAAATTTCTGTTAAGAAACACTACCATAAAAAACAGCATCAAAACAGAGACAAAAGTAAGATCAGACACCGACTTTCCAAAAAGAGCTAAATCAATATCCTCACAGGTCACGCTTGCAACATTTACAGCTGATGTTATGAAAGGCTCTAAAATTGATTTAGACACAGGTCCTGTAACTTTAAGACCTTCGTTTTCACCAGTACCCAGTTGGGAACTTCAAAGAGCACGATTTGACATACACCACACTGACTTAAAAAAAGAAGATAATATCAACTTACTGGCAAGTCACGTTAAATGTCATACAGAAGACTTTTATTCCGATCACTTGAAAGTTTACACTGATGGTTCAATAATTGAAAGATAAGCAGGCTCAGCGTTTTTAATACCTACTCTCAAAATTGAGAAATCTTTCTATATAGGACTTTATAAATCTATCTTTAGTGCAGAACTCTTTGCAATCTTAATGGCTTTGAATTGTATGATAAATCTTCCTAGGACAATTCCCCAGATACTTTTTTGCGTTGATTCAAAATCTGTACTTCAAGCTCTTGAATTATCAAAATTACAAACAAGATCTGAAATGATACTGGAAATTACTCACTTGATTAATAGTTTATCCTTAAGAGGCACTGATATTACTTTCTGCTGGATACCATCTCATAGTTCTTTTCATTACAATGATATGGTTGATAGGGCTGCCAAACGGGGGGCAAAGAGCTCACCAGATTCAAATCATATACAACTTTCCCTCTCATTGCATGAGTGTTATACCTTAGTGGACGCCTACGTATAGAAGCAGCTTCAAGATAAACAGAAAAAGTATGAAAAATGTTACATGAATTTTGAAATTAGCAAAACACCTAAGCGGTTCCCTGCCAGCAGAAGTATACAATCCCTTATGTATAGGTGGAAACTTGATGCATTCAAAACAAAATACATCAGGAATGTAGTGTGCCTGTGTGGAAAGAAGATAACACATAGTCATATTCTTTCATGCGTTCGGGTAAAACGACATATACCTACGTTATCAACGAAGACAGTTTCTTACATATTTGCCTCACCATCCTTAACATATGAATTTTTTGTTAGCCTGTCAAAAAGTCTGATAGCGAAATATTTTTAACGTGCCGTTACTTCTCATGTTCAGTGTTATGGTTAGCTAATTTTACTGTTTCAATCGTTAATTATGATAACGTCATTTGTGAATTTTTCTTTCTTGTCTTGTTTTTCTGGTTCATTTCTTTTTCCTGAAGATTAACCTTTTGCAAGTTTTTTTTTTTTTTTTTTTTTTTTTTTTTGGTCTAAAATCACTTTAGTGAATAGACATTAAATCAAAGACCACCACACACACACACACACACACACACACACACACACACACATATATACACACACACATACACACATATATATCTACATACATACAATATACATACACACACACACATACATACACACACACGTATATATGTGCGTATATATATATATACATATTTTGTGTGTATACACATATATGTATATATATATATATATATAACAAGATAACAAGATTTTATTTCAGCCCAGTACATAGACACAAGGAAAATATTTTGGCTATACATACAATCACACTCACGCCTCACAACAATTACAATATTCAACATCATAAAAGACAAATACGTGGGTCATCCACGGAATCGAAGAAACACACGCACACAACACACACACACTCTCACGCCAAGGCGCCCATATCCACTAATCGTTGGTTCTGCCCTGCCAGCTAATTAACAGCGCGCATCTGTCCTTCTCCTTCCACTCTCCACGCCACCCTCGCCCATCCTGTGGAGTATAGGCCTACAGATTGACGTAGATTCGATAGGCCTACTCTGTGCCAGTATCAGTCACTTCCTACACTCAAGACCCTCCCGAAAGATCGCAGCAGTTACAAAGCACTGCTGTATATATGTATATGTATGTGTGTGTGTGTGTGTACATATATATACACATACATTTATACACTAACAGACAACACTTCAAGTTCAGACTAAGTAGCTGACATGGAAAGAAATGGAAAGAAGTGCAAACACTACCACTTAAAAACATCCAGCCATCCAGCTGTTTTACGTGAATCATTAATACATGTGACACTTTATGGCAAACCATTTCTTTTTAAAATGTATGAAACCACATTAAGGTTCAAGCGCTTCTTTTTTAGTCTGTTGCGGAAGAGAAGTGGAGGGGTGTCTTTATAATCCATCACTGGATAAGTCTGACTTTCATACATCTGGTATCTGATTATGATCAAGAATTTTCCGATGTCATAAATCAATTTCTTGACGCTAACATGTACAGTTTGCAAAACATTCTACAACATTCTACAACTTTCAAATCTCTTGACACTAATGTGTACAACACTTTAAAAAGTTCTATATCTTATAAAGTTTTAAGTCTCTCATCCACAACGTAACTTAAAATGTCGAAATATGACAAATGAATAGCTTTCTCCATGGAGCCTATTTATCTCAAAAGGTACAAATTTATTCAACTTAAAAGATACATATTTTTCAAAGTAACATTCTGGTTAATTAAGCTTACTTGTGTCATATCTTAAAAGACATGAATTTATCAAACTAAAAAGATACAAATGTACCAAACTATCATTTGGCCAATAAAGCCTACTTAAGTCAAAAGACCATAAATAATTCAATTGTCAGTATTGTTTATAAGCTCCTGCAATAATCATCATCTTCCTAATAACAGATATCCACCCAAAGCAAAAGTACAGCTGGTTAAACGCAGTTTATTCTGATTATGGCAAATGCTCAAACATTTGGTTTCTTCACATCTTTTTCCAGAACAACAGAAAACTTGTTGGCAGTGGAAGCTTTGGACAGTGACATATGAAGAAAAATCTAAAGAACACTACTTGACTGACAAAATATCGATGTGTTACAAAGAAATTTACTTCAAACGGCAGGGAATTTAAGAACAACTTAATAGTATCCAAGAAGACTGAAACCAGAACTCCCTGATGGAAGAACACAAGTAACCGTTTAAGAACACATTGTACCACATATTAAAACCCTTTATGAGTCTCAAAAACAATGATTCACATAACAAACACAATCTTAAAACCTCAAGTACCGGTAGTTGCTGTTCTTGTTATCTATACATTTATATTCAGAGATAATAGCCTGGTTTGATTCCATACCCATGCATGTCTCAGACACATCTACATGACAAAACTAAAAGGAAATAAAAAATTTTCCTAGATTTTTTGTTTTATGCATCCGTGGGCTTTAAACCATTAACTGCTGGTCAACGTGCATATTCATTTTCTGATCACTGTCCTTGTAGATACAGTAAAATTTGGAATTTGTTCAAGTGATCATTGTTACTCAATGCCACACCTCAGTGTGATTTTCTCAAAGCATGGCTTTTGCCAATTTCATTCTCATTATGCTGTTATCCTCAGTCAGCATGCACCCCCCGTCACCAACAATGACTGACCCTGTCAAAAGTTCCCCACCCCTGGTAACAGTGAAGAGACAAATGTCACCTATGTCCACTCGCTCCCCCATTCGCTGAATTGGGATGTTCTCATTAAACATCTTCTTTGTTTCTTCACTCAGCACAGCGCCACCTGCACAAAGAATATTTTTGTATACTGCACTCATATATCACAAGTTCACTTAGACGTCAACGGTATACTTCTTTCTTTTTTTTCAGTAACATTAGAACAATTACAGACAGAAGAAGGAATCATGGATAACTTGAGGAAACTAAACTGACTTGACAAACATAAATCAGAATAGAAGCACAGTATACATTTGATAGATAATGATATCAGCACATTCAGCATGCGAATTATTAACATTGTATCCAAAACAGACAAAAATAAATATATTCAAAGCCTACATATGCACCTACAAGCAACCTCCGAATGTGTTCATTAAGTTGTCCAAGTGTTGGGTAATGTTGTCTGTCAGGGTTCTATTCTATCTTTGTGTAGTATCATCTGGTGAAAGCTGTTTGTTTGTTGGGTTTTTGTTTAGGTTGTTGTTCCATAATTTTGCAAAATATACTGAACTTAATCATGTTGATTTCACATCTTTTCAACAGGTCCATTAAAATCAAAGAACCTTATAGCAATCTCCATAATCTGACACTTTTATTTTTCGCTTACACAGAAATTTAGTGCACAAACTTTACTTTTTAAGATAGTAACCAATGCAGCATATCTCGATAGAAAATTTTGGTCTTTGGCCATTTCTATAAAATACCATCGTTTTGCAAGATAACAACCTTTCAGTTTCAGGACTTGCCACTACAGATGTTGGCATGGCAAAACAGAAAATCGTCCAGTTAAACAACAAATGGAAAGACAGAGGGCTTCAGTATATTTTGCAAAATTATGGAACAACAACCTATACCTTGTTCTTTCTGTTTTTGCCTTCACACATTACGTTTGTGAGTGTGTGGATGAGGGTGACTCTCTATCTACCTGTCTGCCTGTTTGTCTGTCTGTCTGTCTCTGTGTCTGTATGTGAGTGTGATACCATCTTTTTGTCTAGATTTTTATGTTGACATAGCACAGAATCCTGAGCAATATTTAGGTACTGGAGAGCTCTCTCAATCACGATCAATTATTATTTATCATCATCAGTTATGTACAGTATCTCTGTATCTTTCCGTAATGTTGCGAATTCCACATTCATTTGCACAGCAATGTGTACGTCATAAACTTTCTGTCTCCTCATGAGACTTTCCTCAAGAGACTAAGTGTCAGTCATTTACATCCAGTGGTATGGGCCATGTTCCTCATCACGTGATGTGACTATTCTCGATAGATGTTGAAGACACCTCATACATACATAACTACATAGTAGATTACCATACAGGTAGATTGTTAAGGTCAACATGCTAGTGACTATGTGTAGTGTAGACTATCTGTCATGTTATAGATGTCAGGGACTCATACAGGGCCCTAGTGACTATTGTTATGTAGATGTTAGGGACTCAACATGCCTAGTGACTACATGTTTAATGTAGTGATATGGTACGAGGGACTCAACATGCCTAGTGACTACTGTTATGTAGATGTCAGGGACTCATACATGCCTAGTGACTACTGTTATGTAGATGTTAGGGACTCAACATGCCTAGTGACTACTGTTATGTAGATGTAGGGACTCATACATGCCTAGTGACTACTGTTATATAGATGTCAGGGACTCATACATGCCTAGTGACTACTGTTATGTAGATGTTAGGGACTCAACCATGCCTAGTGACTACTGTTATGTAGATGTTAGGGACTCATACATGCCTAGTGACTACTGGTTATATTAGATGTCAGGGACTCATACATGCCTAGTGACTACTGTTATATAGATGTCAGGGACTCATACATGCCTAGTGACTACTGTTATGTAGATGTTAGGGACTCAACCATGCCTAGTGACTACTGGTAGGTGGATGTTAAGGACTCATACATGCCTGTCACCACCACTAAGTAGATGTTAGGGACTCATATATGCCTAGTGGCTCATCATCATCATGTGCTCTTCCGCATGGCGGTGGCGATCATGGCCCTCCATACGAATCTATGCCTTGTCACTGCAAGTATGTCTCCCACCCTTTCTGTCCTAAGCGACTCAGCAAATCCATCCTGAGTCTACCTGGTGTTCTCTTTCCTTCCAACTTTCCTGTTGTGACCAGGTGCTCTAATTTCTCTTGCCTCAAAATGTCCTATAAATGTTGCTTGTCTTTTCCTCATCTTGTGTTTGCCAACTTCAAGACTGATTTTTTGTTTTCTTTGCTGCCCATGGAACTCTCAATATTCTTCTCGGAAACCACATTTCAGTTGCCTCAATTTTGTTCTGACTTTGCGTGTTGACTGTCCACACCTCACAACCGCACAACAGTATCAGTTCTACATAATACTCAAGAACTCTCTTCCTGATGTTAGTTGATAGCATTTGTTGGTAAGAATGCTTTTCATCTTCTTGAATGCTGTTTTGGACTGGCCGATTCTGCTGGCTATTTCTGATGTGCATCTGCCGTCTGGTGAGATGACCGTTCCCAGTTATTTAAACTTATCAACCTGTCTCAATGTTATGCCATATGCAGTTATTTTGCATGAGGGGATTTCTTGTTTTTAACTGATTACCATGACTTCAGTTTTCTTGCTACTTAGCTACAGCCCTTTATTTTTGCCTCTATTTCTATTATATTTCAAGATTTTGTAGGTCTTTTTCATTTTCTGCAATTAGCACAGTGTCATTGCTTAACAATGCTAGGTAAATGTAAGGAACTCCTTATACATACATAAGGCTAGGTAGAGTTTGGGACTCCTGACACAGATCTGTTACTAACAAGCTCAGAAATCATTCCAAAACATTCATAGTTTTGTATAATTCAGATATCTGTCAACCTCCCATCAGGTCAGAGCTGGAACCGAATCTGGCAGAAATTCAAATTTAAAGAAATGTCCTATGAAACTGACAGGCAGGGTCAGACACAATCCTTCCCTTTATTCCAGTATAAAACTATTCTTTGTTCTTCTGTCTGTACATTTGACTCTGAGAAGTTGTCTACAGAGCCACATTTCTGCTGCACTGATTTTATTTTCTTCATCTTTTCTTAGTGTCTAGGCTTCGCAACCATACATTAAAACAGGCCAATCAAAATTTTCAGGATTCTTAGTTTTAAATCTTTGGGAAGCCATCTGTCTTTCCATATGTTGTTTAATTTACGAGGGTAATTTCCAGTAGAATGAGACCATGTCTGTATAGCCTGAAAATGCATTTACAGAAAATGGAAAAATAAGTCACAAAAAACGTCAGTCTATGATGCAATTCTGTGCCAAATTTCGTTATTCATCTTTGATTTATCTTACACTTCTGAAAGTGTATGTCAAGGCCCTGTCAGACACTGATTTGAAAAATGGCACAAAAAATGGCGTTTTCAACAGTGGATTATGCAGCTACATCAAGGTAAAGAATGCATCCAAAATACTTGAGGACATGAGAGCTTTGGGACAACTTTCTGCTCCTTCGAAAGCAACTGTGTTCAGACGGGTAAAACATTTTGCAAGTGGCAAGGCCAGCAGTGAAGACAACAGGGGGAAAATGCGAAAAAGCAAAAAGTGCAATGAAAAGTTAATGGCTAGTGTGAAGGCAATGGTGATGCTGATTCAAGAGTCAGCCTTGAAAAGATCACTGATTGTCTCGACATTCATTCGTCGACTGCATCGAGGATCCTAAAAATCAGCTTGGCTACAGGAAGGTGTCATCAAGATGGTTCCCTCATATTTTGACGCCAGAAAATAAGGGGGGTAGGTTACGTTTCTGCCAAGATATGCTGAAAATTTACAAGAACTGCGACCCTAAGCGGCTGGATGAAATTGTGACAGTGACCAAACCTGGGTGTACATGTATGAACCTTGGAGAAAGTCATAGAACAAGGCCTGGATTCCTAAAGGTGGGATTCCTCCTCAAATCGCTAGTCATCAACGTTCGCAAAAGAAAGTGTTATACACCATCTTTTTCAACACAGAGGGGATCGTATTACAGAAACCATGCAAACAAGGAGAGACCATCACCGAAAGTTCTACAGAGACTCAGTACTGTCTGACATCAACAAGTTTTATGCAACTTCCCGACCAACCGCAGGCATGAGAGGAATCAAAATTCTTCATTATAGTGCACCTGCTCATAAGTCAAGGCTCGTACAAGAATACCTTGCAACCGAAAACATCCATACTTTGCCACACCCTGCTTACTCCCCAGACCTTGCACCCTGTGACTTTTACCTGTTTCCACATCTGAAGAAATCACTGGCAGGAAGAAGTTTCAAGAGCCGAGCAGCCTTGGGAACGGCAGATTTCCAGTGTCTGTCACATATACCCAAAGAAGCCTACAGAGCGGCATTTCTACAGTGGATCGAGTGAATGCAGAAGTGTGTGGCAGCAGGAGGTGAACACTTCGAACAGATGAAATGAATCATTTTTTTTGCCGGTGAGTCTTTGACGTATAAGTTCGTTGGTCTCATTCTACTGGAAAGTACCCTTGTACCTGGACCATTTTTTTGTTTTGCCATGCCAATTCTTGTTTTCACATCTTTGGTGCAGGAGCCGTCATTTGCTTTTATAGAACCTAGATACTTGAAATACTGGACATTTTCTAAGTCTGTTTTATTTATTTGAATGTTTGGATGTTCCTGGCCTTGTTTCACTATCTGCATGACTGGCTTTTTTAGCATTCAGTTTCAATCCTGCCCTGCAATGCTGCATCTACTCGATAGAGAATTCTCTTCATGCTTGTGATGTTATCTGCCATTAATGCAGTGTTGTCTGCATATCTCAGGTTGGGTGATATTTCTTTCTCCTATTTTTATTCTCATCTCTTCTAAATCTGCCTCTCTAATGACCTGCTCTGTATGTAAGTTAAAGAGATGAGGCAAAAGGATGCAGCCCTGCCTGACTCCTTTTTTAATACCAAAATATTCCCTATGTGCACCATTCCACCTGATGGTCACTTTTTGGTCTTCGTATAATGCTGCTATAAATGACACCAAGTTTTTGGGGAAGCTCATTATTGCCATGGTGTATGACACTGTCAAAGGCCTTACTGTAATCAATAAAGGTAATGAAAGCTTCTTGTTCACTGTTCCTTACTTTTTCTATCAAAATCTGTAAGACAAATAACATGTCCATTGTGCCCCTGTTGGATTGTAACCAGCCTGACGTCCGAGAGTTCTTCTTCTTTTTGTTTCATTCAGTTCAGTATGATGATTAGCAGTACTTGCTGGTGTGGCAGATTAGGGCAATGTTATTGCAGTCCTTGATGTTCCAATTTTTACATAGCATGACAAATTCTTGTAGCTTCCAGCCATCCGACCATTGACATGATTCCTATATTCTTGTACACAGATGATGTAAGGCAGTTACACATGCTTCTCTAGTGTTCTTTAACAGTTCGCCTGATACGTTGTCCAATCCAGGTGATTTTCCTAACTTTAGTGATCTATTGCTGCTCTGACTTTGCTGAAAAGAGGTTATGATTCCAATTCTTGAAAGTCAAAGAAAAGTATATCTTTTGGGAGTTCTGGTGAGTTGTCGAGAAAAAGTTCTTTGCTATACTCATACCATCTTGATAGAATATCTTCCATTTCTGTTAAGAGTTCACTTTCTTTATTGTCTATCCTTTGATTTTGTCCTTGAAAGTTTGTGGATTTCATCTTTCTTATTTGCTGAAACATTTCTATTGTCTTTCTCTGAACATTTGCTTCTCTGATTTTTTAGCATTCTTTCTATCTATGCCTTCTTATCACTTCTGATTTTAGTTCTTATTTCTTTCTTCAGCCATTTGTAATCTTCTATCTTGTTGTTCCCTCGTGCTTGGCTTTTCTCTTTGGCTAGTTGGAAAACTTCATCGCTTATGTATGGCTTTGGGGGTTTGTTTGTCCGCCTTCCTAGTTTCGACTGCAGTTTTGGTGTCTACTTTTTTCATATCCTCCCATATATCATTTGGCAAAGTTTCATTTGCTGTCCATTCTTCCAAGAGGGCAGAGAAGTGGTTGTTTGTTTCAACTTGGTACTCAGCTTTGATTTCTGGATCTTTTAGTTTATCTACATTATATCTGATTTGCTTCTTTGCTTTGTGTTGTTTGTATGCTTTCGTTCTTAGAGTCGCAGTTACAAGCATGTGGTCTGCCTCACAATCCACTCCTGGTCTAGATTTTGCATTCATCAGTGACGTTCTTAATTTCTGGTCTGTCATGATGTAATCTATTTCATATCTGCTTCCCTTAGCTGGTGATGTCCATGCATATTTCCTTCTATTTGGATGTTTGAAGAAGGTGTTCATGACTGAGAGATTGTTGGCTTGACAGAAAAATGCTAGCATACTGCCCCGTTCGTTTCTACTTCCCAGTCCGTGAGGTCCTTTACCACGTTCCCTGTCTTCACTTTCACCTACTTTAGCATTTAGATCCCCCATTTTTATGCAGATTTCTAAGCTGGGTATCTAGTCTTTTGTTGTTTGTAGGTCACTGTAGAACTTTGAGGAGTTAAAGATTAAAAGAATATGCAGAAAGAGACAAACCTGTTTTCCAAAGCAGTCTACAAGACAATGCAAAAGAGACAAACTGTTTTCCAAAGCAGTCTACAAGACAATGCAGAAGAGACAAACCTGTTTTCCAAAGCAGTTTACAAGACAATGCAGAAAGAGACAAACCTGTTTTCCAAAGCAGTTTACAAGACAATGCAGAAAGAGACAAACCTGTCTTCCAAAGCAGTTTACAAGACAATGCAGAAAGAGACAAACCTGTCTTCCAAAGCAGTTTACAAGACAATGCAGAAAGAGACAAACCTGTTTCCAAAGCAGTTTACAAGACAATGCAGAAAGAGACAAACCTGTCTTCCAAAGCAGTTTACAAGACAATGCAGAAAGAGACAAACCTGTCTTCCAAAGCAGTTTACAAGACAGACTTCATAGCATTGACGCGTTGGGGACTGTTATGTTGCGTGAGCCAGGAACCACCATCAGCTACAATACAGCTACCAGTAAGCAGCTCACCACCCCTGGTCACCGTATATAGGCACACGTCTGCAATCTCAAAACGCTGGCCCATGCGCTGGATGGGAATGTTCTGCTGAGATCTATCTCTAACAGAAACCTCTCCCATTTTCTGGCCTCCTGCAGATACGTCATTCAATGTAGCAGAAAGGTAGTACACTGCAGAAGGAAACTTCTACCCAAGTTACTGATTACACTGAGTCTGAGTATCATAGCCAAAAATGTATACTTTCAGTGCTATCAAATGAACTAGATGCATATGTGACAAGCAGCATACCAGCAATACGAAATCTCTGAAAGCAAACCACAGAGCTTAAAACAGGTAAGTGTAAATTTCATCTGCTAAGAAGATAATTTTCCACTTTTCCGCTGTTCTTAGACTTTGAAACAGTTATCATCATGATAGGTTTCTTCTTCTCTTCTCTTCTTCTTCCTGCCATTATACATCTGGAGACAAGTTCTTGAGATAAAGTTGGCTGTCATCTGCAAAGCATCGATCATCATCATATCATGTGCCCTGCCACATGGCATTGGTGATCATGGCCCTTCACAAGAATCTATCTTGTATCACAGCAAGTATATCTCCCAGCCTGAGTGGGTAATGTCTGCATACGGAAGAATCTAGTCATTTCATTTGCTTTGCACAGTATGATACTGCCAAAGGCTAAGCCAGTGCACAGAGGCTATAGATATCAAGTGGGCCATAATTGGGTGAAGACAATTTCAAATGTTAATTGTTGTTCCGAAATATATACACTCACCTTATTCAAAGCACAAAATCCTTGTTCAACTAAATGCTTTTAAAACCATCCATTCTGTTCAGGTTCATATCGCTTACAGCCTAGCCGACTAGTAGAGCCTTATCAGGGCTAACACCACATGAAAAACGACCACCAGGTTAAGATAAAAGAAACAGTTAAAAAGCATGCTCACTGTTAACCTTGCAAGTCTAAAATGCAATTTAAGAAAAACATACTCAGATGTAAGATCACATCAAGTGAAATATTATTGATCTCTTGTAAAAACTGAAAATTGCATCTGGAGATATGTCTCTGAAGAGGTTCTTTAGGAGTCTGCAGTTTTAGTGCTTATTCTCACATCGTACAAGTCCAGCATTCAGAAGAAGGTGTCGATGTCAACGGCTCGTCAAATGTGTACACCACAGTGCTTCTTCATTTTAAAAGTACAAATGAGCATAACCAGACTTAACACTATCTATTTTTATGGTTCCCTATAGCAGATGGGAGAA
Organism: Monoplex corrugatus; assembly: GCA_030674185.1. Classification (NCBI taxonomy): domain Eukaryota; kingdom Metazoa; phylum Mollusca; class Gastropoda; order Littorinimorpha; family Ranellidae; genus Monoplex; species Monoplex corrugatus. Next base: position 29,414,496 of record CM060306.1, on the reverse strand, counting down.
TTTCTTTCAGGTTAGGTGGATTTGGAAAGTTATTATCTGTCTACTTATTCAAATCCTCCTGCCCTGAGATTCTCACACAATCATGTACTTGGATTTCACGTCAGTGTAATGAATGAAGGATTTAGAATTTTTTTCCTCTTGTGGGGTTCTTTGCCATTTAACACCACCTAGATAAAATTCATCAAAAAGTCTAGACTGAAAATAAATACACCACCTCATTGAAGCACAAATTCCTTGTTTAGCCAAATGTATTTAACACTATAAGTAGACTTATCGACAAAATCTAGGTATCCTTGTCATGTTCACATCTTAACTAAGCTATTTGACCTGACTAAAAGGCACACTCTTTACCTTTGACTCCCCACTCTATCCATCAACTGCAAAACTTAACCCTTTGACTTGCTCACCCTATCCACCAACTTCTTGCCGAAGCTGGTGGATAGGGTGAAGGAGTCAAAGGGTTAAGTTTTTACTTACGAACAAGGTTGAGTATGCAGGAAGCTGGTGGAAAAGGTGCGGGAGTCAAAAAGTAAAACATGCATTCACAACTTTCACTAGTCAGATGTGTACTCTTTAAAACAACAAATAAATCCTTGCTGACACAATCAGTCAGAACTGTACAGAGTGTTTTGTCCATGTTGGTTGGAACTTTACAGGAAGACTGGATCAGGTGAGGGATTTTTGTCTGGCCTGTGAAGTTATCAGTAAAGAAGTAGTTTCTGCAAACAGGCTTAAGTTATACTTTCCCAGACAATAACTTCCAAAACGTATGAACATGACTTTCAAGTCCTCTTGTATGCAATGTTTTTTTTTTCTTTGAACATCTTCAGTACAGTGCAATAAAGGGCTGTCTGCTTTGGACAATTAAGATTATTAATCTAGAATTTTATAATATTAAACAAACCAAAATAAAACAAACAAGCAAAGACAAAAAAAATCTTTAAATTCATCTTAACACCACCACTACCCCATCCCACAAAAAAGAACTGAAATGTAAAGCACCACAAAAAAAACACTGAACAAAAAGAAAAGCAAAAAATAAGAAGAAAAGAAAGAAAGAAAACAGTTCTAACATCTCAAAAACAGCAGCAATCAATATGTTTCTCAGACAACAAACCTAATCTCTGCATGCCCTCTGTATTGGCGATGGGACCTGGAGCAACACACATGACACGGATCCCGTTCTGACCCCACTCCACAGCCATATGTCGTGTCAGTGCGTCTGTAATTAGGTGAAGAAGTCATTGCAAATTTCGCAAAACTTTCATACTGTCTTAATTAATAACAGAAAGGAGGAGAGGGGAGGTTTATCATACAAACCTTTTCAAAAAATATACACTGACGGTTACACATACATGCAAAACACTACCTAACACTCTCTCTCTCTCTCTCTCTTCTCTCTCTCTCTCTCTCTCTCTCTCTCTCTCTCTCTCTCTCTCTCTCTTTCCTTTTCTATTTTTCTCTTCTCTACTTCTATCTAGATCTCTAAAACAAAACATCCACTACTAACACTACTATGTTGCTATAGTTGCTGTTGTTTAGGGCTGACATGCATTTGCTTCACACGTGTCTACCTTTGTCTTTCATGCTTTCGTAAGGTGCTTGACTAGTGACATGTTACATGTGTTTGGTTCATCTGTTTTCACCATAAAGCCACAGATGACAAGGTCCCCCACCCCCACCCCCCGCCTTTTATATTTGTAATGCTTCCTTTTTCTTATTCTTTTCCTTTGATTGTGTGCCTGTAATTTATGTACTGTCGTCAGTTCTTTCATACTAATACTATTTTCAATGTTATTATTATTTTTGAATACATATATACATCATTGATATGACTACTTTTATTGTTATGTTATCAACATTATTGTTGTTGCTTTCAGTGATTGACGTATATTTGCTTTACACGTGTCTGCCTTTGTCTACCTTGCATTTGTAAAGTGTTTGACCAATTGTCAAGTAGAAGTCTATGGTTTGTTTAATTCAGTTCTAGAACTTCTTTGACATAGTGTGTGTTGTGGTGCATCTGTTTCCATCACAGCATCAGAGTTAACATGCTTGCACACTCCCCTTGTTTGATTTATATGCTTCCTTTACTTTCTCCTTTTCCTTCACTCCATTTTTTTTAATAAGCATACATGTAAAGAAAAGCAAAGACTACATGCAGGACCTAATGCAACTGTCTTTGAGAAATAAAGTTTTGAAAGTTGTTTTGAAGTTTGAAGTAGACAACACCAGTGGTTCTTTGATATGTAAAGTGTGTAACTGTGCCATTGAGGATGAAATGCATCTTGTTTAATTAAGGGTGTCCTGCTCTTGTTGACTTAAACAGAGAACTCATTCCACAAAAGTATTAAGACTTTCCTAATAAGATATAGCTATCTAAGTTTCTCTAAATCAGGGAAATGAAGAATACATTATTGATTTGGTAACATTCTTGTATCTGTCTGAATACATTATTGATTTGGCAACATTCTTGTATCTGTCTGAATACATTACTGATTTGGCAACATTCTTGTATCTGTCTGAATACATTACTGATTTGGCAACATTCTTGTATCTGTCTGAATACATTATTGATTTGGCAACATTCTTGTATCTGTCTGAATACATTACTGATTTGGCAACATTCTTGTATCTGTCTGAATACATTATTGATTTGGCAACATTCTTGTATCTGTCTGAATACATTACTGATTTGGCAACATTCTTGTATCTGTCTGAATACATTACTGATTTGGCAACATTCTTGTATGTATCAGTCTCTGAAAAAAAAAAAAGATCTTTCATAAATACGCACTTTTTACTTTATAACTATTTATGATAATATTAAATTTATGATTACAGTATTTACATGGCACCTAATCTTGACATTCAAATCAAAGCATACTCACGCACCAGACATATGCATGCAATCAATGCAGACTACTCTACAATATACAACAAAACAAAACAAAACAAAACTACACAAACTATGGGAAAGAGGTAGTTGTAGAATTGACTGTCAGAAAAAGAGGTGAGTTTTCAAACTGGATTTAAAGCAAAATGGGTAGGTGTTGGACAAAAGGGAGAGTGAAAGTCTATTCCAGGCGTACAGTGCTGATTTGTGTTTATAGCAAAAAACTGTTTTAATTGCCTTAATGAATAGTGTTAATGGGTTTGCAGTGCATTTATGACTGATAGTTGATGTGTTTTATACTCTGCATCCCTTCATAAGAGTCTATGGCCTAAAAGAATAAATCGTATGATCCTCTGTCTCTCTCTAAATGAGTAAATCTCTCTCTCTCTCTCTCTCTCTCTCTCTCTCTCTCTCTCTCTCTCTCTCTCTCTCTCTCTCTCTCTCTCTTGCTCTCTTTTTCATTCACTCATCACTCATATGAACAATACACTTCAGCCAATTTTCTGCAAGTTGTTCCAGATTGCTGTTGTTGATCAGATCTGCTATGGTCATACACTGAAAAGTTTCTGGAACACAACTTCTAGTCACGATTTTCATAAGCATCTTCTTCACAATGTTGTTTGCACAAGTCCCTCCACCCGACCATTCATTTCAGTTTAATATTTCTCAAATATAATTCCAGTAACAGTTCTGTGTCACAAAACGGCTGAAATCCTGTACTCACTTTACACAGCCTTTATGAGATGACAATTATACTTACCAACGGCAGCTTTAGCAGGCCCAGCATGAGCCTGTAAAGACATGCCTCGGTAATAGAGTGTGGCCGTGATATTGATGATCACTCCTCCATGGGCCTAAATAAAAACAAAACACAAACTCACAATAACCAATTAATATTACATCTGATCATAACAACCAATTAATATCACAACTGATCATAACAACCAATTAATATCACATCTGATCATAATAACCAATTAATATCACAACTGATCATAATAACCAATTAATATCACATCTGATCATAACAACCAATTAATATCACATCTGATCATAACAACCAATTAATATCACAACTGATCATAATAACCAATTAATATTACATCTGATCATAATAACCAATTAATATTACATCTGATCATAATAACCAATTAATATTACATCTGATCATAATAACCAATTAATATCACAACTGATCATAATAACCAATTAATATTACATCTGATCATAATAACCAATTAATATCACAACTGATCATAATAACCAATTAATATCACAACTGATCATAATAACCAATTAATATTACATCTGATCGTAATAACCAATTAATATCACAACTGATCATAATAACCAATTAATATTACATCTGATCATAATAACCAATTAATATTACATCTGATCATAATAACCAATTAATATTACAACTGATCATAATAACCAATTAATATCACATCTGATCATAATAACCAATTAATATTACATCTGATCATAATAACCAATTAATATCACAACTGATCATAATAACCAATTAATATCGCAACTGATCATAATAACCAATTAATATCACAACTGATCATAATAACCAATTAATATCACAACTGATCATAATAACCAATTAATATCACAACTGATCATAATAACCAATTAATATCAAAACTGATCACAATAACCAATTAATATTACATCTGATCATAATAACCAATTAATATTACATCTGATCATAATAACCGATTAATATTACATCTGATCATAATAACCAATTAATATCACAACTGATCATAATAACCAATTAATATTACATCTGATCATAATAACCAATTAATATTACATCTGATCATAATAACCAATTAATATCACAACTGATCATAATAACCAATTAATATTACATCTGATCATAATAACCAATTAATATTACATCTGATCATAATAACCAATTAATATTACATCTGATCATAATAACCAATTAATATTACATCTGATCATAACAACCAATTAATATTACATCTGATCATAACAACCAATTAATATCACAACTGATCATAATAACCAATTAATATTACATCTGATCATAATAACCAATTAATATTAACTTCCATTTTTATACCTGATAAACATATAAGACTACAGATCAGCACATTAGAACAGCCTTGTCTGTTATCTTTTTGTCTCACACACCCACACAAACACACACACACATCACACATATACACACACACACCACATACACACACCATACATACACAAAACACACACACACCACGCATACACACACACACTCACACTTACACAGAGGCACATACACACACACACACAGGCACATACACAATACACACACACACAGAGGCACATACACAACAATACACACACACACACACACACACACACACATATGCCTGCATACACACGTGTGTGCACACACACATACCCTCACCATTGTCTTTGTCATTTTTTACATGAACAATTAATGATACAGCCACATAAAAAAAAATGACAGTAACAGCCACACACATATATCAAGCACTTTACAAAACTTGACAGCGCTGTTCCCTCTTTTGTTCCTTCTTTTTTTTCCCTCATCTTCTTCCCTCCCCTCCCACTGTAGCCTACTTACCTTCATGTACTTTTCAAAGACAACTTTGCTGACATTGAAAGTTCCAACAGTGTCTATTTCTATGACAGTCTTGAAGGCGTTGAAAGACATCCTGTCCAGGCTACACAGGAAATTGCCAGCAGCACCTACAGCAGTTTAAAAAGACAATTGTCCATGAATATGTACACATTCAAACAAGAAATACCATCTAATATCACTCATAGTGAAAAGACGTTAAATCAAAGAACGAACGAACAAGAAATACTGATACCCGATTATACCCGATTTCTCCATACTTTATGAAATGACTTAATCCTTATCTAAGTCAGTTGTAAACTCTCACATCATTTTTCAGCATCGGTTTCTCAAGAAGGCATCTCCTCACTCAGAAGAAATTTCATAAGCAATTATGCTGCAGATGCAGTGTGGTGGATAACTATCAAACTGGTCATAGTAGAAGCCGTAAACCTGCACATTGGCTAGGTCCTGAGGTTCTACTCTGCTTTTGGGTCCTACGTCTATTTTGTATCAGAAACCAATATTATGTTTGTGCATATGTGATATTATGTATGTGTATGTCTCTTTTTTTAATTGCATATTTAAATTTATAATGCAGGCTGTTACATTCATTGTACCAAGAATTTTAGTTGATTTTACTGTAAATATTGAACATCAGTTTTGTGGAAGTTCATTGTAACAAGATTTTTAGTCTATTTCAATATATATATGAATATGAAAATAGTGTATGTTTATCTGTGCATTTATGTCATGATGATTAGTATAAGACTGTTGTATGTGCTGTTAATAAATAAATAAATAAAGTTCTTTGGAAGAGCAAAAAAAAAAAAAAAAACACACACACACAAAAATAGAATCAAAATGCGTATTTAGTACAACAAGACGAGACAGGCGCAAATTTTTGGCCAACTGGCCATTGTCAAGCATGAATGTAAGATCACAAACAAACACCAAATACAAAATTAGGAGAAAAAGACTGAAACTTCCCTGCTGTTTCATCCAGCGGGAGAAGAGGACTAAATGAAATCGCCATGCGTTTGTGAGTAATGGTAAGAAGTGGGGAGAGGGGAGGCAAATATGATGTCAGAGGGGAAGTATGATGTCAGAGGGGAAGTATGATGTCAAAGGGGAAGTACGATGTCAGAGGGGAAGTATGATGTCAGAGGGGAAGTATGATGTCATTACAAAATACCTCAATAACAAGTATATGAACAAACAAACCACTTAACACTCACAATTATATTTACACCCACAAATTTACCATTTATAAGGTAATCAATTTTGCCAAACTCGTTGAGGGCGGCATCTACAGCTGCAAGTATCATCTTTGGCTGAAAAAAAAAAGGACAGTGGAATATATGAGTCTGGATTTGCTCTTAACCATTTAACTCCCTTACCCCTATCCACCAGCTTCCTGGCAGGAAGCTGGTGGATAGGAGTGAGGGAATCAAAAGGTTAAAGTAAGTTAATGAGGGTAACAACATCTAAGGATCACTTTAATATATAATACAGTTGATAGGCAAGTTCTTACAAACTGTAAAATCATGTTTACATAGCATGAGCTCAGTGACTGTCTTTGACAAAACAAATTCAGAACTTAACAGTTTTAAACAATTAAAAGCACAACTGCCAATCTAGCCTTTGGGCAAGTGGGTAGATGGAGCTCTTGTTGTTTTATCATCATATGCACATAAAGTGCAATATCAGAAAAAAAAAACAGCTCTGCCAGTCACTATTCAAATCTCTTCAGCTCAAAATGTTGCTATCAATTATCATTATATTTTGCAGTAACACACCTTTACAATCATATTTTCATGTTAATGCAACTTTATAACTGTGTTTGTGTTTTGTATTCATGCAACTCTACATTAAGAGAGGAATTAAAAGGAAAAGAGGAAAAGATAGTTGCTATTTTCCCAATCCTGAAGTTGTGTTGTCCAACATTCATGAGCATAGTCTCTCTAACCATAATCTGGCTTTGGCTTTAAATAAAAAGAGAATCTCTCACCTCTTCCACATCCTCTCTGAGAGCGAGTATCATTCACTGTCTCAGTAGCACTATCTTCGCACCACCCCTTTTCAAATCACAAACAAACCGCCAAAATCTTATTCATTCCATAATATTGCCAGGAAATTCACAAAACTAAAAAAAACTTACTTGAGGCCACCCACCAGAGAAGGCTTTGCAGTTCTACCAGATAAATTTAGATAACTATTCTGATCGCCTTCCAAGCTTTTTATTTTTATAATGATATGAGAATAATTGTTTAGCCATGGAGCCAGATTGAATAAGCATCCTCCCAGATGAGAAAACCATTGCTATGTTCCTCAAATGACAACCTTCTAATAATAATAATAATAATTACAATATTTATATAGCGCAAAATCTTGATAAAATCAAATCTAAGCGCTGAAACAGACACACACACACGCACGCATGCACACACACACACACACGCACGCACGCATGCACACACACGCACACACGCACACACACACACACACGCACGCACACGGCTATAAATGGGGAGAAAGAATAAAAGCAATGGAAAATTATAGAGAGCATATTATATACAATTATATATTACAATGTGATTCCCTTCTGAGTGGAGACAGGCTGCAGAGGGGATTGAGTGAGGTCAGGATTTTATGCAGAGGAGAAAAGGTGAGTTTTGAGAGCGGACTTGAAGGAGACAAAAGTAGGTTGCTGACGGACTGAGAGAGGAAGTTTGTTCCAGGAGAGCGGACCAGAAACAGAGAAGGCTCGTGGACCATAGGTATTGAGCTTAGTGCGTGGAAAACGAAAAGTCAGAGGATCGGAGGCAGAGCAGAGGGTACGTGAGGGAACATAGATCTCAAGTAGGCTTGACAGGTAATCGGGGGCTGCGTTATTGAGGCTTTTGTAGCACATGGTGTCTAGTTTGTACTGTATGCGCTTTGATACAAGGAGCCAGTGAAGTTGTGCCAGGAGAGGAGATATGTGGTCAGCTTTTTTCTTTTTGAGTACAAGGCGTGCAGCATTGTTTTGAATGCGCTGTAGGATGTGAGTGGTGGAGGCAGGAAGACCGGACAGGAGTGAATTGCAATAATCAATGCGAGACATTATGAAGGAGAGAACGAGTTTTGCAGTTGTTTCCACACAGAGATACTTCCTGATCAGGCTTATACGATGGAGGTGATAGTAGCAAGATCTGGCAGTTTGAGAAACAAAGTTGTTCATGGAGAGGGTAGAGTCAATGTAGACACCAAGGTTTTTAGCTGAATCAGAAATTGGGACTGATGTGTTACATAATGGGAGAGAAGAGGAGGCAGCTGAGAAAGTTTCTGATGGGTGCCAATGAGGATAGCTTCTGTCTTGTCATCATTTAGCTGAAGTTTGTTGTATGTCATCCAATTTTTAATGTCGAGTAACACTCAGTGGTGCGAGTCAGGAGGTGCTGTATATTGTCAGGTGAGTCACTGTCTTGAAGTTGGGTGTCATCAGCATAGAAGTGGTGTTTTATAGAGTGGGAGTTGATGATGGTGGACAGGGGGGAGGTGTAAAGAGTGAAAAGAACAGGGCCAAGGACAGATCCTTGTGGAACACCACAGGTCAGGTATGCAGGTTGAGAGTAAGTGCCATTGATGAGAACAGTTTGTTTTCTGTTTGATAGATATGAAGTGAACCAGGAGAGAGCAATGTCAGAGATGCCAAAAGTATGATGAAGTCTAGAAAAGAGAATACCATGATGAATGGTATCAAAGGCTGCAGACAGATCAAGGAGTGTGAGGAGAGAGACTTTGCCAGTATCAGTTGCAAGGAGGAGATTGTTGAGAATGTGTAGCAAGGCAGTTTCAGTGCTATGGCACTGGCGGTAGGCTGACTGGAAAGGATTGAGGAGATTGTTGGCAGACAGGTGAGAGTTCAGTTGGTTGAGGACAACTTTTTCAAGGAGTTTTGACAAGAAAGAGAGATTAGAGATAGGCCGGTAATTTTTCAGTTCATTTGGGTCTAAATTGTATTTCTTGAGGAGAGGGTGAACAATAGCAGACTCGAAAGAATCTGGGACAGTTCCAGTTTGGAGAAAAGTGTTGATGATGTCAGTGATGAATGGGAGGAGCGTAGGGAGACAGTCAGAGTAGAGAGAACCTGGAAGAGGATCCAGTTTGCAGGTTTTGAACGACATGGATCTGATTGTGTTGAGAATTTCTTCTTGTGAGACTGGGGTAAAAGTAGTAAGAGGTGTGCCAGAGAAGGAAGGGTCAGGTGGGCATGGTTGACAGGGTGTCCTGTCAAGCCTGTCACGAAGAGTTTGTATTTTGGTGGTGAAATACTTGGAGAATACAGATGGGAGTTCTTCATTTGTGTGTTTTGTTGGGAGAGGTAAATCTTTTCGTGTGCCAAGGAGATGATTCATGGTTGTAAAGAGTTCTTTTGAAGAAGAGGCATTCAGGATTTTGGTTTGGAAATAGCTTGTTTTTGCAGATGCAATGAGGGTGGATACTTTTGTTTTAGAGGCTTGGAAAAGTTGCCTATGTACAGTGAGTTTGGATTTGTGCCGCGGCGCTCTGCTCTGCGGCGGGCACGTTTTGCACAGGCAATCTCATGAGTGAGCCAGGGGGTAGGGGGGGCGGTCAGGTAAAAGACGGGTTGTGGCTGGAGCATGAGTGTCCAGAAGATGGTGGAGAGTAGTATAGAATTCATCAGCAAGGTTATGTGACTTTTCAAACAACATAAAGACTGTCACATAACCCTGAACTCATAGAGGAGTGAGGTGGTAGAGATCTCAACTTTTCCTGAAGCCAGTATTTTGAGAGTTGAGCCCATCTCTTCTACATTATAGCTGTACCTTTCCCAAACTTGAACAGTATCCCAATTCACAGATGGGTGCATTATATGCTACATACACTGTTTCTTAAGTCGGATCAAACTCTTGCAAACCTGTACAGACAAACTGGAAGACAGAAGTTCTACATCCATGCTGACCACTCATAATGCTGGCAGGAACTGTGACAGAAAGTTTGCTGTCTCTATCATCTCATTTCCCTACAACCTCAGGATTAAAAGACAACTACTAATTACCAATAAACTAATGACAACAGTAATCTTGATGTGAAGCAAAAAAAGACATGGAAGTAACAGAAAAGATTATATACTATATATATATACATATATATATATATACATATGTACATATACATTTACATACATATTCTCTCTGCAATATATATAAATATATTGTAGATAAACCAAAAAACAATAACAACAAACTAGAATGTTGAGCCCGGTACTTCAGCCTATGGTCTTGCTCAGTGGATTGTTTATTCAGGAATGAACACCTTTATATAACACACACACACACACACACACACACACACCACACACACACACACACACACACACACACACACACACACATACACATATATGTATACATGTAGGTAGGTAGGCCTCCCTCGGTCAGGGCTGACCATGGACAAAGTACATCCGTTCTAATGTCTAGATGGGCTGTCTGCTTGGTCTAGATGGGCTGTCTGCATGTAAATATATATATATATATATATATATATATAGAGAGAGAGAGAGAGAGAAGAGAATAGATATATATAGATATATATATATATTAGTGTGTGTGTGTGTGTGTGTGTGTGTGTGTGTGTGTTGTGTGTGTGTGTGTGTGTGTGTGTGTGTGTGTGTGTGTGTGTGTGTGTGTGTGTGGGTGTGAAGTAAGAAAAGACATGGAAGTAACACAGATAAGTAAATTCAGTCACTAACTAGCCTAAGGACATGAACTTGACGACGAATCAAAGAATCTGATTTTTCAAAATGTTATGTGACTCATTTTGGAGAAGCATGGTAATGATTTTATGAGTTCCATGTGTGGTTTTGAGAGTGACAAGAGAACAAATTATATAGCATTTTTGTTTAATTCTTTGCTTTTGTTGGTTGGCTATTCATGATTTTTTTTTTCCAAGAGGCTAAGCATGAGAAGAGTGTTACTGTATTACAAAAAAATTTTTAGACAACTATTGAAATGCAGTGTCATGGTATTTCACTTAAGTCAGAGAATTCCCCAACTGGCATACAACCTGTCTGACATCCATCTGTACAGGTAGGCAACGACGACCTGTAGCCTGTGTCAGTGTATTTGCTGACTGCTGCAACCGATCTAGTTTACGACCCAGTATGACAGTATCACAGCCATGTCTGGAAATAAGTAAAAACGACTGCTTCCACCAAATCCAAACAAGCAATTTCATATACTGAATAGAAATTACAATTAATGTACAAAATAGACAAAGCTTCTTTTTATATATGTTATGAGTAAAAAACATGATTCAGCTATTATTTCAAAATTTAAACATTCAACAGACTTTGAAGGGAAAACATATCCATTCAAAGCTATTGTTTTAAAGATAAAAAGGCAGAAAACATAAACTGTTTCACACTTCTGGTTAGTAGCTTTAATAATAAAACAATCAAAAAAATCTTTCAACCACTTTTAAATGTCCGCTGATGCATGACACAAAATTTTTTTAATGTTGTTTTATAAAATGGAATTTTACTTGTTTTCTGAAAATAAAAAAATATTAAACTTAGAAGCCAATTGCATTTGAAAAATTTTTACCTCATGAATACTTCAGCGATTGTGAAGCATATTCCTGAGCCGCCACCAGTTATGAAAGCAACTTTATCTCTGTTGATAGAACATGTATCATAATGTTACATACAAATCTCCCTCTGTCTTTCTCTCCACACCTGTGTGTACTAATATGTGTGCAAAAGCATGTGCATAGGCATATCTCTCTCTCTCTCTTTCTCTGTGTGTGTGTGTGTGTGTGTGTGTGTATGGATTATATGTGTATACATATGTATGTGGTGGTGGGGGGGTCCATATATCATATATATGCAAATGTGTCTATATTGTATATGATCAGTGTGTGTATGGTTCAAATAAATTTTATTCCAAAAAATTGTATTAACTAACTTTACATCAGACCAATACAATTAAATCAATATCATTGGAGTGCAAACAAGCTGAAACTTATGCCGTTATGGTGTGCTCTTACACACATTCATTTTACCTGATGGCTGACAAATCATACAATTACATGCAGACTACATGCTTTTAATGGTACACACGGTATGAAAAGTATACAAATCAGAGACAGAGAAAGTGAGTATGTATATGTGTATGTCTTTGTGCATGTATGTGTGTGTGTGTGTGTGTGTGTGTGTGTGTGTGTGTGTGTGTGTGTGTGTGTGTGTGTGTGTGTGTGTGTGCACTGTGTGTGTGTGTGTGTGCTTGTACATCTACTCAAGCATATAATTCTGTGAGTGAGTGAGTGTGTATGTTGCTTGTATGTGTATGTGTACATGTGCATGTGTGTGTGAGAGAGAGAGAGAGAGAGTGTGTGTGTGTGTGTGTGTGTGTGTGTGTGTGTGTGTGTGTGTGTGTGTGTGTGTGTGTGTGTGTGTGTGTGTGTGTAGGCTAGCATGTGTCTGAACAATGTTAAAATCACAATTCACACAAGTTTAAATTATTCATTAACTAACTGGTATCATAATCAACTGAAAGTTTCCTAACTTTCTAATACACATGGAAAGCCTGTACTCTGAACATGCTTTTAAAGTGTCATTCATGCGTTGATATGTCTCATGTGGTATACCTGTCAGCATACTGAGTGTTAGCAGATCAAAGTTCAGGTGAACGTGAGAATTTGACAACTTGATATAATAAATGGGCTTTTTTTCACATCCGTATTTCATTCTCATAGATTCTGGCCCTTAACAGTTGCATGCCGAGTTCTTGCTCAACTAAATCTTAATCCTTAGAATTTGGCATACTACTACTCACTTCAAAATATCCTTTTGGAAGATGTATTCGTAATTGTCGAGGCATTTCTCGACTGGTACTTCGTTGTTGGACATGATGATTTGATGTACTTCAAGTTGATCAGCGTACCAAGCGTTGGACTAGGCCTAGGGTGAAAGTGCACATAGAAAGATCACATGACTGCCTCATGACCAAACACACAAGATGGCTTCTGCCATGGTACCGACGCGTCTCTCGGCTGTTGTCTTTGCTGCGGGTATGTTGTTTGAATTTAGATACGTTGTTAGCCATAGTTTGTACTTTTTAGCATTTTCTTTTTCAAAACAGTAGAGAAACGTCTTGAGAGCTCCATGTGTTTACTGATTATCGATGTCGAAAAATTCATGTCTGGTTTCACTTTGTTACTGTTAGTTTGTAAGTTAAAGTTAGTCGTGCAATCGCCGGATCGATAATATTAATATTAGTAATAATACGAATACTAATACAATAGCAGTGTAGCCTGCATTAGTGTGCTTTTGAATTTTGGGTGATTCCTGTAGACGTATGACGTGGTCAGATCAAATCAAGTCATGTAGTTACTAATTAGGTCAGGCCAAGTCGTCAGGTCAGACCAGGTCATTTGGACACGGTTCGTTGTGTCCCAGGTCGATACGTCCCAGGTTCGATGCGTCACAGGTATACAATTTCAATGGACCATATGTCCTTTGTCTTGAAGCAACCATATAAGCGAATTATGTTGGTATTGTGCGCGAAAAAAAAATGTATGCATGTGCATAGTTTCCATGGGCTTAGGTTACAGGGTCACACCAGGGCGTCCATGTGCCTAGTTTGTAATGAGTCTGTCATAGTCCTCAGTTTCCAAAGTGTGTTCTATTCAAGTTTTAATAAACAAAACAAAAAAATAAATGAATGAATAACAACTTCCTCCGTTTTACGATGACGAAATGTGGGGAGAAGACTTTTCTTACTATATGGTCAGAAATCGCTAAATCAAACAAAATTTGGACTGTGGTTACTTTCTAATTAAAAAAAGACTAGTTTATATTATCAAAACACAGCAGGGCAGAATCTAGTACTGTCATCTGAGACGTGGAGGTACAGGGTGTAAACACCCGACCTGCAGCGTCTCATTTTCCTGCAAAAGCAGTGGGCAGGTGCACAGACTGGATGGATTCCCTGCTGAAATGGCTGGCAATAACCATAGATGTCTAAAAAGTTTGAGAGGTTTGTGGCAGTAACTCAGGGTAATAAACATTTACAATGTAATTGGTAATGAAAGAGATAAGAAATCTATATGCAGACTGTGGGAAGGTGAAAAAATAATTGATTCAACAGGATTTTTTTCCAGAAAAAAATGTTGATCATTGAAAAAAAAAATCAAATACTCTACTAGTAAAAATATACTTATGTTAGAAAAAAATATTCTTTTCAGATAAAGAACTGGTTGTGGCAGAAAACCAAACATATGGCTTGTCATCTGCAATGGTCAATGGTAATCAAAAAATTAAAACATGAACCACATTTAAACAAGGAAAAAATGAATATCAGTTTATCTATTAAAATTATTACTGCTATCAAAGTATAAAGCATTTAACTCACAAAAATACCAACTGTCTTTATTGCCTCTTTGAATGGCTGCTCCTCGCCATACTGATAGATTTTATGTTCAGTATCTTTAGGCGACAGGTAATGGGGTCTTAATTGTCTATTTTTTAACTGAAATAACTCAAAAACAGTTGTTTCTTACAGGAATTTTTATGTAGATCTGAGAACTGTTTTGTTCCATTCTGTAAACCTGTGGACTGTTTCACAAAGTAAAGCGTTTTTCCAACAATTTATGGCATGCTTCTGCCATTACATTTGTGACTTGCTTTTAGGCTGCATATGTACACTAATGTAGGAACATGTTAGGAGGGAAAAAATAGACCTGGGATAAATCAGACAGGGAAACATAGACCTGGGGGAAATTGGGTGGTATTACGGGGCAGTGCTGACAGATAAGGAAGTCGCGCACATTCTGTCTCTCTCTGTCTGTCTGTCCGTCTGTCTCTTTCTGTCTCTCTCTGTCTCTCTGTCTCTCTGTCTCTGTCTCTCTCTCTCTCTCTCTCTCCTCTCTCTCTCTCTCTCTCTCTCTCTCTCTCTCTCTCTCTCTCTCTCTCTTAAATGAGTGACTGATCTGCGATTAGTCTGATTAATGGATTGGCATTATGAATGTCTGTTTTTGCCAATTAACCGACTGTTTTGGGGTCGAATTGCTCTTATGTCATATATTTCTTGTTTCACTTCATTGTACATTAATTCCATTGATTGGTTTAGATTCACTGGTGAATAAATTGATAAACTGAACGCATGATTAGCTGACAACGGAATGATTATATGATTTGTTAATTGATGGCGATGGGTGGCTCACCGACCGATCGATTTATAGATTGATGGTTTTAGCTATTGATCGATCAGTGATTGAATTATGGAATGTATGGATGATTGATTCGCGTTATTTGAAGTAACGATTGCAAATTGATATATTGAACTCAGTTAAATTCTAGGTTATCTGGTCGATTAAGTCACTGGATGACTGATTAACTGGTTAAATGATTGATCGATTGATTGATTGAGAGAGGGACTGATTACGTTAAGTGATTGTTACTGAAGTGATATCGATTGTACAGTTGGATGATGCATCTGACCCAGTCAATTGAAAGCTGATTTGTCAGTTGAATCACGGGCTGAATGGCGGATTCTTTGATTGATCAACTGGTAAATCAGTTGATTGATTGGTTAATTGATTGGTTGACTGTTTGATTGATTGGTTGTTTGGTTGATCGATTGATGGATTGAGTGTTTATGTCAAGTACCTGTGGTTGAATATATTGATCAACTGTATGATCTCCGAAGGGTACAAGAAATGTCAGATCTGTGCACTAATTGAATGGTTTGTTTGTCTGATAGCCAGTTATTGTAAAATTGACAGTTGGATGAATGATATAGATGCGGTTAATGACAAATATTCTTAGCTGGCCAGTTAAGGAATATGGACTAGAATACAAATGAAAAGACCACTGTAAATGCAAAGATGAATGTATCCCAGCTTATGTGACGGTAAACGATAGAAGGGGACAATGTGACAGAGTTCACTGCAGTTTGAAAGTATAACTTGTATGAATGTATAAGAAAACCTGATCTCCTCCCCTCCCCTTCCCCATGCATGTATTGTGGCCTAAGGCCGATGTACAATAAACATTTTCTGAGTTCTGAGTTCTCTCTCTCTCTCTCTCTCTCTCTTCTAGGGGGATCTCTGTATACAAACGAAAACCAAAACCACACCACAAGCATGCGCGCACATGTACACACACACACACACACACACACACACACACACACACACACACACACACACACACACACACACACACACACACACACACACACACACACACACACACACACACACACACACACACAAACTCATGCACATGCACATGCAGTCACACAGATGTACATGCAAACACATATAAACAGGATTCATACTGTTTTTTCTGTGACATGGTGTATCCACTTTTTGCCCTAAAATGGACCCCTCAAACCTGGGACATATTGAACCTGGGCATATCAGATCTGGGACTTATCGAACCTCAGACATGATGAACCTGGGACATATCGAATCTGGGATGTGTCGAACCTGGGATGTATCGAACCTGGAATGTATCAGACCTGGGATGTATCAAACCTGGGATGTGTCAAACCTGGAATGTATTGAATCTGGGACGTATCAGACATGGGATGTATCGAACCTGGGACGTATCGAGACATACTCGATCACGTGGTCCAGTTAATTCAGTCTTTATCAGTTTGTGTGTGGTCATTGCAGTTCTGTTCAGGTCATGTATGGCTGATGGCGAATGCAGTTTAGGTCCACACCATCATCATCAAATCACACCCACAGAGTGACAGACAAACAAAATCACAGTTTAGGCCAATAAACAAAGCAGAGGACACAGCAGGAGAGAACGGTAGGAAACCCAGCTCTTATCAAATGAATCATGAATTGATTTATCACTCCATGGCACTATTCAGACAGGCAAACTCTTTGCAAATCTGCAACATGCCAGAAATTTCTTGCCTCCTACCTGCACTGGGCTGTTAAACCAAGTCAAGTCAGATGTTCTAGATACTAATGCCAGATTTTTTCACATACATATGCTGTGATTATCGCATGCATGATACTGATATCCCTGACACAAAATCAACTGTTTTAACAATGTTTGTATCATTGCTTGGTCAGTTTTCATATATGTAGATGCTCGATGTACTCTTTGTGAAACATGATTTCATAAATTTTTACATACATCAGATGTGTCAAGGACATTTGTCACACATATGCCAACATAGTTTGGGATGCATATGTGGATTTGTGAAATATGCATGATATATACTGACAGAAACCTCCTTGGCCATATTAGGCATGTGAAAAGTGCCCATGTAGCATGCAGAAAGTGCCCATGACTGATTTGTTGTTTTCCTCATATCTTATTGTTATATGTCATACTGCTACATGACATAACAGGCCAGATATGCCTTGTGATTATTACTGGCATGATAAGTTTGGAATGGTATGTCTTCTGTTTCATCAGTCAGAATGTCTGAAACCATTCCAGCATAACTATAACTGTAAGGGTAAAGATTACAGGAAGTGTGTGTGCCATCTGTGGGCATGGTAGCATTAAGACTTCGTCAAGAGGGAGATAAAAAATGGGGACATGTGTTGTTCACATAATTTTGTTCATTTTACGTTTTCTCTTTCACTGTCATAGGAAATGATAATGGATTTCAGTTTGTACATGCTATTGAGGAAACACGTTATGTCAGTCTCTGTGATTGCAGGTAAATTGCGAATATTTTTTGTATTTACACTAAAAACACAGAAGGGAAGGGGGAATTAGTTCAGCTTAACTTATGACTAGGGAAACTTCCCATCATTGGTTTTTGTTTGTTTGTTTGTTTTTGTTTTGTTTTGTTTTTTTAGGATTGGTGCACTCAGGTAGGTTACCTTTGTGCTCACCTTTTTTTTCATCCCATTTTCTATGCCACCTTAATGGCCACAGAAGCTGGCACAATTTTTTACAATGCGATGATGAGGATATTGATGAGGATGATAATCATGATGCTGTACATGTGGAGTTCCATATAGGATTGAGACTGCATGACAGGGCTATACTCTACTCTTACTATCATAATATATCCTGGTGTCAACCAGGCCCGAGAGATGCAGACACCTGCAGTGCTGGTCAAAAGATTTGAGCAACACCTAAATGATACATCTATGAAATTGATCAGACTCAACTGTGTGATCCCAGTCTTCCCAGTGAGCCCATACCATGCCCAACTCTGGGCAGGAGCTGGTTAGAGCCGAAAAATCCCACAATGATTTTTTTGAAGGGACTGATGAGGATTCGAACCCACAACCTTCCAGTCAGTAGTCCGTTGCGTTAACCACTACACCACGGTGACTGGTTAACTTCCCAAGATTTAACTTGTAACATGTGGGTGTGTGTTTAATTGATTCAGATTAACCTGTACCATGTGCCTGTCTATGTGTGTGGCTGAAAATGTGTCATCAAAGATTTCTTAGCTGTTCATGAATATATATTTCCAAATTCAATGTCATAGGTACGTTTTATGGGAAGTAGAAATTCATGATTCAATTTAAAGGCTTATCCTATTGAGGATGTTGCAGTTTAGTCCAAACTATATTTAAATCAATTTATAAATTTATGATGGATATAAAGGACTATTATGAGTAAAAATATAAATGGGCACAGGCTTTTTTTCAGAAGGAGGGGAGATAGTGGAGGAAAGGAGGGGCATGGTGTTATTGTGGCCATGAAAATGAATGAACTATCAAACATTATTTTCAGCTGTTTGTGGGTCAGTCTTTACATGTCTTCAGGTCTGAGTTTAACCCTGTTACATTAATGAATAATGTTTGTTTGTTTTTTGTTGTTTTTGTTTTGTCTTGTTTTGTTTTGTTTTTGTTTTGTTTTGTTTTGTTTTGACTTTTTCGCACCATTTTATTGCATGTAAACTTGTAAGAGAGATATACACCATCATTAAATGCAAAAACAAAAGGAATGCTAAGTTGTATAAACCACAGATTTTAAGTTTTTGTGTGTTTGACTGTATCTGACAAAAAGGTATTGATGAATTAAACAAGCATTTGAGCTGTTGTTAGATCAGATTCCGAAATAGATGCCACATATGTGGACTATGTCCTAGCGCTGGCTTACAACTTTTGACCACAGCATGGTGTGTGAAGTGGGATAGTGGGATGAGTAGCTGCCTGAATTGCCCGAGGGAGAATGCCTGACACTTTTGACATATTCCATCTTCAGATTATTCTGAAATGAGAAATTTTGAATCAAAAACAGAGAGACAGAAACACACACACACACACACACACACACACACACACACACACACACACACACACACACACACACACACACACACACACACACACACACACACACACATATGCGCGCACACATGCACACACACACACACATAATTATGTGCGCGCACACGCACACATACACAAACATGCACACACGTGCACACATGCATGCACGCTTGCACGTCACACACACACACACACACACACACACACACACGCACACGCACACGCACACGCACACGCACACACACACACACACACACAACCATACACACACACACTCTCTCTCTCTCTCTCTCTCTCTCTCTCTCTCACACACACACATACACACACACACACACACACACACACACACACACACACACACACACACACACACACACACACACACACACAGCTGCTGGTGGATAGGATGAAGGATTGAAAGGACAAAAAGTACTCAAATGTCATGAAAGTTAACAAAATCTGCAATTGTGAATGTTTCCCTTTTCTTCGTTTTATCTCATTTGTGTCAGTGTTTTTGTTTGGATGGTTAGGGTAGGTAGTTGCTTGGTCTGGTTGGTTGTATGGTTAAGTGATGAAACAATAAGAATAAGAACTGAGAATGGATGAGGGGTAGGTGATTGATTGGTCGGTCAGTTGGTTTAATTGTGTGTGTGTGTGTTGTGTGTGGTGTGTGTGTGTGTGTGTGTGTGTGTGTGTGTGTGTGTGTGTGTGTGTGTGTGTGTGTGTGTGTGTGTGTGCGTTTGTGTGTGTGTGTGTGTTATTTTTTGTTGTTGTTCCTTTGTTTTGGTTTTTTGTTTGTTTTGTTTTGTTTTGTTGTTTATTTGTTCAAAACAAGTATGACTGCCCGCGCTCAAGCAAACAGGAACCAGAAAAAAACACGAAAAAAATCAGAACGCATATTTAATACAACCAGACAAGACAGGCGCTTGCTTGGTTGTATTAAATATGTATTCTGATTTTTTGTGTGTGTGTTTTTTCTGGTTCCTGTTTTGTTTGTCATTTCATGTGGTTTATATGTTTTGTGTGTCTAGCAGGTACTCTTGTGTTCCTGGCCACTGTAATCCAAGCGCAAGCAATGACAGCCATCCTTCCTACACCTTGTCAGGCACATTACATTCCAGAATTGACGATTGACAAGGCTCGCCTGAACATTCATAATGATAGACACTCAGACATCAGTCTTATTCTGTACACTCAAAGCAAGGAATGTCACAGGTACGTAGCACTTCTTTTTAATGGTATGTCTGGTGGTATGGACAGAGACAGGCACCTGAACAGTTGTTCTGGTGAGCACAGTTTCACTTGATGTGAATGCGAATGTGAAATGTTTTAATGTCTAAGGGGTTAGCCCATTCACAAGGGACACTAGGGGAGGGGGTGTGTGTGAACATGAAACAAAGAAAGAAAAACTTCATTTGCAAAAGTTCTTTGCGACAAAGGAATCCAAATTATTGTACTGAATCAAACAG
Source organism: Monoplex corrugatus (assembly GCA_030674185.1). Taxonomy (NCBI): domain Eukaryota; kingdom Metazoa; phylum Mollusca; class Gastropoda; order Littorinimorpha; family Ranellidae; genus Monoplex; species Monoplex corrugatus. The sequence continues at coordinate 29,393,249 of CM060306.1, read as the reverse complement.
TTCAAAGTTTTACACAGTAGGCTATAGTTCAATACTGTCCATCCTATCAAAAGATGGTCTTTTCATAAACATACAGTCATTATTGTCCCAACAACCGTCATGATGGGTCTTTATGATATTTTTGTGTCAACATCACAGCTGTTGGAGTGGACACACACATCTCGATGGAAAGAACTGAAGAGTGCATTCATGCTCCTGGCTATCTGTTTAACACAGGCCACAAGTTCTCTGTATTTGCCATGATACTTACACAGCTGTTGTTTTTCATGGGGATTACTAATGTTGTCAGTATCGTTCTTGCTTTCTACAACACATGTTTTCAGTGTCAAGATCCTTTACACTTGCACGTTCTGACACAATTTCAAATGCATTTTCTAATGCATTTTTCTGACACATTTTCTCTTGCAGCATCATACACTTCTCAGATATTTTCATCACTGCCTTGATCACTGTTTTCAGGTGACTGTATCCTTATCTGGTTTTCTACAAGGACTTCCTCACACCTTACTGTCACTGTCTGCGGGTCTATGTCACTGTGACTCTTTACGCTCAGTGGATCTACTATGTCACTGTAACACTTTTTACTCAGTGGATCTACTATGTCACTGTGACTCTTTGCGCTCAGTGGATCTACTATGTCACTGTGACACTTTTTACTCAGTGGATCTATTATGTCACTGTGACACTTTTTACTCAGTGGATCTACTATGTCACTGTTACTCTTTTTACTCAGTGGATCTACTTTGTCCCTGTGACTCTGTTTACTCAGTGGATCTGCTATGTCACTGTGACTCTTTTTACTCAGTGGATCTATTATGTCACTGTGACTCTTCTTTTTTTTTTACTCAGTGGATCTACTATGTCACTGTGACTCTTTACACTCATTGAATCTACTATGTCATTGTGACTCTTTACACTCAGTGGATCTACTATGTCACTGTGACTCTTTACACTCTGGATCTACTATGTCACTGTGACTTTTTACGCTCAGTGGATCTACTATGTCACTGTGACTCTTTACATTCAGTGGATCTACTATGTCACTGACTCTTTACGTTCAGTGGATCTACTATGTCACTGTGACTCTTTACACTCAGTGGATCTACTATGTCACTGTGACTCTTTACATTCAGTGGATCTACTATGTCACTGACTCTTTACGTTCAGTGGATCTACTATGTCACTGTGACTCTTTACACTCAGTGGATCTATTATGTCACTGTGACTCTTTACATCAGTGGATCTACTATGTCACTGTGACTCTTTACACTCAATGGATCTACTATGTCACTGTGACACTTTGTATCGTCCTTACCCTCAGTGGTTTCAGTTTCAGTTTCAGTTTCTCAAGATGATGTCTCTCTGTCGGAACGAATTCCATATGCACTAATGTCACTGGTTCATTCGTTCTTTGATTTAACGTCATACACTGGTGCCATGTGTATGATGATCATGGCGCAAGCCTTAACCTGCACATAAACCCATGAGCTGGCCAGGTCCTGAGGCTCTACCTAGACTATATTTTACCTAGTCTATATTTTATACTGTTTTTTTATCAGCCTACCACTGGAATAATCTTGGCTACATGTGTATGTGTGTATCTTACCTTTCAAAAAGGAACATACATATAAAGTAAATATATAAATAATTGAAGGTCTGAATCACAACGCAACTAGCTATTTTGTGTAAACTCATCTCACATGACGGACCCCCCCCCCCCCCCCCCCAGTCAATGCCCAGATGCTCAGCTGTCTATCAGTTAGGTGAAGTGGATCATGCATTAGGTGTTGATTGAGACACACAGCATGACAAACGGTTACCTGACTGAAATATTTTGACGTGAAAACACCCGGTGTTGTCTGTATTGTAAAATAAACTTGGCAGGGATCATCAGTCATCCAGCAATCATACCAGCATTGTTGCTGATTTGTTACATTTATAAAAAGGGAATGATCAACTACAAAGTAAGGTAAATACAGGTAGATTGTCACAGCCCCAAGAGAGGCAAACATGAGTTTTTACCCTTGCAAGAGTAGAAACATACTGAAACAAGGAGACAAAATTGTGTCTTTTATGTCTCCTTGTTTCTGATTGTTTTTACCTTTATATGGGAAACAACTCTTCTTTCTCAAGAGAAACAGTTCTTCTTTCTCTCTTTTGAAGCTATGACAATCTGTCCACATTTGCCCTATATGATTTGTTATAGTCTTTTCTATGCTGATGATAAGCTCTCTGTCATTCCGGCCTTTTCTTGTTGAAGGGGGCAGGGATGGTGGTAGGAAATCAGTCCGATTATTATGTCCTTAAGATTTCTTGAATATTTACTAAAACTCACAAAAATTCCATACTGTAGTAGTCATTGTATAAGAAGAGACATCATCAGTAGTTGTAGCAGCAGTACCAATGCTTGCTATCAGTAGCAGGAATGTTGTAACTTTGGTAGTGGAAGTATATCATTATTGTGCTATTGGTGGTCTATGATTTCAGTGTGACCTACTCCCAGTGACCAAGGTGGACACCAACTGCTCAGTACTGTTGGATACCCGATGGCCGGTGATGGTGGAGATTCGAGCCTTAAACTCGAATAATTCAATTGAAGAAGCCACTCATTCATGCAGGTATAAAGTTATCAATTTCTCATTGTAATATCTATTTCATTTTGATTTAGAAATAAAGCTACCATTCATCATCATCATCATCATCATGTGCCCTGCCACATGGCGTTGGCGATCATGGCCCTCCATATGCATCAGTTCCTTGTTGCCGCAAGTACATCTCCCACCCTCTCTGTCCTCAGCCACCCTGCAAGTCCATCCAATATTTTCTCCCTGGGTCTACATGGTGCTCTCTTTCCCTCCAGCTTTAAGCTACCATTAGCACACAAAATTAATATGAATGTTGATGGGTATCAGGACATGTTGGAGTAAATGTTTCAGAAGTTGGACAAAACATGTGAGAGAGAGAGATCTTTATTCAACCCTGAAGGCTGATGGAGTATAAATCTTTCATTACACAACTAGTACAGACATTTACTGACCAAATCTGGGCAACTTTTCAGGTATAAATACAATCACTGGTCTAAAGCAAAAAATAGATAAATCCTTTAGCGCTCTTCCTAAAGATCCTGACATTGGAATGGGCAACTCAAGCGTGGGCCTTTTGCTTTTGATTTGTTTTCTTGCAACACATAGCTTAAAATTCTTTAGTTCCATGTCTCTCTGTGGTATCCTGTAAGTTGTGCTAGCTGTTTCTGGAGACGATCTGTTCATCTTCATTACTGTCTCAAAAGGAAAAAAGTATGTGGTCAGTATTACATGTATGTATTTTTTTTCAGAATAATGTACCTGAATGTTCTGTCTTAGTCAATCTGTTTATCTACTTCTTCTTGTTGCTTTTCTGCTTTATGAAATTTAAGTGCTTTCCTGTCTGACAGTATGAAATTGAATCAGGCTCTTGTTTTTAATAGAAACCAAAAAAGAAGAGTGAAACAAACAGGAAAAAAGCAGAGTAGAATAATACATTCATCATCATCATCAGGTGCCTTGCCGCATGGCATTGGCGATCATGGACTTCCATCTGTCTCTATCTCTTGTTGCATCAAGCATCTCTTCCACCCTCCTTGTCTTCAGCCACTCTGCAAGTCCGTCTAGTATCTTCTCCCTGGGTCTACCTGGTGCTGTCTTTCCCTCCTGCTTTCCCGTTGTGACCAGATGCTCCAATTCCCCTTTCCTCATAAAATGCCCTATAAATGTTGCCTGTCTTTTCCTAATCTTCCTTATGAATGATCTACTTGTGTCTGCCTCCATCAAGACTGTCTCGTTTGTTTTCTTTGCTGTCCATGGAACTCTCAACATTCTTCTTAGAAACCACATCTCGGCTGCCTCAATCTTGTTCTGGCTTTGCTTGTTGACTGTCCACGCCTCACAACCATACAACAGTATTGGTTATATATAACATTCAAGAACTCTCTTCCTGATGTTAATTGATAGGCATTTGTTGGAAGAATGCTTTTCATCTTCTTTAATGCTGTTGTGGCTTGGCCGATTTTGCTGGCTATTTCTGATGTGCGTCTGCCATCTAGTGAAATGATTGTTCCCAGGTATTTAAACTTATCAACCTGTCTCAAGGTTGTGCCATTTGCTGTTATTTTGCATGAGGGGATTTCATATTTTTTACTGATCACTATCCAATAATACATTATTGGATGCAAAATTAACAAGTAAAATATGTGTGCAGCGCCCGGTCTACCTAATTGTGTATGGTTACCCATCTTGTTTAGGACTGGGGAAGAAAAAAGAGCAAGGGAGATAAAAGAGCTCTGTCCTTGTAAAGAGAAGTGCATACTCTCCAACTACCCAACCCCAACCCCCACTCACCAACTCCCCATCAACATTTTGGTTATGGGTAGCCATATCTTCATTTTATGTTTTATTCATATGATACTATACTACGGGCCATTGAAATGTTTAAGTGCATTTATTATTAATCAAATGACATTGTGCACACTTGATGTCTGGTCCATTGTTGAATTAAGAAACAATTGACCAGTTTTCATTGCACCACCAAGAAAGTAACGAAAGGCTTCTAATCAGTAGATATGCTGATTTGTGATCACCTACACATCACAGTCACTCTATGTATGACACCTTAATTTTACTAATTAATCAATGGCAGAATCAGAAACACTTTGGAAACAAAATTTTCAGAGGAACAGCTCACTGAGATGTCCCTTGTTCTCTGCACAACATAATTTTGTCAGCTTCTGCTATACATGCCAGTACTAATGTGGCTATGAATGACTCAGATTAACCCATTGACTCCCACACACTATCCACCAAATGCTAAAACTTAACCCTTTGATTCCTTCACCCTATCCACCAGTTTCCTGCAGGAAGCTGGTGTATAGGGTGAGAGAATCAAAGGGTTAAGTTGTTGCTTTGCTAACATGGTTGGCAATGCAGGATGCTGGTGGATAGGGTGCGGGAGTCAAAGGGTTAAGTAAGAAATGATTGTATTTGCATGTTACAGTGCTGCCAACTTGACCCGTCATTTCCTGGAGAATGGCGAATACTCTGTCTACATTCAGCTGATGGGGGATAGCAGTAACATGAGTATGGAGTGTCGCTTTGCCTTGTTGAACACCCCCCCAGATGCCAACGCAGGTAAGTATTATATAGTTGGTTTGCTTTGTTGTAATTATTGCCTGATGTGATGTTAGTGTAACTGGTTCGGTTTCTTTCCTTGTTGTGTTTTATGGCAGCATGCTTGCGTTAAAATTGGCTTTTCATTTTGTTACATTTTTTTTTCCACTATCTGCTCACACGCTACCACATACACACACATGCCGACATGCATGCATGAACACATGCATGCACATACACATGTACACACACATACACATGCATGCTTGAGCACATGCATACACACACATATACACACATACACACTTACACACACACACACATACACACACACACACACATACACACACACACACACATACATACATACATATGCACACATAAGCATGCATGCACACACAAACTCAGTGCAGCATTGAGCACTAACGGACAAGCCAGTGACGTGTATGTAATATTCTTTTCTTGACAAAATAAATTGGTTTCCTCTTTCAATGCTTGTCTGAAAGATGATGGTAAATTTGATTATCTACATCTTGGTCAAGAAGTTCAGGCCATATGAGAGAACATTTTTTCAGTGCAGATGTTCATTTGGCTTTCTCTGCTTCCCTTTATATTTCATATTCATATTCATATTCATATTCTTATCATATCCATATTCATATTCATATTCATAGTCATTCTTATTTCTTTTGCCACAGTGGATTTACCATGTGAAACTCAGGCTGCTCTCCTCTTTGAGAGTGCATTGCCACAGTGCAGAGCCTTCTTTTTTTTTTCTTTTCTTTTTTTTGACTAAGACTTTAGAAAGGCAAGAAGGCTAATTAGCCTTTAAGAGGAGGGTCCTGAGAAATGAACCGTCTCGCCTATGTTTTATGCCAGGGCAGCTGGGCAAAAGCCCTGCTCTTCAGATTTTCAACTGCCATGGGATCTTTAGCATGCACAGGCCAGAAGGTACATGGATCCAACTTGTTTTTTGTCCCTTTCTGAGGGACTAGACATTCAGTTCAATTTTCTAGTCAAACTGAGGAGAAAAGTCAAGGCCTTATTGGGAAACAAACCCTGGAACCTCGAGTTTAGATATTGGCAGGTGAATGTATGAACCATTCTGCCACTTTCTGCCTTGTTTTCTGTGTTCATGCTCTTTTTAATCGTATTTTTTTCTTTTTGTGGTAGTTTTCAGATTAACTGACTAACTGAATTCATACTTTTATTGTTCATCAATCAATTTCATGCTTGAAATTATCAAAATTTCTGTTTGAATTGTTGATGATGATTTCTTTGTACACAGCTGTTTACATTGCACTGGGTGTTGCTTTGTTTGTGGCTGTCATATGGGTGGCATTTCAGCATTTGTACAGGTAGGTAATAATAATAACAATAATTACCGTATTTACTTGACACCAAATTTTGACAACTCAAATCAAAGTGCTCTCATGCATTAGGCATATGCGTACAATCGAAAAAGACCACCCCACAACATTTAACATTAAAAAAAAATATATATATATATATATATACACACACAAACTGAGGGAAGGAAATAGTGGTAAAATTCATTGTTGGGAAAAGAGGTGGGTTTTTAAATTGGATTTAAAAACAGAAAGGGTAGGTGTTAGGTGAAGGCAGAGCGGAAGTCTATTCCAGGCTGACGGTCCTGAGACACAAAAAGAATGCTGGCCAACAGTCGATAGTTTAGGTACTGACACAATGCTTTACTCATTTTGTATAGGTAAGTTCTGGCACACATTGCTTTACTTACATGTACTTTGTGCTTTACTTCACTCTTTTCTGACATTGTTCATGACAGTAACTTTCCCTGTAAATAAATTCATAGAGTCCAAAGTCTCAAAATGTGTTTTATATTTATTTTCATATGTTTCAGTCATATTGACAAATAGCTCTGAGAAAGCAGCATTTTCTCATCATCTTTTTGAATGCATTGCTTGTTAACCTTTTGACCCCCGCACCCTGTCCACCAGCATCCTGCATTGCCAAACATGCTTGCAAATCAAAAACTTAATCCTTTGATTCCCTCAACTTATCCACCATCTTCCTGCAGGAAGCTGATGGATAGGGCGAGGGAGTCAGAGGGTTACGTTTTTGCGGTTGGTGGATAGGGTGCAGGAGTCAAAGGGTTAAGAAATAGTGCATCATTAGACATGTGTGTCTGTGTTTTGAGTGTGTGTGAGTAAGTGTGTGTGTTTGAGCGTGTGTGACAACTTCTCATAAATATTGTTATGACAAAGAAAGGTTATGAAACTTAAAGATTTTATCCTATCATCATGTTGGTCAATAGTTACATGTAGTCTCCTCACTTGCACAAATAATTTGTCTTTAAATGACACTATTTTATATTGTCTTCACAGGCGTGGCATTATTCACAGGATCTTGTGCTTTTGGAGCACTGAAAGTTTGATGTCTGTGAGTATTTTTGTATGATACTTGTTTTGATTTTGTCACCCGTTTAAACATTATCCAAAATTTGCCATTGCATTTGGAGGAGTCTTTATATAAACTACAATAGACGTGAGTTTGTAAGTATGTGCATCTCACTCACTCTTTAACATTTGCTAGATCTATGTGTATCTCATTCATTTTTCATAATGTGACTGCCATTTGCTAGTAAGAAACAGCTAATCATGTCACAGATACAGTATCACAGATCAGTTTCCTTTAGCTCCCTACATTTATCTGCACTCATTACTGTGAAGATTGTCTTGTAGTTCCCTCACAGGATCTGATATCTTGTTGTTTGGTGTGCTCTTGGCACTGTCATGGAGTCTTCTGCAGGTGATTTTTTGGTGTTGATCATTCACCTGTGTGAACAGCAGCTTATAATACATAATGTCATGTAACTGTTGGTAGTTTGAAGACAGTTTGCATTCAACATCCCTGCCCATTGATGGATCTCTGTTCATCATTTCCAAAGCTTCTCTACTTTTTTCTTAGAGGCATGGTCAGAATTCCTTAAATGACTGATAAACCTTTTCAACTTTAATTTTCTGACTACTGGATCCTTAAAAAAAGAAGAAAAGAAAGAAAGAAAAAGATAAGCAACAAAATGTAGTTGATTGAATTTTATTTTTCCTGCTGTCTTGGTGTAACTTACTGGTGATGTGTCCCCGGCCACAGGATTTGGGTCCACCCGCCAGTATCAACCCAGCTGAGGAAACAGAGGGTAGTGGAAGCTCTGCAGACACCGGCAAAACAAAGAAAAGGGAGCGTCTGCGATCTCTCGACACTTTCAGAGGGTAAGAATTAATTTCATGCCCCTTTCTCAAGATGATTTTTGGATAGTTTTTCAGATAAACTTTTGTGAATCAATCTTCTTAAAAAGATTATATGGTGAATGTGTGTGTTCGTTCATTCGTTCTTTGATTTAACATCTTTTCACTGTGCATATTAGACAGTGTGTATGTGTATGTGTGTGTGTGTGTGTGTGTGTGTGTGTGTGTGTGTGTGTGTGTGTGTGTGTGTGTGTGTGTGTGTGTGTGCGTTCGCGCGTGGCGCGTGCGCGCACATGCATGCATATTGTATTGAGATTTTGTTCATCTGAACAATGTTATCCAAGAAATGTTTTTCAAATGTAGTACTATGAATGATCATACTGACATCTTCTTATGTCTTATTTTACATGTCTTTTACTTTGGCAGAGAGCAAATGTTTGACACAAAGAATTTTTTATTCAATTTTTTTTTAGCCACATTGAGCAAAATATGAATAGAAACATTATTCACAAAGCAGAATTATTTGTATCAAAATTCAAAGACATGCATGACATCCAACATTTTCAACTAAGGGTCTGTCAACAGTACACATGATAAATATATAAACATATACTAATAGGTCATTAAAAAACACTTTTGTATATACATCATAAACAAAGAGTCATATTAAACTTCATCTGAAACTAGGGATAGATATGGCAACCATTTTTTGTTTAATTGAAGTTTTTGTAGTATATTTATATAATATTCTTCTGTCTGGTATTTTGTGCTAAACTATCTTGTAAAAGAAACAGTGTGTCATACACTGTTGTCAAATTTGCTTTTACACATGTACATTTTTGCTTGAAGGATTATTAAATTGTATATCAAATCAGCTTATATTTTCTTTTATACATGTGCATTTTTGCTTGAAGAATTATTAAACTGTATATCAAATCTGTTTATATTTTCTTCAGCACCAAACGCAAATATGTTTTCAGATAATCTAAGCTTGACTTAAAGTCATCATATGCACTCATGCACACATACACATATGCGTGCACACATGCATATACACATGTACATGCACATACACTACACATACACACACACACACACACACACACACACACACACACACACACACACATATCACCGATACGCACACATGCACACACCACATACATACACACACGAACATGCACACATACACACATGAGATTCAGATTTAGTTATATATCTCATGCTTTTTATTAATTTGTCTATTTATATTCATAATTGTACTTTTTTCTCATAGGCTGTCAATAGTGATAATGATCTTTGTGAATTACCGTGGGGGGTACTACTGGTTCTTCCGACATTCCAAGTGGAACGGCTTGACAGTGGCCGACCTGGTGTTCCCGTGGTGAGCGGCATGGAG
>CM060306.1:29193482-29378482 GCA_030674185.1 Monoplex corrugatus | reverse complement strand
TGATTTTGTACTATAAAAACATAGGTAGTACTTTTAATAATCTGATGTTATTTTCTATCAGATAAGTGATTTTGTACTATGAAAACATAGGTAGTACTTTTAATAATCTGATATTATTTTCTATCAGATAAGTGATTTTGTACTATGAAAACATAGGTAGTACTTTTAATAATCTGATATTATTTTCTATCAGATAAGTGATTTTGTACTATGAAAACAAACGAGCTGAGGCTGGAATAAACTACCAGTGTTAAAAGAACAAAGGCAAAATGTTTCACTTCCTGAGATTTTTGTTTTGCTGTTTCTTTTTGCAGTTTTACATGGTTTTGGCCTGTGTCTGCTGTTAGTATTTAACGTCTCTTGATCTGCTTGAAATGCATGTCGCAGAAACTATATTTGGCATAAATGCAATGGAATGTTCGGGGGTTTGTGTTGGTTTGCTTGCCAGCTTATAAATGACTGTAAACCGCCCCCTCCTCTTTTTTTTTTCTTTCTTTCTCTCTCTCTCTTTTTCCCCCTTCTTTCTGGGATGCAGGAGTTCTCAGTGTCAAGGGTATTGCAAACATTTTTTAATTAGAATTTCCAATTATACAAATAATCCTAATAGCATCTGAATTAAGGTTGAAATTGTTATATGTTCACAGTTTATCCTTTTCTGGGGTGGGGGGCTGTCACATCTGTCTGTTATTGTTTTCCTCATTTAATTGTATTTTTGTGTTATGGGTAGATAGTATTGGCGATTTTTTTGTTTTTGTTTTTGTTGTTTGATTTTTGTTGGTTGGTTTGTTTGTTTGTTTGTTTGAACCTGAAACTAGACTGACATGTTCATTGTTTTTTGTTGTTGTTTCGTTTTGTTTTGTTTTGGGGGTTGTGACTATGTAGGCTTTTCTTATGATATATCTATTCCTTTATTTGATTTCTATTTATCATGTTGAATTGTTGTCTTGCTTTAATTTTTTTTGGTCTTGTTTTTGGCTTTTGTTCATGTTTAACTTAATCATTTTTTGCTTTTTAATAGTTTAAAAGGAATAAAGTGATCCTGAACTTTTCCCTATTGTATAACAGCTTCAAGCATGTAAAGTTACTCTGTATGTTTTCTGCTCATAATCAGCACTTCAGCTTGGTGATTGCAGGTTTGTCTACATCATGGGTACAGCCATGATCCTGAGTTTTCAAGGTCAGCTGCAGAGAGGCACCCCCAAACTCAACATGTTCCTGAAAATAGTGCGTCGTTCTATCATTCTGTTTGCTCTGGGACTGCTGATCAACTCTGGGGGACAAAGTGATGGTAGGGGAAATGTTTCTCTGTCATGGTGCACGCACTTACTCAATGAATGGCACATATTTTATACAGTGTGGAGTGAGTTGCATTATGGTTAAAACACTTACCTAGGAAGTGGGAACCTGGGGTTCGAATCAAGGATTGGACAAGTATTTTTCTCAACCCTCCACTAGATCTCAGGTGATGGTCTGGATGATATTCTTTTAGATGAGAAGATAAACAGATCCCATGTGCAGCATGCACTTGGCACATGTTGAAGTTCCCAGGACAACAAGAGTTGTCCCTGAAATCTTCTGTTGGAAAAAGAAAACACTTTTCTAGGTAGACAAAAATATATCATCATCAGGTGCCCTGCTGCATGGCGTTGGCAATCATGGACTTCCATCTGTCTCTATCTCTTGTTGCCCCAAGCATCTCCTGCACCCTCCTCATCTTCAGCCACTCTGCAAGTTCGTCTAGCATTTTCTCCCTGGGTCTACCCGGTGCTCTCTTTCCCTCCAGCTTTCCCGTTGTGACCAGGCGCTCCAAATCCCCCTTCCTCATAAAATGGCCTACAAATGTTGCCTGTCTTTTCCTAATCTTCCTTATGAATGATCTTCTTGTGTCTGCCTCCATCAAGACTGTCTTAACAACTCTCAACATTCTTCTTAGAAACCACATCTCGGCTGCCTCAATCTTGTTCTGGCTTTGCTTGTTGACTGTCCACGCCTCACATCCGTATGCATGCAGGAAAAAAAGAAAGGTTGGTGCCATACTATATATAGTGACATTCTTTCTGCCAAAGGAGAGCAGCCTGCATTACACACAGGAAATTCTGTTGTGACAATGAAAATGAATCCAGTCTTATTAATTCATTGAATTCTGTTTCATATTAAAATATTATACTATAACTGTAAGATCACTGAGGAGTGAGATGGTAGTGACTGCAATACAGTTGGGTCAGGTTTATATGGGTGGATTGCACTGTTCTAATAATTTTAATAATTACAATATTTATATAGCGCAAAATCTTGATAAAATCAAATCTAAGCGCTGAAGCAGACACACACGCAAGCACGCACGCACGCACACACACGCACGCACACACACACACACACATACACACACACACACACGCATGGCTATAAATGGGGAGAAAGAATAAAAGCAATAAAAGCAAGAATAAAAGCAATGGAAAATTATAGAGAGCATAGCATATACAATTATATATTATAACCATGTGATTCCCTCCGAGCGGAGACAGGCTGCAGAGGGGGGTTAGGATTTTATGCGGAGGAGAAAAGGTGAGTTTTGAGAGCGGACTTGAAGGAGACAAAAGTAGGTTGCTGACGGACTGAGAGAGGAAGTTTGTTCCAGGAGAGTGGACCAGAAACAGAGAAGGCTCGTGGACCATAGGTATTGAGCTTAGTGCGTGGAAAGCGAAAAGTCAGAGGATCGGAGGCAGAGCGGAGGGTACGTGAGGGAACATAGATCTCAAGTAGGCTTGACAGGTAATCGGGGGCTGCGTTATTGAGGCTTTTGTAGCACATGGTGTCTAGTTTGTACTGTATGCGCTTTGATACAGGGAGCCAGTGAAGTTGTGCCAGGAGAGGAGATATGTGGTCAGCTTTTTTCTTTTTGAGTACAAGGCGTACAGCATTGTTTTGAATGCGCTGTAGGATGTGAATGGTGGAGGCAGGAAGACCAGACAGGAGTGAATTGCAATAGTCAATGCGAGACATTATGAAGGAGAGAACGAGTTTTGCAGTTGTTTCGACAGAGAGATACTTCCTGATCAGCCTTATACGATGGAGATGATAGTAGCAGGATCTGGCAGTTTGAGAAACAAAGTTGTTCATGGAGAGGGTAGAGTCAATGCAGACACCAAGGTTTTTAGCTGAATCAGAAATTGGGACTGATGTGTTACATAATGGGAGAGAAAGAGGAGGCAGCTGAGAAAGTTTCTGACGGGTGCCAATGAGGATAGCTTCTGTTTTGTCGTCATTAAGCTGAAGTCTATTGTGTGTCATCCAGTTCTTAATGTCCGAGTAACACTCAGTGGTGCGAGTCAACAGGCGCTGTATATTATCAGGTGAGTCACTGTCTTGAAGTTGGGTGTCATCAGCATAGAAGTGGTGTTTTATAGAATGGGAGTTGATGATGGTGGACAGGGGGAGGTGTAAAGAGTGAAAAGAACAGGGCCAAGGACAGATCCTTGTGGAACACCACAGGTCAGGTATGCAGGTTGAGAGTAAGTGCCATTGATGAGAACGGTTTGTTTTCTGTTGGATAGGTATGAAATGAACCAAGACAGAGCAATGTCAGAGATGCCAAAAGTATGATGAAGTCTAGAAAGGAGAATACCATGATCAATGGTATCAAAGGCTGCAGACAGATCAAGGAGTGTGAGGAGAGAGACTTTGCCAGTATCAGTTGCAAGGAGGAGATTGTTGAGAATGTGTAGTAGGGCAGTTTCAGTGCTATGGCACTGGCGGTAGGCTGACTGGAAAGGATTGAGGAGATTGTTGGCAGACAGGTGAGAGTTCAGCTGGTTGAGGACGACTTTTTCAAGGAGTTTTGACAAGAAAGAGAGATTAGAGATAGGCCGGTAATTTTTCAGTTCATTTGGATCTAAATTGTGTTTCTTGAGGAGAGGGTGAACAATAGCAGACTTGAAAGAATCAGGGACAGTTCCAGTTTGAAGAGAAGTGTTGATGATGTCAGTGATGAATGGGAGGAGATTAGGGAGACAGTCGGCGTAGAGAGAACCTGGAAGAGGATCTAGTTCGCAGGTTTTGAACGACATGGATCTGATTGTGTTGAGAATTTCTTCTTGTGAGACTGGGGTAAAAGTAGTAAGAGGTGTGCCAGAGAAGGAAGGGTCAGGTGGGCATGGTTAACATTTCCCAGCCCCAGGTAGGGTTACATGTTCGTTCATAGATATATAATCTGAAGGCTGCATTCGTACAATTTTGTGGTTTAAATTTGACCTCATGCAGTTTATTTTATGTCATACCTTTTTCATTTATTTCAGTGCTTCTGTTCTGTTTTGTGCTCCAGTTTTATATAGATCATTTTCTGTTTTGCCATTCCTATTCCTATTCCAATGTCTTTAGTACAGGTGCCATCATGAACTTTAACTGAAACTAAGTATTTAAAATCAGTTACATGTTGTAGTGCAGTTTAGTCGATTTGAACGTCTCGGTATGCTTGAGATATATACAGTCATCATCATCATCATCAGGTGCCCTGCCGCATGGCGTTGGCGACCATGGACTTCCAACCATCTCTATCTCTCGTTGCCCCCAGCATCTCCCCCACCCTCTTCATCCCCAGCCACTCTGCAAGTCCATCCAGCATTCTCTCCCTGGGTCTACCTGGTGCTCTCTTTCCCTCCAGCTTTCCCGTTGTGACCAGGTGCTCCAAATCCCCCTTCCTCATAAAATGGCCTATAAATGTTGCTTGTCTTTTCCTAATCTTCTTTATGAGTGATGTACTTGTGTCTGCCCCCATCAAGACTGTCTCGTTTGTTTTCTTTGCTGTCCATGGAACTCTCAACATTCTTCTGAGAAACCACATCTCGGCTGCCTCGATCCTGCTCTGGCTTTGCTTGCTGACTGTCCACGCCTCTCATCCATACAACAGTATTGGTTCTATGTAACATTTAAGGACTCTCTTTCTGATGTTAATTGATAGGCATTTGTTGGTAAGAATGCTTGTCATCTTCTTGAATGCTGTTTTGGCTTGGCCGATTCTGCCAGCTATTTCCCATGTGCATCTGCCATCTGATGAAATGACCGTTCCCAGGTATTTGAACCTATTAACCTGTGTCAAGGTTGTGCCATTTGCTGTCTATATATACAGTAAATATCTGCATATATCATACAGACCTGTAAGGGTATCATCAGTTTGAATTTGGGTCTATTTCATATAATCACCAGGATCCATGTGGGTTTTTTGTTTGTTTGTTTGTTTGTTTTTTATATAGTAAATGTTGCCTCAGTCAGTACCACTCATTAGCACTGATACTAAAATGCTGAACAGGTGTGTATGTGTGTGTGCATGTGTTTGTGTGTGTGTGTGTGTGTGTATGTGTGTGTGTGTGTTTTTTTGTGTTTGTACGCATAGAGTGTGTGTGTGTGTATGTGTGTGTGTACATGTGTGTGCGTGCACGTGGTTGGGTTTGCGTTTTGGAGTGAGAGAATAAAATATGAATTTTAATTTAAGATAAGGTCATTACCATGTTTGAATGGCTGTAAAAAATTATTCACTACAACACAATTATAACCCATCTTAAGCACATTAGAATATTTCTAGTGACCTCGTTATCTCATTTGGTTAGAGCACCATGCTTGATAATGCAAAGTGGTCCAGCTGGCTTTTGAATGGTGCATGGACTTGAAAGCAGATGTCTTGAGATCAGTTCCAGCCCATAACATTAACCCAATGACTCCCAAGACAAGTGTGACTGCCCGCATTCAAGCAAACAGGAACCAGAAAAAAACAGGAAAAAAAGAATAAGAACGCATATTTAATACAACAATGTCTTGTCTTGTCTGGTTGTATTAAATACGCGTTCTTGTTCTTTTTTCAGGTTTTATTTTCTGGTTCCTTTGGCTCCCGCACCCTGTCCACCAGCATTCTGCATTGTCGACCATGCTAGCAAAGGAAAAAACTTAACCTTTTGAGTTCCTCACCCTATCCACCAGCTTCCTGGTGGACGGGGTGCAGGAGTCAAAGGGTTAAAAGTGGCCTGTTCATTTCTCATCTTAGTTTTTACAACCATTGTGGTAATGTCACCTGCATTTCAAGACCCCACCTGTATGGCAGATTGTGTGGAGCACTTATGGAATTGTCTGACTGTGGTGAATCCCTCAGGAATGAACTTCAGAATAACTGCCTGAAATTTGAAACATTAACAATGTAGATACAACAACACTTTGCTAATCTTACAGTGATGTTTGAATACCACTAACTTATGTTAATTTATTGATATTACGCATATGTGCCTCTAAAAAAAAACTTACATAGATGTAATGACAGATTTCTCAAAGTATCTTCATTTTTGTTATGATATTTTACTGTATTGATATTACAAATCTGTGCCTCTAAAAGCCTTACATAGATATAAAGGTACCTTCGTTTTTGTTTTGATATTTGGTCCATATAAACTACTTCCGTAGTCATAATGCGTAATAAATTTCACTTTCAACTACATTTTTGCATACTGAACATTTCATTTCATCTTTATCAACTTTGTATCATGAGCCATGCACAGTAAGTTCACTTATGCCAAACCTAAACTTTGTCAATGCATTCTGCATTTTTGTATTGACATTTGATGTTATATATGTTTCAGTATTGAAGTGTAATATGAAATGTCTGTAGAATTGAAATTATCACTATTATCAGTATGGTCTTTCCCGCACTGCCATTTGTGTCAATTAGTCTCTGTGGAGTGAGAGAAAAAATGAGAGACTTTCATACTGTAAAAGCATTGCGTACATATGTTTGTCTGCGAAGAAATATGTGAGGAGTTAGATGGGGAGACAGAGAGGTGGTGGTTTGCACATATTTGCAATAAGGGAAAAAACATTGACTGCAATTACTCATATCTCATTGTATGCATACATTATGCATTTCTGTAGCAGATGATGAACTTAGCTGTTTGTTTGCTGACATGTTTGCAGGAATCAACCTGAGCAGGTTCCGCGTTCCAGGTGTGCTGCAACGCTTTGGTGTGACCTATTTAACAGTGGCCAGTGTTCACCTCATATTTGCGAAACCACTTGAAGAAACAAGAGTAGGTGATTGTTCTGCATTCCCTCTTAAGTTTTTTTGTTGTTGTTGTTTTTTTGTTTGTTTCAATTACATGACTTTGATCAACCATTGAAAAGGGTTCGTTTTTCTGTCTTACATCTTGAGGTGTGTTGTGTGTGTGCATGTGGTGTGTGTGTTGTGTGTGTGTGTATGTATGTGTGTGTGTGTGTGTTTGCATATGTGTGTGTGTGTGTGTGCGTGTGTGTGTGTGTGTGTGCATATACGTGTGTATGTGTGTGTGTGGGGGGGGGGGGGTATTTGTGTGCATGCATGTGTGTATTTGTGTTTGTGCTCATGTGTATGTTTGCATGTCTGCATTCATATGTGTGTGACTATCAAATTGTGTGCCTGTATGTGTATGCATGTATGTGCATGTGCTTGAAAGTATCAGACTACTCGAACAAAATGGTTCCTCTGTCATGTTTCAGGGGGGACGTTTCACGGTGATGCGGGACATACTGGAGTTTTGGCCAGAGTGGGTGTTCCACTTAATCTTGGTGATAGTGCACACCATCATCACCTTTGCTTTACATGTACCAGGCTGCCCCAGGTACGTCTGCTTTCTTCGCTTACTAATAGCCTGGATTGATAGTATCATTCCGTCTGTAAGATATTCTGAAATCATTTGGAATTCCAAGGAAAGCTTCAGGACATGTAGATATGAGTTAAAAACGAAACAAAACAAAACAATAGAAACAGACAAAAATACTGGAAAATTACTGATCTCTAGGTCAGTGAAACATCAGTGAAGTTCTATTGTTGTTTCTTTCCTAAGTTCTGTGTATCTACATCTGTATTGTCTTTTCCGTATGGTTTATTATGTATTTGCATCTTTATTGTCTTTTATATATGGTTTATAATGTATTTACATCTTTATTGTCTTTTCCGTATGGTTTATAATGTATTTACATCTTTATTGTCTTTTGTGTGTGGTTTATTATGTATTTACATCTTTATTGTCTTTTGTGTATGGTTTATTATGGATTTACATCTTTATTATCTTTTATACATGGTTTATTATGTATTTACATCTTTATTGTCTTTTGTGTATGGTTTATTATGGATTTACATCTTTATTGTCTTTTGTGTATGGTTTATTATGTATTTATATCTTTATTGTCTTTTCTGTATGGTTAATTATGTATTTACATCTTTATTGTCTTTTATATATGGTTTATTATGGTTTTACATCTTTATTATCTTTTATATATGGTTTATTATGTATTTACATCTTTATTGTCTTTTATACATGGTTTATTATGTATTTACATCTTTATTGTCTTTTATACATGGTTTATTATGTATTTACATCTTTATTGTCTTTTATACATGGTTTATTATGTATTTACATCTTTATTGTCTTTTATATATGGTTTATTATGTATTTACATCTTTATTGTCTTTTATACATGGTTTATTATGTATTTACATCTTTATTGTCTTTTCTGTATGGTTAATTATGTATTTACATCTTTATTGTCTTTTGTGTATGGTTTATTATGTATTTACATCTTTATTGTCTTTTGTATATGGTTTATTATGGTTTTACATCTTTATGAATGAATGAATGAAAATTTATATCGCGCAACAAAAATCTCCATGCTATAAAAGCATGCTCGCGGCGCACGGTGGGGGGGAGGGGGGGGCACAAAAACAATTCCACACAGCCTTTGCACCAACATTCATAAAGGCATTCAAGGTATTCACATTCAAATAAGCAATCCCATACAACATTAGAAAAAGTGTGTCTTGAGACTAGATTTAAAGGATGAATGAGTCTTTTTCTCCCTGATGCTCATGGGAAGCATGTTCCACTTGGTAGGGGCAAGGTATTTAAATTCTCGCTGACCATATCTTTTGGTTTTAACATCCCTTGTCCCAGGAACATGAAGAAGAGACTTGGAAGCAGATCTCAGACTGCGAACAGGTTTATATTCAGAAAGAAGATCTTTAAGATAAGAAGGACTACTAGAGTTGAGTGCACGGTAGGTGATAGTTAGTAGTTTGTGATTGATGCGTTGTTGAACTGGGAGCCAGTGCAGATTCCGTAAGATGGGAGTTATGTGTTCAGTCTTCCTGCATCTAGAGATTACTCTGGCAGCTGCGTTTTGTACAGCCTGCAGACGCTGTATTTTCACCTGAGGGAGACCAGCAAGTAGACTATTACAGTAGTCTAATTTTGAGAGTACTAGTGTGACAGCAACAGTCTTAGCAGCTTGAATAGTCAAGTACTGGCGGGCTTTACCAAGAGATCGGATATGGCAGTAGCAAGTTCTGATGATTGAATTGATCTGATCACGCATCGAGAGATTAGCATCCAGAAACACTCCTAGTGTTTTTACTTTCTTCGAGAAAGGGATGTCTGCACTACAGACCGAAAGTGAAGAAAAAGGGACAATTTCTCTTTTAGGAGCAGTTCCGACCAGCAGAACTTCAGTTTTCTCTTCATTCAACTTCAACCGGTTTGCAGACATCCAATGTTTTATTTCCAGACAGCACAATTCAACATTTTTCTTTGATTCAAGAGCGAGAGTATTGTCGGAGGGAAGGCGGGAATAGAGTTGGGAATCATCCGCAAAGAAATGAAATCTTTATTGTCTTTTCCGTATGGTTTATTATGTATTTACATCTTTATTGTCTTTTGTGTGTGTTTATTATGTATTTACATCTTTATTGTCTTTTGTGTATGGTTTATTATGTATTTACATCTTTATTGTCTTTTCCGTATGGTTTATTATGTATTTACATCTTTATTGTCTTTTATATATGGTTTATTATATATTTACATCTTTATTGTCTTTTGTGTATGGTTTATTATGTATTTACATCTTTATTGTCTTTTGTGTATGGTTTATTATGTATTTACATCTTTATTTGTCTTTTGTGTATGGTTTATTATGTATTTATATCTTTATTGTCTTTTGTGTATGGTTTATTATGTATTTACATCTTTATTGTCTTTTGTGTATGGTTTATTATGTATTTACATCTTTATTTGTCTTTTGTGTATGGTTTATCATGTATTTACATCTTTATTGTCTTTTGTGTATGGTTTATCATGTATTTACATCTTTATTGTCTTTTGTGTATGGTTTATTATGTATTTACATCTTTATTGTCTTTTCCATATGGTTTATTATGTATTTACATCTTTATTATCTTTTATATATGGTTATGTATTTACATCTTTATTATCTTTTATATATGGTTTATTATGTATTTACATCTTTATTGTCTTTTGTATATGGTTTATTATGTATTTACATCTTTATTGTCTTTTCCTTATGGTTTATTATGTATTTACATCTTTATTATCTTTTATATATGGTTTATTATGTATTTACATCTTTATTGTCTTTTGTATATGGTTTATTATGTATTTACATCTTTATTTGTCTTTTCCGTATGGTTAATTATGTATTTACATCTTTATTGTCTTTTCTGTATGGTTTATTATGTATTTACATCTTTATTGTCTTTTCCATATGGTTTATTATGTATTTACATCTTTATTGTCTTTTGTGTATGGTTTATTATGTATTTACATCTTTATTGTTTTTTCTGTATGGTTAATTATGTATTTACATCTTTACCTATACATGCTAGCCTCACTCCGAGTGGTTACAGGCTTGCTTCTTTCCATCGCTCATCTCGAGGTGGCGGTATCGCCATCCTCTACAACGACTCACTCCATTCCCGCCTATCTTTCTCGCAGTCTCTGCCTTTCTCCCATCCTTCTTTCGAGCACGTTGAAGTATCCTTCCAATCCACCCCTCACCCCATCACCTTCTCCTGTGTCTATCGACCTCCACCTAGCTCTGCCAACAAACTCACCACATCCACGTTTCTCTCTGACTTTGACCAACTGCTTGACCACTACTGCCTCTTACCTGGAAATCTCATCATTCTAGGTGACATCAATGTCCACTATGACAACACTCACCGTTATGACACAAGACATATCATCAACTCTCTGTCCAATCACAATATGACTCAACACATTTCTGAACCAACCCATCAAAAAGATCACATTCTTGACTGGATCATTTCTCGTGATCACCACAATTCAGCTACTAACAACTGCTTAGTTCTTTCTACCCGTCTAACTTCAGCCCTTCCATCTGACCACTCTGCAATTCTCTGTTCTCTTGACATTTCTCCTCCTTCCCGTACCACGCGCACAGTGACTCGACGCAATCTCAAATCTATCGACCTCTCCACATTTTCATCTGATGCCTCCCGTCTCCTTTCTGAAAAGTCACATAACCTTGCCGATGAATTCTATACTACTCTCCACCATCTTCTGGACACTCATGCTCCAGCCACAACCCGTCTTTTACCTGACCGCCCCCCTACCCCCTGGCTCACTCATGAGATTGCCTGTGCAAA
Source organism: Monoplex corrugatus (assembly GCA_030674185.1). Lineage (NCBI taxonomy): Eukaryota > Metazoa > Mollusca > Gastropoda > Littorinimorpha > Ranellidae > Monoplex > Monoplex corrugatus. The sequence continues at coordinate 29,367,012 of CM060306.1, read as the reverse complement.
ACGTGCCTGCCGCAGAGCAGAGCGCCGCTGGCGCAAATCCAAACTCACTGTACACAGGCAACTTTTCCAAGCCTCTAAAACAAAAGTATCCACCCTCATTGCATCTGCAAAAACAAGCTATTTCCAAAACAAAATCCTGAATGCCACTTCTTCAAAAGAACTCTTTACAACCATGAATCATCTCCTTGGCACACGAAAAGACTTACCTCTCCCAACAAAACATACAAATGAAGAACTCCCATCTGTATTCTCTAAGTATTTCACCACCAAAATACAAACTCTTCGTGACAGGCTTGACAGGACACCCTGACCCTTCCTTCTCTGGCACACCTCTCACTATTTTTACCCTAGTCTCACAAGAAGAAATTTTCAACACAATCAGATCCATGTCGTTCAAAACCTGCGAACTGGATCCTCTTCCAGGTTCTCTCTACTCCGATTGTCTCCCTACTCTCCTCCCATTCATCACTGACATCATCAACACTTCTTTTCAAACTGGAACTGTCCCAGATTCTTTCAAGTCTGCTATTGTTCACCCTCTCCTCAAGAAACACAATTTAGACCCAAATGAACTGAAAAATTACAGGCCTATCTCTAATCTCTCTTTCTTGTCAAAACTCCTTGAAAAGGTCGTCCTCAACCAGCTGAACTCTCACCTGTCTGCCAACAATCTCCTCAATCCTTTCCAGTCAGCCTACCGCCAGTGCCATAGCACTGAAACTGCCCTACTACACATTCTCAATAATCTCCTCCTTGCAACTGATACTGGCAAAGTCTCTCTCCTCACACTCCTTGATCTGTCTGCAGCCTTCGATACCATTGACCATGGTATTCTCCTTTCTAGACTTCATCATACTTTTGGCATCTCTGACATTGCTCTCTCCTTTTTCACTTCGTATTTATCAAACAGAAAACAAACTGTTCTCATCAATGGCACTTACTCTCAACCTGCATACCTGACCTGTGGTGTTCCACAAGGATCTGTCCTTGGCCCTGTTCTTTTCACTCTTTATACCTCCCCCCTGTCCACCATCATCAACTCCCACTCTTAAAACACCACTTCTATGCTGATGACACCCAACTTCAAGATAGTGACTCACCTGATAATATACAGCGCCTGTTGACTCGCACCACTGAGTGTTACTGGATATTAAGAACTGGATGACACACAATAGACTTCAGCTTAATGACGACAAGACAGAAGCTATCCTCATTGGCACCCGTCAGAAACTTTCCCAGCTGCCTCCTCTTTCTCTCCCATTATGTAACACATCAGTCCCAATTTCTGATTCAGCTAAAAACCTTGGTGTCTGCATTGACTCTACCCTGTCCATGAACAACTTTGTTTCTCAAACTGCCAGATCTTGCTACTATCATTTCCATCGTATAAGCCTGATCAGGAAGTATCTCTCTTTCGAAACAACTGCAAAACTCGTTCTCTCCTTCATAATGTCTCGCATTGACTATTGCAATTCACTCCTGTCTGGTCTTCCTGCCTCCACCATTCACATCCTACAGCGCATTCAAAACAATGCTGTACGCCTTGTACTCAAAAAGAAAAAAGCTGACCACATATCTCCTCTCCTGGCACAACTTCACTGGCTCCCTGTATCAAAGCGCATACAGTACAAACTAGACACCATGTGCTACAAAAGCCTCAATAACGCAGCCCCCGATTACCTGTCAAGCCTACTTGAGATCTATGTTCCCTCACGTACCCTCCGCTCTGCCTCCGATCCTCTGACTTTTCGCTTTCCACGCACTAAGCTCAATACCTATGGTCCACGAGCCTTCTCTGTTTCTGGTCCACTCTCCTGGAACAAACTTCCTCTCTCAGTCCGTCAGCAACCTACTTTTGCCTCCTTCAAGTCCGCTCTCAAAACTCACCTTTTCTCCTCTGCATAAAATCCTAACCTCACTCAACCCCCCTCTGCAGCCTGTCTCCGCTCGGAGGGGAATCACTTTGTTTTAATATATAATTGTATATGATGTGCTCTCTGTGGTTTTCCATTGGTTTTATTCTTGCTTTTATTGCTTTTATTCTTTCCTCCCCATTTGTGGCCATGCATGTGTGTGTGTGTGTGTGTGTGTGTGTGTGTGTGGTGCGTGCGTGCGTGCGTGCGTGCGTGCGTGCGTGCGTGCGTGCGTGCGTGCGTGTGTGTGTGTGTGTGCGTGCGTGCGTGTGTGCGTGTGTGTCTTTTCGGCGCTTGGATTTGATTTTGTCGAGATTTGCGCTATATAAATATTGTAATTATTATGTATGCATGTGCGTACGTATGTATGTATGTATGTATACGCTTAGATTTATGTATGTATGTATGTATGCATGTATACGCTCAGCTTAGATTTATGTATGTAAGTATGTAAGCATGTATGTATGCATGTATACGCTCATATGTATGTAGGTATGTATGCATGTATACGCTCAGCGCTTAGATTTGATTTTATCAAGATTTTGCGCTATATAAATAAAATATATTATTATTATTATTATTATAGTCTTTTATACATGGTTTATTATGTATTTGCATCTTTATTGTCTTTTATACATGGTTTATTATGTATTTACATCTTTATTGTCTTTTCTGTATGCTTCACAAAGGCCAGTTTGCCTCAAATTTGCGTCTGTCTTGTATTGTGAATTAAATACATATTCTCATTCTGTTTATGTGTGAATTTTTGGTGTCTGTTTGCTTGAAAGCTGGCAGTTACTATGATTCAGATATTTCAAAAAATACATAAATGAAATAAAACAAAAAAACCTAAGTGTGGTTCATACAGAGTGAATGCTGGACATGGTTGGCATGTAAACAGAACAGATATATAACTCTTGGAAAATAGCATGTACACAAGTCTGGGATTTGAAATGTGTTCAAGAGGGATTCATTGCTCTCGAATAATTCCATGTGTGCTCCTCCCATGTATACCATCAGTTACCTGGCAGACTCCTTGAGGCTGCACAGAACCTTATGCACTGGTAAGGTCTTGAAATAGGGAAGGAAACAAGATTTATGAAACGCTGACACCACCAGAATGATTGGAGTATTACTGTAAATGGGCAGCAAACATGCCAGTTTTCATGTTGTGAAGTGGATTGTATTCAAGACATGAAACTTGGGTCCAGGCTCAAACAAATGGGCCAGCCAGCTCAAATACACAATTCAGTTTCAGTTTCAGTTTCTCAAGATGATGTCTCCACATTCGGAATGAATTCTATATGCCCTATTGTCACAGGTGCTATGTGATAGAGAAAATCCAGAATGATCATGGCACAAACCTTAAGGCTGCACATAAACCCACAAGCTTGCCAGGTCTAGAGGTTCTACCTAGAAAGTTCCATAACCCTGGGGTTGTAGGGGAGCGAGGTGACAGAGACCTCAATCTTTTCCAGGGCCAGCATCATGAGGACAGCGCCCATCCCCTCTCCCTCAATTCAAATTCATATTCACATTCACATTTTTTTACCAAGACTTCAGAAAGGCAAGAAGGCTAATTGGTCTTTAAGGGCTGGGACCTGGGAAATCAACCTGTCTCTCTGATGTTTTATACCAAGGCAGCCAGGCAATGCCCTGTTCTTAACACTTTTCAACTGCCGTGGGATCTTTGGCGCGCACAGCCAAAAGGCACGTGGGTCCGACTCATTTTTCATCCCCTTCTGAAGGACTAGACGTTCAGTTTGAATTTCTCATTAAACTGAGGAGAAAAGTCAAGTCCCCTACAGGGAAGGAACCCTGGAACCTCGAGTTTAGTTATTGGCAGGCAAACGTCTGAACCATTCTGCCACTCTTCTCCACTCAAATACACAAACCGTAAACTATAACTGAATAGAATTCTTCATGTGTTGTGTATACGACCAGTTACTTAACTGTAAATGTTTTACATGCACCAGAGGTTATCTAGGGGCAGGGGGACAGGCAGACCATGCCCAGCATGTGAACTGCACAGGCGGGTCAGCAGGCTACATTGATAGACAGGTGTTTGGGGACAGCCATATCTACCAGAACCCTACCTGTAAGGTCAGTCGCTGATTGCAGTTCTCCTCTGTTCTCCCCACAGTTCTGTCTCTTTGAAGGGTTTCTTTTTTATCTGTTTCAACTTCTGCATCATCTCAGGGGTGTTGATTCCATGCTGCTCATTACAGCTTCACAGCCCATCACCAACCCAAAGTTCATTCAGTCACAGTGTCAGGAATCCCAAGAGCACCAGACATCTCGAACTACCATAAGGTCACCCACCAGAGATGACCATGCACTGGTGGAATTCAGCAGTGCCTGTTGTGACCGAGCTTATTAAAGACACTGTCTACTACGCCCTCTACTAATAACAGTAATGGTTCAGTGGGTTTCTCTTCTGTTGTCTCCTTGTATTTTTTTTTCTTTTTATGGTTTGATACCTTATATGTTCTTCCATCAGATATGCAGCAGAGGAGTTATAAAACAGAATGATAGTAAACAAAATAGAAAGGTCAATTCCAGATGTGGCCAGTCTCCAGAAAACATTTTATAGTTTACCAAGCCGCCAGAAATAAAAGAAATGAGCAGTGACCAAATAGAGCAGCTCCAGAAGAGCAGTTCTTGGGCAGCAAAGAGGATTTGATGAGCCCACATCCTTCATCCAGACCATAAGAATGGCCATTTGAGGAATGAACATGCTCATATGCAAAAATTGAAAAGAATGGAAACACAGTTTGCCACAATAATTTTGTCTTTTCCTGAGTCTTTAAACAGTTTCTATGACCTTGAAAATATACTGGGTTTTTTTTAATCATTGTGTGATTCTCTTTTATTAATGCAAAAATTAAAAAGAATGGAAACATATTTAGCCAGTGATTGTGTCTTTTCCTGAGTCTTTAAACAGTTTCTGTCTATGACCTTGAAAATGTACTGGGGTTTTTTTGTGTGTTTTGTTTTGTTTTTTTGGGGGGGTTATTGATTGTGCAATTCTGTGTTTCATCAAATGTATGAACAAAATTAAGATTCATTGCTGAAAATTTTTGTCATTTGTAGCCAGAGAATGAAAGATCATTTTTTTAAATGGTAAGGCTAACGTAAGCAGTCACGTCTTTCAAATAAATAATGACTAACCACTGGGCTAGACCTGCGATTCAAATGTTTATCCTTGGACAGCCAGGACGTATTTGCAGGTTCTAGTTTGTTCACTCGCACATGCACACACACACATGCATATACACAGCCCGCAATGCACACACACACACAGAGCCCACAATGCACACACAGACACAAACACGCACACACACACACACACACACACACACACAAAGATGCACACACACACAAACATAAACACACATACACACACAGACACATTCCCTCTCTCTCTCTCTCTCTCTCTCTCTCTCTCTCTCTCTCTCTCTCTCTCTCTCTCTCTTTCACACACACACATACATTCATACTCATACTCACATTCACACTCATTTTCATACACTCACTAACTCACACACTCAAACACACACATACACACTTTAAGGCCTTGCCATTGATTTACTTCTGTTAAACAAACACAGACTTAAAAGAAATATAAGTGAAAACAAGCAAGCGAACAAACCATCAGCTTGACCCCAAATCATTGGTATGTACAGGAAATCTATTACACGGAGGTGCCTTATGATCCAGAAGGACTCCTTGGAACTCTGACATCGGTCTTCATGTGTTTCTTAGGCTTACAGGTAAGGTGAACTTAAAAGTTCTGAGCAGTGGTAGGAGCGTATGGCATATATGTTGCCATTCATGTGTGCTTACAACTTCATGAATATATGCACAGACTCACATGCATACATGTGCTGGCATGCATTTGTACACACACACACGCATGCTACATAATTTATACATGTACACACACATCTTACACACACGTGCACACACACACACATGCATGTACTTTTACATACATCAAGCACTCATGCACATTTACTCTTTGTTTATTCATTGGCATGTCCTAAGATTTTGAAAGGGACAGATTCATGTTTAATTATCTTTCTTTGAAAAATACTTTTTGATGCTTGTACTCTTGAATTTATGGTTTGTATTGACACAATGATGACAGTAAATCATTTGTGGTTTACAGGCAGGGAAAATCTTGTTTTTCCACAAGGACTGGGTGCAAAGATGTGTGCGTTTCCTGATATGGGGACTTTTTCTGGTGAGTAATGGCATAGATATGTGTAGATAGACAGGAAACTAGTTCTGTTGTACTGTATGATATGATCAGATCATTATGCCACAGGGCTCATGAGCACACAGAGCTAAATAACATTGTTATGTTATTCAATTAACTTCAGTTCAGTTTTGTGGCAAGTTTCTGTTATTTGAAAAACATAAGATGATTTAAAAGGAATCAACTTGCAAATCATACTGAATGTAGAAGTTGATGTTCAGAGGTGTCCAGATTTAAAGCAGGAAACAAAAGAAGCTTTAAAATAAGCTCCCATTTTTGCTGAAAACTTACAGGTATGAGCAAGCTGTTACAGCACAAATACAATATTATTTAGCCTACTAAGCAATACTTTAACTTATCTCAGGCATAAAGTCACAGCATTTGTCTTTTGCTTTATAAAATTTCAAGCAAATCTAAAAACAGTCACTGTTGCTTCTGTGTGTAAGAATCCGAGTGTAGTGCGCTCTTTAGGTGGAAACATACGCAGTAACTCTTTTCACCAGACTTTTGCTCAGCATCAGAATCCTTTATGTTTATCAAGCCTTTTTATTGTTTTCAGGGCTTAATTGCTGGAATTTTGTGCAAGTTTTCAAAAGATGACGGCTGGATTCCTGTCAACAAAAATCTTTGGTGAGATTGTTGTTATTTGGGTTGAGTACAACCTCATTTTCTTTTCTGCCCCATCTTTCAGATCATTGTCACTGCAGGGTTGAGATTTCCTGGCAGCCAGTAAGTCAGTGGCTACCAAGAATCCTGTCAGACCATCTCAACCTACCCTCTAGGTGACCCAGGTGGCATCCTAAAATATGTGGACCTGAGCAAGGGGAAAAATCGAACCCTACACAATCTATTGTGTTTACCAAGAATCCTGTCAGACTATCTCAACCTACCCTCTAGGTGACCCAGGTGGCATCCTAAAATATGTGGACCTGAGCAAGGGGAAAAATCGAACCCTACACAATCTGTTGGTGTTGGGCTACTACTTACTCTAACAAGCCATCTTAATTTCCTTGGCAGACAGGCCACCTGGCTCTCATGTTAGTGGGAAAATCTCAGCCCTGATGCTGTCTGTATTTCTAGTACCTAAGTGTATGTATGTACACATGTGTGTATGTATCGTGAATGCGTACACATGCACATTGGTATACAAAAAATTAGATTAATTGTAATTGATTTATCGTTTGCAGCCGCATCAAAGAAACAGATAAACAAATAAAATAATTGCTCTGTGGCTGCAGTACACTTGGCCCAGCTTGTATGAAATGCTTGAAACCAACATTGGTTGGCGATTGAACACTTTTTAACTTATCAGTATAAAGCCTGCATTTACAGAGTACTCTTGTGTGTGTGTGTGTGTGTGTGTGTGGTGTGTGTGTGTGTGTGTGTGTGTGTGTGTGTGTGTGTGTATGTGTGTGTGTGTGTGCGCGCGTGCACATGTACATGCACATTTATAGATAATACTTTTATAGAAAATATGTTTGTTTCACTAATAAAAGTTTGACAAATCTATGTCAGGTCACTGTCATTTGTCCTTGCCTTGGCGGGGATGGCCTTCATCCTGCTGGCAATGTGCTATCTATTGATCGACGTCTTCAAGGTGTGGAATGGGGCACCCTTCTATTGCCCAGGTCAGAATGTCGTGTTCAGCAGAATGTTTGAAATAAATATTGTCCAGCTGCAGAAATGAAATTGTTGTCTCTTAGCTTAATTTTGTATTTCTGTTTCGTTGTCTTGTCTTTTTCGTTTCCCTTTCTTGTTTCCATTTTTTTTCTTTCTGTCTCTTTTGTTTTCTGTTCTTTTCATTGTTAAATAATTGGACTTTATATCCTCATCTCATGCATGCTGGCTGCTCATTGCCCATCCAAACATATGACACGATATGATATGATATAATGTGATATAATGTGATATGATATGATATGATATGATATATGATATGATATGATATGATATGATATGATATGATATGATGATATGATATGATATGATATATGGTATGGTATGGTATGGTATGGTATGGTATGGTATGAAATGACATGATATATGATATATGATATATGATATATAATGTTTTCTTTCCATGGACAGCAAAGAAAACAAACGAGACAGTCTTGATGGAGGCAGACACACACACACACACACACACAAACACACAAACACACACACACCACACACACACACACACACACACACACACACACACACACACACACACACACACACACACACACACACACACACACACACATACACACACACACACTACACACACACACACACACACACACACACACACACACACACACACACACACACACACATATACACACACACACACACACACACACACGTATGCAGCAAAGTTCAAAGTTTAATAGATCCTTTAACCCAGTTGATTAATGCGACTCAGTTACCTTGGATAAATTTAGCTAATTTCAATTGATATCTTTTCCTTTCAGATGACAAGTTACAGAGTAAAAATCGATATATCTTATCGATAATTTTGTGGAATGAACTTTCATCATCATTGAAAAATAATATGAAATTAAGGCACTGTCTCAGAACTTATACATTATGTTTTTCTATTTATTCCTTTGTATGTACCTGGTTCAGTGAACAACAACAGCAAGAATCACACATACACACATACACACACACACACCACGTATACACAGACACACACACACACACACACACACACACACACACACACACACACACCACACACACAACACACACACACACACACACACACACACACACACACACACACACACACACACAACACACACACAGCACATGATGCACTCACACACACAGCACATGATGCACTACACACACACACACACACACACACACACACTACACACACACACACACAACACACACACACTACAACACACACACACACACACACACACACACACACACACACACACTACACACACACACACACACACACACACACACACACACACACACACACACACACACACACACACACACACACACACACAAGTTACCTGCATATTTACATAACATAAACTACACCTGTTTATTGCAGGCATGAACCCAATAGTATTGTACGTTGGCCACGAGTTGCTGTCAGGCCGTTTTCCAGTGAATTTTGATGTGGCCAACACACATGCTGCCCAGCTGGCCATGAACCTGTGGGGCTGTACATTCTGGGTGCTGGTTGCCTACTACCTGTTCTACAAGGGAATTTTCATCACTGTCTGATATATGTCCATTACCATTCTTTTTTTTTTTTTTTTTTTTTGTTGTCCTACCTGTCTCTGTGTCCATCTCCATTTCTCTTTCTGTATCTTTTTCTTTCCTTCTCTCTCTATCGCTGTCTTCTCTCCATTTCTCTGTACGTGTTTGGTTTTTCTGTACTTCTGTCTCTGTCTCTCCATTTCTCTTCCTACGTCTCTTCCTTTCTTTCTCTCCCTATAGCTGTCTTCTCTCCATTTATCTATATGCATTTGACTGGCTTTTCTGTCTCTGTCTCTCCATATCTTCCTATGTCTCTTCCTTTCTTTCTCTCCCTATTGCTGTCTTCTCTCCATTTCTTTACATGTGTTTGATTGGCTTTTGTATATTTCTGTCTCAGTCTCTCTGTCTCTCCATTTCTCTTCCTGTGTCTCTTTCTTTCTTTCTCTCCCTATCACTGTCTTCTCTCCATTTCTCCATATGTATTTGACTGGCTTTTCTATATTTCTGTCCCTGACTCTGTCTCTCCATTTCTCTTCCTGTATCTCTTTCTTTCCTTCTCTCTCTATCGCTACCTTCTCTCCATTTCTCTATATGTATTTGACTGGCTTTCGTATATTTCTGTCTCTGTCTCTCTATTTCTCTTCCTGTGTCTCTTTCTTTCTTTCTCTCCCTACCGCTGTCTTCTCTCCATTTCCCTTTATGTGTATGACTGGCTTTTCTATATTTCTGTCCCTGACTCTCTGTCATGTTTCTTTCTCCACCTCCCTCATACTAGCATGGAAGTCAAGTCATAGTGTTGTGAACTTTTTAGTAGAGACATGCCGTCTTGCAGGCAGATACCATAGACCATGACGAATATATCCTGAGACGGAAACATGTTCAAAGCATCCTCTGTTATACGTATTGACCAATAAAGTTTCCAGTCAGTGAATGCACCACATGGTCAGGACACCATAGTGGCTGTAAAACCCTGCATACAGTTTACAGCAAAGCCATCCAGTGCCGGTGTAAACTTTTTCCCCCTAAACATGTACTCATAAAACACATAGATAAACTTTTATGTAATCAATCAAAGCATTGCATTGTAAGATGTACATGGTTCCTAACATTTGGATCATAAGATGAAAATAACAGTGAACGTACCAGCAAACACAACAGCTCAGTACATTAACTACAAACTGAAGTGCCTGTGTAAACTTAGCACTATCTCCATTCAAGAACTGCAGCAGTCCTTACTTCAGGGAGCACAAATCCCCACATCATTCATCAAGCTTCATGGTCTACACTAACTCCTCCTGATCCTGTGGGAGCACAAATCCCCGCACCATTCATCAACTCCATGGTCTACACCACCTCCTGATCCTGTGGGAGCACAAATCCCCGCACCATTCATCAACTCCATGGTCTACACCACCTCCTGATCCTGTGGGAGCACAAATCCCCGCACCATTCAACAACTCCATGGTCTACACCACCTCCTGATCCTGTGGGAGCACAAATCCCCACATCATTCATCCATTCCATGGTCTACACCAACTCCTCCTGATCCTGTGGGAGCACAAATCCCCACATCATTCATCAAGCTCCATGGTCTACACCAACTCCTCCTGATCCTGTGGGAGCACAAATCCCCACATCATTCATCAAGCTCCATGGTCTACACCAACTCCTCCTGATCCTGTGGGAGCACAAATCCCCACATCATTCATCAAGCTCCAAGGTCTACACCAACTCCTCCCGATCCTGTGGGAGCACAAATCCCCACACCATCAAACTCCATGGTCTACACCAGCTCCTCCTGTTTCTATGGGAGCACAAATCCCCACATCATTCATCAAACTACATGGTCTACACCAGCTCCTCCTGTTCCTATGGGAGCACAAATCCCCACATCATTCATCCATTCCATGGTCTATAGCAACTCCTGACCCTGTGCCCAATGGTCCTTCATCTTGCAGACCAACGCCACAACGACGTCTCCCTGTGTATCTGTAAGATTGTGATATGATATAAATGACTCTCCCTGTGTATCTGCAAACACAATGTATCAGGACAGTGTGTCAGCTGTTTGTGATGTTTTACAATGTGTTGACTGACATGATGATTTTCCCCCTCAGCAAGACGAGAAAAAAAACGTGACATATGATACATGAATTTAAGTGTTAATATCATGCCAGAGACATTCTGTAAAGTTCTTGAGTCATGAATTGTTTTGTTTTTACAAATAAGATAGGCAGAATGATGTTAAATAATCACTGTGATAAAGAGGGTAAACACAGGGTAAATTTTTGTTTTTAGAATAATATGCAGTCTAACTTAGAGCTTTTATATTAATGGTAATGATTGTAAACATATACATATGAATGATTATAAAATGCCACATGATCAGCAGTTAAAAGCACATACTGGTTGTGAAGCTCTTGATCACAGTAGCTTCATCACCAGTATGTACTTTTTATTTTCAACAGTGGGAGGCCTGGGTGAACTGGTAAGTCTTAAGGATGACTTGAAGTGAGAAGAGTTGGCAGATCCCTTGGACCACCCAGCAGTGAATTCCAAACACATGGTGCAGTGAAACTGACAGAACATTTTCCAGCTTGCTTAACTCTTTGACTCCCACACCCTGTCCACCAGCATCCTGCATTGTCAACCATGCTAGCAAAGCAAAACCTGAACCCTTTGACTCCCTCACCCCTATCCACCAGCTTCCTGCAGGAAACTGGTGGATTGGATGAGGGATTCAAAGGTTTAAGTTTTTGCAGTTGGTGGACAGAGTGCAGGAGTCAAAGGGTTAAATGTTTTGGCACCATCAGAATTTGTTTCAAGGCGTGCATGGTGTGTGATGTTTGAGGCGAATTGAAACGTAGGGTGCTAAAAATTCATCAAAATGGCGATATGCAAGGCTTACAATTTTATACCGGCAGTGAAGTTTGACTGTTAGCCTACGGAATATACTTAATTTTATTTCAATGTTCCATCGTATCTTGAATTAAATGTTGTAAGCAGTGAGGTTTGATTGTTAATGCATGGAATATAATTAATTTTATTTCTGTGTTCCATAAAATCTTGAATTAAATGTTTCAAGCAATGAGGTTTGATTTTTAATCTATGGAATGTAATAAATTTTATTCTGTTTACATTATATCTTGAATGAAAAGTTTTAAATGATTCAGTGAATTTATTTTACAGATTACAGTGCACATGTCATGTACGTTGATGACAGAGTAAATCATTTACTATGCTTACACAATGAAAGCTCTCCCTTGTTAGATTAATAACTCTTACCAGCTCACAGTATTTTGGGGCTCTCAGACATGAAAACCAGTTATGATTACTTGAAATGGGTTTTTGGCTTTACTTTTGAAAGGAATATAAACTTATCATACATGAAAAGAAAGTTTGAAAATACAGTTTTCAGCTATGTATAAAATTATATAAACTGAACTATGGCATACAAAACAAAAAATGTTTTTGGTGGGATGAGGAGCAAAACAAAACAAAATTTTGAAAATTTTGGGAAAGTTGCTAAGAAGAAAAAAAAATTGTGTTTGATGATAAATTTACTTTTTCTCCAAATGCACAGCACTTCAAGATTATTCAATTTAAAACAACCCTGGCGAATTTTGGAACGTTTTCTTGATAGTGGATAGTCACATTTTCACCAAGTTAGGCATAACTTTGAGAATACACACTATTTTCTTCCATCATATAGTGAACATACTATAGCTAATCACAGTATGTTCTGTATTGCACAGTATTATTATTGATGCTTGCAGTTAATGTCATTGTTCATCAATTTTATCACAGATCTCACAATAAAGTGTATGTATAAAAATACATGTAGATATTGTATAGATGTATATATGTATGTAAAAATTTGTCTGCTGGCAGGAACACGCTTTGTTAGTTTCAGACAGTCATGCACCTCATGTCCGATTCCAGGTCACTGTCACTGATGAGCAGCTGTTAGGCAGTTCTTCTTCTTGGGGGAGGGGTGGGGGCAGGATAGCCAAAAGCTTGTCCACAATTTTGCAGTAGAAGGTGATGTCTGGGTTGAAGTGACAGTGTTCGTGGACTTCTTGGACTGATCAAAGAACTTCCCTTCAACTGATTTTTGTGTAGTCTCTGTGGCTATGGTTTAGCTGTTCTTGTCTGTTGTTGTTTTGAGTTTAAGAGTTTCAGTTTGAAGGTGACACAGTGCCTCATCCTCTTCCATGTTTTTGACATGGCAATCTCTGTATCCACCTGTTATTCTGCAGTTTGAGTACTTAGCAGCAATGTCTGCTCCAAAGAGGGTTGGCTGCCATTTTGATGGACTTTGCTGAACCGTATCCTTCAATCCAGTGACCCTCTCCTGATTCAGGGGGAATGTTTCTTCTGATGTCAGAATTTGTAGAAAGTGGCAAACAGCAGGATTATTTGCCTGCGGCGTTTGAGAAGTATGGTCTGATGGAAGCGATCAGCCTAAGCTCTTGGTAGGAACGATGCCAAACGCTGTTGATGTATTAATGCATAGACAAAATTCGATGTGTTCTTTCATAGATTTCGGTCAGTCTTGATCCAACAGTATTTCACAGAGGTTTACAGTGTATCTAGATGTCATTGCCCAGTGATCATTTGAAAAATCGGACATTCGCTGTTATCATTAATTTGAATTATCTGTTTCATCGATAAAGTTACTTAGTTTTTAACATGATATAGGAGAAGTGAGAGAAGATGCATACAGGAGAAAGTAAGAGAGGTTTTGAAACAAGCTGCATATATAAGACAGAATGAGAGAATGTGGGTATTATTCTTGCAGCCATTTCTTTATTTCCCTGTATTATGCATACTAGGTAGGTAAAGGAGCAATGATGTTGATTAGATTTGCCACTGAGTTTTGCTTGTCTTGTGTGACCTTAGTTTTATTGATAAACTATTTATACACAAAAGATGCCTTTCATTCCAATGACTTATTTCTTGCACTGTTCTTGTTTTTTGTTCTTGTTGTTGTTGTTCATTTTCTTGTTTGTTTGGTCATTGTTTTATTCTTGTTATTTTGAAAGCATTGATACTATGGCTGGATTATACGGAACATAACTGTATTAACACAAATGACTTTCATTTATTTTCTGTTGATGTTAAGAAAGAGGGATAGAAGTTTGTATTAATGATAAAGTGTTTGCATCGTAACTATTCACAAAATGAGAATAGCTGAGTTGTTATTGCAGAATTTTTTATTTTACTGAGGTACTGCCGATTTTTTAAAAATTATCTTACCATGGTACTCCTCTGCATAGCTTGTTATCCTAAGGATCATTCCTTATCGAGTCGAAGATGGTTTAGATGTTCAACATCTTGTAGGCTACTTGATTCAAGGTTTTTAAGGATATTGTTTCACCGTGTATTATATTGTGTAATTTGGTCTGTTGTGTGTATATTGTAAGTTGAGGACATGAGCATGCATTTTGGAACATTTCACAGTGCCTTGGGATTGATTTTACTTATCAGTATATGAGTGCCAATTATTTCTTTATTCTTGTGTTCTTAGAAGCGGTGATACCACAGTAAAAGAGTTCTTCACATTGATTCGTTTGTACTTGCATTAATCTTGCATGTTTGCATGTGTGTGTGTTTATCTAATTTGAGTTCAGAACCAGACACACATAACAAGAGAACATACTTCATGTATTTAGTAGATAACAAGACAATACTTCATGTATTTAGTAGATAACAAAACACATTTTTAGCTAAAATTCCTTTCCCACAGTTACAAAAAGTACAAGAAACAAGATCACCAAACCCAGAACATAATGACGCACAACAAATTAACAAACTAAACAAACCTTTGTGTAAGTTTTAAGTAGACTTTTAAAATCTGGTGATATTTTATGAGGCATTCTCGTATCTATAGTATTCTGATACACGACAAATTGCCAGTTAAATGAAAGTCTGCTTAACTCGATCAATTGAGCTGAGTTCTGAGTAAGCAATTTAGCTTTAATTAAGGTTCATGCTTATCTCGATTAATTGAGCTGAGTTCTGAGTAAGCAATTTAGCTTTAATTAAGGTTCATTTTCTTTGGCCACACAAGTGAATTAAAATTCTGTTTCAAAGCCTGTTATATGGCCCACGAGTTCACATGGATCATTTTTCATTCTTCTTTCAGCGCTTAGATTTGATTTTATCAAGATTTTGCGCTATATAAATAAAATATATTATTATTATTATTAAATAAGGAAAGGGATGCTTGAAAACACTGGCCATTGTAGGTGAAAGAGTAACGGTTTTCCCATAACTGAGTGACCTTTGGAGAACAAGGTTTTAGACACTTACATATTTCTTGGGGCCAGCATCTTGACTTGCCCATCTCTTTTGCACTTGCAGTTTTACCTTTACTTCCTTTTATTGTGCTATCTTTCACGAGTAAGTGCTCTAACAAATCACCAGTGCATAATGATTATACATTATCTTAAGGGCTCAGCACACATCTTTCACTTATGCAGGCCACATGAGGTATTCTGGCAATGGAATAGAAATTCCTTACTTCATACCAGGTAGGCTACTATTTTGATCCACCAAGAGTGCGTTTTCCTATCGATATAAGTACATACATTTTTTTTTAATTTCAGATAAGATTCTACAAAGAACTATGTTTATAATTTCATGCACAGAGACAGTGCACTCGACTCTTAATCAAAGCAACATACACATTCATAAAAAAGATGAGCTGACAAAGGCTATAAACGGGAAATTGGTAGCCCCCTCTGCGTCCCACACACACATACACAGAGTAACAGCATACAAAGCACAGACAAGGAGAAAATTCCCTTTAGTTTAATTTTTAATATTCATACACACAAGGAGAACATTCCTTTTCATCTTTTATATTCACCAATTCTCAAATACTGCATGGAACAAGCAGAAATACATGAACTCAAAAATAACTTTAAAGTACAAAAATAGACATCAAGGTTTATCTCATTGTTAGGAACTCCCCGATGCAGCAGTATCATGCATACAAGCCAATGAGAAATCAATTAAAACCTCAAACTGTACATGGATCAGCACAAGCAGTCACCAGTACAAAATAACCATAACACACAGTCTCTTTACAGAACCATCAAAAGCTTAACACCTCTTTTGTAAGTATTTAGAGTGAAATGATAAAACAGAAGAAAACATAATGAAAACAGTTATGCCAGATATTCTATCAAGCTTCTAAAACAGATAGCCAGATTATACTCTGGGTTCTAATCAACCGGTTTTGAATTTGTTTAGCATACATATCAATTTATCATGCTTAACTTTTTTTTACAAGCTGACTTGAGTGGATGAACAGTATACAAATCTGAGCAACGGAAAGTGCTATTATGCATTCATGTTTTCGGTAATGATTGTGTGTGAAAGGGGGGAGATGTCTTTCAAGTGTTCACTTTTTTTAACAATCACAGTCCTAATATCCTCAATGTCACGTAATTTATGAATTCGTAGGCACACCATATTTCACTGATGTGGCCTGGGACAAGGAGAGCTGTTACTGCCTGTCTGCAGGATCAAACATGGGAATTCTATCACAACCAACCTAAACCATAAGGCACCACAGACAATTCACACATAAACACACACACATACATAAACATTAAATAACTGAGGACCAAACAGTTTATGTAAAAGCAATATGTGTATGAACATTAAATCGTGGAATGTTTATAACACTATAAATATTGTTTAAAACTGTTGCTGCAATATCTTTATCGTACTCTTTCAAAGTAATATTCACTGAAAAACATACTGAAGAACATGACTTAGTAAACAAAGAGACTGTTTGGCTTTTAACGCAAGACAGCTCCCTTACTAGCTCTCACTTCAATGCACACATCTTCAAAGCCCTTTTGGTCATCAGTAAAGTATTCATGTTCCCATATTCTGAAAAGTATGGTGGTCTGTTGATATGGCACAAAACCAACGACATCACAGATCAACCAGGATAAAAAAAAAAAGACGTGTAGTCATTGTTATCATCAATAAAATGGATTTCTGTTCACCAAGTATAAGGAGAGAAGTTAGAAAACATCCAACACAGACAAAGAACACACGCCCAGTATTCACATAATATATGCTTTTGGAATAACAACTCTAAAAGGTTGATAAAAGTAACAAGCATTTAAAGTAATCAGTTTTTACAAAAACATATGATTAATATTCCGAACTGTATTAAGAATACATTTTAGTTCCCACAAACACCCTCCACAGACAAAGCATTCAGATATTACAACAAAAAAGCAATCACAAAATGAACACAATTATTTCTCATCAAAAGCACAGGAGAAGCAAGTTGCTTCTCTACATATAAGCAGCATTGAACTGTCCTTCGTGTACCTTCCAAAAAAAAAATTCAACAAGTCTGTTGGATTTCCCTCCAAAATTCAAAGGCACATCAGTTGTGTATGAATCAACACAGAAAATTCATTACACACAAAACAAATCAAAGCCATGCTCTTTATCTGTCCTATATATAAACTTTGTAGTAATAGCTCTCATTGGGTTCTTTTCTATTTCAGTACTTGCATGGCGGAAAAACAACCGAGAAAATTCTGCTAGAAAAGGCAGAAACAACATCAAAAGAAAAAAAAAGATTGATAATCCCAGGATTCAAAGAGGCTGCCTGTCAAGAACAATTCATCGTTGTGTCTGTCAATAAAAGACTAAAAACAATTTGTATGTGCTCTGGAAAATAAAGTGCTGAATATTTAAACTATAGGAGGAAGTGCTGCTCGCACATCTTCTCCAATAAGTCAATTCGATCCCTTCCAATATTCATTCTTAAACCTTCATCAAAACCCTTGACGGGAGCAATCCTGTCTTTTCCTATTTTAGTCATTCTTTAATTTCTTAGTCAAAATGTTTGTTCTAAAATTTGGAAAAGATCAATCCAGAAATTCTCTTTTCTTTTTTTTTTACTTTTTGCTAACACATTTTCTTCACAGACATAAGTGGGCTGACAGAATCAGTTTGTTATGGGAGGCAAGCATATGCAAATGTAGTCTGATTCAGTTTCATATCAAGTCATTTTTATGCAAAAAATGTGCGCTACTAATGAAAAACAATCTAATGTGCAACCAATCAATAACAAGGAATGGAACATCATTGTTATCAATGTCAGCACAAATTCCTTGCAAACTGTATAGAGGACAAAAAAAATGTACACTTCCAAAATACGTCAACAGCAAGTGAACGTCTCTAAACTACATATTCTGTTAGCAGGATCAGGAAAGGTTCACAGTAAGTTGACCTGAGTAACACTTGGGTCAGAAAATGCATTCCCCATTCCAAACCAAGAAACAGGGTTTGCTGGAACTGTACCATTGGCACCACAAGTTCAACTCCACTTGCTTTGTTTTAAAAAAAAATTATGGCAGTGTACCATCTACATAATCAAGCATCACCTTTCAAGTTACACAAAGGGCAGGAGAGGTGAGAAGAAAGAAAGAAAAAAAAACAAGAGATTCTTCTCCTTGTTTTATGCGGATTTTGGAATGCAAGAGAAGTCCAATATAGCATTTTAACAGCCATGACCAAAGGTAAGTTGTGTTTTATACAGATTTTGGAATGCAAGAGAAGTCCAATATAGCATTTTAACAGCCATGACCAAAGGTAAGTTGTGTTTTATACAGATTTTGGAATGCAAGAGAAGTCCAATATAGCATTTTAACAGCCATGACCAATGGCAAGTTGTATTTTATACAGATTTTGGAAAGCAAGAGAAGTCCAATATAGCATTTTAACAGCCATGACCAAAGGTAAGTTGTATTTTATACAGATTTTGGAAAGCAAGAGAAGTCCAATATAGCATTTTAACAGCCATGACCAATGGCAAGTTGTATTTTATACAGATTTTGGAAAGCAAGAGAAGTCCAATATAGCATTTTAACAGCCATGACCAAAGGCAAGTTGTATTTTATACAGATTTTGGAAAGCAAGAGAAGTCCAATATAGCATTTTAACAGCCATGACCAAAGGTAAGTTGTATTTTATACAGATTTTGGAATGCAAGAGAAGTCCAATATAGCATTTTAACAGCCAAGACCAATGGCAAGTTGCAGCAAAAATCATCACTGGCTGTGTTACCTGTATCAAAAAGCTAAAATTTCCTCTCCTCACACAAAGCAAATTAAAAGAACACAAAAACATCCAATCACACACAGATTAAGAAAGCTTTTATGTACATCAGACAGAAAACAAAGCTGATACAACAGCGAAACCAATACAAAAGCAAACAATACACTTCAAACAAATGACTTCTCCGATTTGTTAAAAAAAAAAATCACACCCACATACACACCCACCAGCACACAAACATGCACACACTCACATAAACACATGAAAATGAAAATGAAAGCTGACCCTGTCAAAGTGAGGATTTCGTTTTCTTAAATCTCAGTTAAGCACATTACCCAAACCAAAAACTCACTGCCAGCCAAACAAGTTAACTCTCTGTCATTAGTCAAAATTCATCTAGCTGTTCATGGCTCTCATAAAATCCACACAAGACCCATCTTGATCTCTGCTCATCAAATGATGAGTACTTTCCATTGGTCCCCATTCTTCTGGTCCTCAAAGAAATCCTTTGCAAGAACCATAGTGATACAAGTGGGGCCTGATTTCCAGATTCTAGTGCATTTGGCTGAATGGTAGCCGCAGATAGTTCCAGCAACTAATGTGTGGTCAGAGAGAAGATGGACTAAGAAATTGACTACCTGAACACATGGGATGGACAGGGTCCACTGAACTGTTTGTGCACTACATCTTCCACTTGTGGCCATACAAGGATTTTGTGCCCTTGCATCTGGCCACCATGACTACACATAGGGCCTCGGAGAAGGTGCCTGTTTGCAGGACAGTGGACTGCATGAAAGAGTCACGATTCGCTTAACAGTCATGGAGAAAGTCTACTGACTTTATGGGCAATCCCAGCCACACATGAGCCAAGCGTGGAGATCCAGTGGTCGGTGATTCGAGTGAATCAGTCACGAGCGAGGTTGCCTGAGCAATTCTGGTAAAACAGAATCTTCACTGCGGTTCATGAGAAACTGGATATCCAGGAACGAAGACTGCACTTCCTCATTTCCTTCATGTTCTTTCTTCTTTCTTTTTTTTTGGTCATTTTGTGGAATGCACTGTTTATATCTGTATTTCCTTAACAAACTACTAAAATACATGGTTTTCCAGGGTAAATATGGATGTCATGTAATGGAAGGCATGTCTATAGTCATAAGATGACTCATGAGAAAGAAGCAGCAGCCCATTTCTTGGTAGCGCAACTGAACAAAACAATGCCATCGCCGGGTCAAAAGTCGTCAACCCTGCGTCCATCCATAAATAGAGCCAAACAGAGCAAGACCACTGGGAAGCGATCGACTTACTCTTCTTGAAAAGGGGTAAGAGGCAAAGCTTGAGGTGCCATTGTTACAGTCAAACTTACACTTGGAATGTCTGTTGAAACAGGCGGAAAACGTGCCATCCCTGATACTGCTTCTGGGACTTGATGAGGGGGCAGCCCTGCAGTCAATTCAAAGGAGCACTCAAGATGCAGAAGGGATCAAATGAACTGTATCTGGAACATGTGACAGTCAGCGCCAGGTGGAACTGGTTCAGCGACTAGTTGATTTGACATGGTGAGGATTGCTGGGCGCAATTCAAGATCAGGAGGTGCAAAATCAACACCATGCTGACTCAAATTGTTCATCGTAAACAAAAGATAAATGCAAAAAGA
Source organism: Monoplex corrugatus (assembly GCA_030674185.1). Taxonomy (NCBI): domain Eukaryota; kingdom Metazoa; phylum Mollusca; class Gastropoda; order Littorinimorpha; family Ranellidae; genus Monoplex; species Monoplex corrugatus. The sequence goes on along the minus strand of CM060306.1, from coordinate 29,345,867 downwards.
TAAACATGGGAGTAAAGAATAAAGGCAGAGGCAAATTCAGTCATGACTTGCCGTGGTGTAGTAGTTGCGTTACCGACTGGAAGGTTGTGGGTTCGAATCCCCATCATTGATGAAGTTGCTCAAATCTTCTCTCCCAGCACTGCTGGTGTCTGTATCTCTTGGGCCTGGCTGACGCCAGAATATATTATGATAGTAAGTGTAGAGTACAGCCCTGTCATGCAGTTTCCATCCTAGATGGAACTCCATGGTGTCATGATTATCATCTTCATCGACATCATCATCATAGCATTGTAAAAACTGTACCAGCTTCTGTGACCATTAAGATGGCAGAGAAAATGGGACAAAAAAAAAAAGGTGAGCACAAAGATAACCTCCCTGACTGAAATGGGACAACAACAAAAAGGTGAGAACAAAGGCAACCTCCCTGAGTGCGATGATCCTTAAAAAAAAATCTTTTTTTAAATTTCAGTCATGACAAAATGTGAGGAAGGAGAAAACCAACACCAAGTCAACTTGCATGAGTACATTTCATGGAGCATAACCAGAAAGAATGAGGCTTGATGTAAAGTATTCAGCGCTCAAGGACCACTGATTAATCAAAGCAAAATACATGCAGATCACGTGACAGCCATGGACAGCTACATGAATTCTGGCCATTGACAGAAAGATAAACTTGTCAGGTTAGCTACATGCTTCTCATCTGGTGTATACAAAGGTAGGCAGTATGAATATCAAATCAAAAATCACATACACAAAACTAGTCTCTCGTCTCTCAAAAAGGTATGTACACTGAGCCCAGTGATCTGGCTCTCAAAAGATAAAGTTTTGGGCAAATCACATACCCTAGCACAGATAACCTTTCAAAAATGTATTTAGTTATACTTTTCAGATCCCCACTGAACAACCTGGTGCTTACAACCCTGTTATACATATATGTAATCATTCTAAAGGCATAATAACTCAAAGGAAAATGGATTCATTTTTCCTTTTAAACTGAGGCTCAAAGTAACAGCTACTGGTTATCAAGTATGAATACAACAAATAGAATATGTTTCACTATTCACACACACACACACACACACACACACACCACACACACACACACACACACACACACACACACACACACACACACACACACACACACACACACACACACACACACACACACACAACACACACACACACACACAGTACAAACACTGTGTTCTTCCCCTCAAAAATATGTTAAGACAATAAAGCTGGAAATGATTCTACTCAAAACAAGCAAACAACTTGAAATGGTATGATGAACAGCCTTCTTTGAAAAATGTTGTGAGCAAACTTCAAAATGTGGTGACTGAACATCTTGAACAGTCAAAAAAATTATCTCATTCAGCCTCTGGAAAATGAACACCGAATATAAAGAACCAAAACAGCAACAAGTTTGGCATATTAATAATTTATAAACAATGTTACAGAATAGAACATTAAACAAAACATCTATATCAAGGTTTTCATGCCAGAACGAAGTATCTGTTTTCTTTCTTTTGTAACACAACGTTCTGACAAGAAACTATTGATTTATCACATAACCCAACAACAGAAACATTTTTTTAAATGGTAACTTCAAACTGCACCATTGCATTATATAATATAAATATATTATATAATATATATATATATATATATATTATATATTATATATATATGTACCAAAATTATCACTGAGAAACATCACAGCAGTAAGCCCAAATGTGTACAAATTCACCATTAATAAATGGCATGCATATAAGTATCAAGACAAATTGCAACAACACATACATGCACGCACACGCACGCACCACACACACACACACACACACGCGCGCACACAAAGATGATTTGATTTGCATAAACCCAGTTCAATAACGCAACAACAACAAAAAAGAAAAGAAAAATGACAAGCAAAGCAACAGATCAGATTAATCCACCATCATAAACAACTGTACAGTAACCAAACATGATGATGACAAATCAGGGAAGACTACAGAGCAGGTGAAATAAGATATCAAGGACCAAAAAGTCGGCTCCACAGATTAGTATTTTTTGCTATTATATCTGAAACATTCAGTCCTGACAGTCACTTCCTGGTTATAAGAATTTATTAATCAAACCAAATAATTGACACACACAACACACACACACACACACACACACACACACACACACACACACATACACACAGCATGGGCCAATCCAACCTTACATTTCTATGTTATTCTATCCAAAGCGAGACAAGAAAGATAAAGCAAAGCAACTCAAGGTTGTAAAAATTGCTGTTGACAGGAGTAGCTTAACTGAAACAGATCACACATTACTGTTAAAGTCAGCACATTTGCTATCAGCAGCAGTGGCGGACTTTACAAAGATTTCAGGCTTAAAGGCAATCAAACAGCCATTTAACAGAAATCACCTACATAGCCTATTCAAAGACTGAAGCTTATCCTGTTTAATTCAAAAACAATGACAAACATTCATTATTATACAACACTGACTCTATTGCCAAGCTTTAAGGAAAGCAGCCAACTCCAGGCAGTATACACGCACAGTTACACGAACATGAGACATCATCACAAAATGATATGTTGTTAGCAGATTCTTCAGTATGTAAACATTACTTTTAGAAAGGGAAGAAACTCTATTTGAAGCATCTTGCCAAACCATTACACTTTAAGTTCAAAATGCTCTAAACAACTATTTTGTTAGCATAAAGATCAAAGACAATCATCTGCTTTCAGGGGGAAAAAAACAGACACACACATGCACACACACACACGCACATATGTGCACATAACACACACACACACACACACACACACACACACACACACACACACACACACACATAATCTGCATGTTCTATACCCCTATAATTTCTGACTCTTTGAAAAAGTGTTTGGTATGATAATTCTCAAAATAAAAACATACAATACTTAACTGCTTCAAATTTTCAATATGGAAACCATTAAGGCATTACAACAACCAAAAATACTGACATCTGCCTTTTGAGCAACTACCAAAATTATGCTGATATGTCAAGTGCAATGATGTTCACAAACACAAACATATAACTACTGATCTCTTGGAGATATGAAACATGGATAAAGTTTTATCCTCCCTCCATGTACATCTTTCTCTTGTGACAAAACCTTCAGCATCATTCACTCTACTATATCCCACTAAAGCTGAGTGGCACATGATCGCTGTTATTGACCATAACCTCAGCCAGTGTTTACCAAGAATTTGGTCAAAAGTTGCCTCCAGGTGGAGCTCCACCCCACCTTACCATCCAGATCACCGAGAATACGAGTAACCTTCCTCTTCTTCCAGCTACATGCCATAGCAAGCAGAAGCTCCTCTTCAGCACTCTCCCCAAATCCTTGTCAATACTTAAGCGGCTCAATCGTCCATTTGGGTCCACAAATGTGGGCAACTCCAGTTGGAAGGCTGTCAAATAACTGAATGGTGGCAGTCGACCTAACAAAAACTTTTAGTACTGCTGCATTCTACGTGAGGTATGAGTGAAACTGATATGACAGTTTTAAGCATACCTACAGAGAAAACATCCAGTGCTCGACTTGCATAAGCAGTATGTAGATAGTAACAGTTTAAGTGTATCTACAGTGAAGTCATCCAGTGGTCGGCTTGAGTAAGCAGTATGTAGCTGTGCACTTGCTGTTCAAGACCAGTACATGGTGCTGCAGTCTGATTAGAGGAGTAGTGGTGAAAGGGTTATTGGATCATAATTTCTAACAATTTATCGTTCTAAGGTACTCATCTGAATAGTAAATTAAATACATACAACACATATGCTCACACCTTGATTCATTGTTCACTAGATATTTGTGTAAATGAAGCTGTATAATCCTGACTGAATCATGGCAGACCTAAACTAAACCCAGATCAGTTGACAGTCCATCCCTCAAAAAGCAGAATTCTTCCAGCTGCTAGATATGGTAAATGCAACTGTTCAATCTGACTTCTAGATATGGTAGATGTGACTGTTCAATCTGACTGCCAAAATGTAAGATAGAATAGATGTGACTGTTAAGTATGACTGCTAGATAGAGTAAATGTCACCATTCAGTCTGACTGCTAGATAGAACAGATGTGGCTGGTCAATCTGACTGCTAGATACAGTAGATATCACTGTTCAATCTGACTGCTAGATACAGTAGATATCACTGTTCAATCTGGCTGCTAGATACAGTAAATATCACTGTTCAATCTGACTGCTAGATACAGTAAATATCACTGTTCAATCTGACTGCTAGATACAGTAAATATCACTGTTCAATCTGACTGCTAGATACAGTAAATATCACTGTTCAATCTGACTGCTAGATACAGTAAATATCACTGTTCAATCTGACTGCTAGATACAGTAAATATCACTGTTCAATCTGACTGCTAGATATGGTAGATATCACTGTTCAATCTGACTGCTAGATGTTAGATATCACTGTTCAATCTGACTGCTAGATATGACAGACATCACTGTTCAATCTGACTGCTAGATATGGTAGATGTCACTGTTCAAACTGACTGCTAGATACAGTAGACGTCACTGTTCAATCTGACTGCTAGATATGGTAGATGTCACTGTTCAATCTGACTGCTAGATATGGTAGATATCACTGTTCAATCTGACAGCTAGATATGGTAGATGTCATGGTTCAATCTGACTGCTAGATATGGTAGATATCACTGTTCAATCTGACTGCTAGATATGGTAGATGTCACTGTTCAATCTGATTGCTAGATATGGTAAATGTCACTGTTCAATCTGACAGCTTGATATGGTAGATGTCACTGTTCAATCTAACAGCTAGATATGGTAGATGTCACTGTTCAATCTGATTGCTAGATATGGTAAATGTCACTGTTCAATCTGACAGCTTGATATGGTAGATGTCACTGTTCAATCTAACAGCTAGATATGGTAGATGTCACTGTTCAATCTGATTGCTAGATATGGTAGATGTCACTGTTCAATCTGACAGCTAGATATGGTAGATGTCACTGTTCAATCTGACAGCTAGATATGGTAGATGTCACTGTTCAATCTGACTGCTAGATATGGTAGATGTCGGTAGATGTCACTGTTCAATCTGACTGCTAGATATGGTAGATGTCACTGTTCAATCTGACTGCTAGATATGGTAGATATCACTGTTCAATCTGACAGCTAGATATGGTAGATGTCACTGTTCAATCTGACTGCTAGATATGGTAAATATCACTGTTCAATCTGACAGCTAGATATGGTAGATGTCACTGTTCAATCTGACTGCTAGATACAGTAGGTGTGACTGTTCAATATAACTACTAGACACAGTATATGTGACTGTTCAATCTAACTACAAGACACAGTATATGTGACTGTTCAATCTGACTACTAGTAGCTACTCCAAACAGCGTGCGTCAGGGGAAAGTCTGCAGATTTGACCTACTTTTTGGTGTTTTTCAACTCGTCATATTTTGCGATGTGTGAAAGAAAATGTAATAAAATCTACTGCAATAAAAAGATTGGTGTTTCGTTGTTTGAATGATGTACTTGTTTAGACTAATACTCATTTTTTATATGTTTTATTACATGTTCATTCGCCCTACCCTAGCGAGTTCGGCCAGCTGTCTTGACGTAACACCGATTGCCTTCTGTTTACACTTCCCTTACTTACTGCTCTGTCGCATCGCGTGAGTGGCTAGATCTAAAAAGATCGCCCAATGAAATGAAAGAAGACATCCAGATCCTTATTTCATGCCCGTTTCGTCACGATCCATGCTGTCAATGTGTAAAAATTCAAGCAATAAAATGTTCAAAATAGAACTTCTATTGTAAAGACCTGATTGCCCACGCTCATAATACATCAGTTTGTAGATCAGACTTCCCTCTAAAATATTTGTCCAAAATGTTGTTTCATTATCATTTCCACGCAAAGCGGCAAGCGATCAAAAAGACTGAAATGTACCGCTCGTCGCGAACATTGTTAGCCGCCATGGCCGACACGCACGCTGAATTGTCGGTCACCAGTAGTGACCGAAATGTGACACCGACTGCTTCAGTATTGCAGTCAGGTCAACTGTTCGCGCAAGTTGGTAAGTTAGTTCTTTATTGTTTTTGATTTTATGAATATTTTGTTGTTCTGTGAACTTTTTATGAGCCAACGCTGTTTGAAACAAGATGGTGTGGAATCGTGCCAACAACACAAACTCGACGTTGTGGACTGGTCCGAAAAATGACTGACTTATTTAAATTTATTGGTGTTAACTCACCTTCATGATAAAAGTATTACGAGAAAGAGACTTTTCACTTATTTCATTCATATATTTAGTAAAGAAAAACATTCATTTCAAGGATTGAAGGGTTTTTATTTGGTCACGTGACCTGAGCTTGTGCAGTACTTTCGGTTTCACAGTTCTTCCAATGTGGTCGCACTTTCATCAGATGAATCAGTTAAGCTTCAACAAAACAAAACTATAGGCCTACGTATATAATTAGATCTATACTCACATTTTGTTCAGAATTTCTTACAATTATATGAATGTGCACTGTGAAATAAATGTTATCACAAAATGTGTTGCCAGTAAATGAATAACAAACAACACATTCTCTTACTGATTCAACTTGTAAGCTGAAAATTTAGCGATGTGACAATACTGGACAATTACTGAATTTGTCTGCAAACTGGTTGACATAGAAACATGACTTAGAGAACAATAACAACAGGAAATGTGGCTGTTTTCAGCTGATGAAACCTACAACCGACTGAGGAGAAGCTTTCTGCCTGGAAGGGAAGACCACCATTGTTGCCAGCTGTACGCGTGACTAACCGTCTCCTGCTGCAGTTAAGAGGACTTCAGTTGGAAGGAAAGAAGTATTCAAAACAGTACTGCAATTCTGCCTCTAGGATTACATGGGTTGTCAGCAAATAAAAAAAGGCTGTCTAAAACTGACAGGGTTTTTGGATGATCTCAGGCTAGTTCTTCAACACCATCTCCTCACAGAAAGACCTATCCCTTCTGCAGACTGTCTTGTGGCTGCCTGTTCTTCTGCTTCTGCAACTCTTCCTGAAGGAGATATATCTGCTGCTGACATGAATGAAGACACTGTGAACTTGAAGCAGCCCTATTTCAGTTCACCAAGCAGGGCCAGTGGATGGCTGTTTATTTTGTAGAAAGATTCTATATTGGACAGGTGTTGGAGTTAAAGGAGAATGGCAGCTGGGCGTCAGTCCGGTACCTGAACAGGTCAGGGGTCACACGGACTGTTTCTGCTGGCCTTCACGGGAGGATATTTTTTAAAACACACATACTGAAGATGTTTTCTACTGTGACTTTGATTGTCTTCCAGTTAGCAATGATGGTCAAATCTGGCGAGCAGATGATGTGGAGGAAATCACCTGAGGAAATCACCGCTGCATACACAAAAGTGTCCTCCGTCTACTGCGAGTAAGCAAACTGCCACAAAGTAAGCGGTATGGCTGACATATGTGCAACCATCCATGTTATTGCAAATGCATCAAGTATCACTTGTTGATTCCTGGGATTCTGACCTGTTAATTGCAAGTGACAGATCTCAGCTAGTTACCGTATATCACACTTTGTCAGTTAAGACTCAGACTAGTTATTACTTCAGAGCAGTGGCCAGAACTGTTGTCTAGTCTGCTCACATATATTCTGTTTCAGTGAATTCCCAAGTACAAAACAAAAATGTTACTTAGTTGAAGCTACAGCAAGTCCATCTGAAAATGTGGTTTATCCATCTAAAGTGCAGTGGCTACAACAGCGTCACCTTGCCATGTTGTGATGAATCCTGTGTACCGTTAATGGAAATTTTGGGGCTTTTTAGTCCACACACATTCATTACATGGATGATCTCTGGACAGGAACAATGACAGCCATGCTACATGTAATTGTGATATTGATCATCTGCTGCTTTAGATATTGACTGGCATTTGAAGTCAAAACACTATCCAGATGGGTGACTGAGTTTTGCGATTTGTGAGTATTAAGAAAATTATTAATCAATGTCAAATAAATGTGTATTTTTTCATTTTTACAGTTTTGAAAGTGTGCTGGTTGAGTGTGTCTTTTTTTGCTGAATCCAGTGATACCAAAAGCATTTTTCTAGCTCAATGGAAAGCAAAGTTATGAAAATGTGTCTCCGGCATGCTTTCGTGTTATACTTGGGCATTGGCAAAAACCCTGATATTTCTGGTTTTTGATAGCAAATTTTATCACTTTCCCTGTATAAGAACTACCTGAAAAAAATCAAACATCATCTATGCATCAGGAATGTCAAGAAAAATGCAAAACTGATCAGAAAATACACATCAGTTCTGTTGTATAGCCTGCTGAAAATGACAATTTTGTTGATTTGCGCTTTGGCGCAGAAATGCGCATGAAAATTAAATCTTTAATAATTCGCAACTTTTTTCCTATTTGAGATACAGAAATGCTGTTGGTATCATTAGAATCACAATAAAAAGATCTGTTTATTGGTAATAGTTTCAAAAATCTATAGGTAAATCTCAAAATCTGTTTGGAGTAGCTACTACTAGACACAGTAGATGTGACTGTTCAATCTGACTATTTGACACTAAATGTGATTGTTCAATCTGACTGCTAGATACAGTAGATACCACTGTTCAATCTGACTGCCAGATACAGTAGATACCACTGTTCAATCTGACTGCCAGATACAGTAGATACCACTGTTCAATCTGACTACTAGACACGGTAGATGTGACTGTTCAATCTGACTGCCAGATACAGTAGATACCACTGTTCAATCTGACTACTAGACACGGTAGATCTATATTACTGTTCAATCATTATTGAGACATGTTCATGATATGGTAGATGTCACTGTTCAATCTGACTGCTAGATACAGTAGATGTCACTGTTCAACCTGATTGTTAGATATGGTAGATGTCACTGTTCAATCTGACTGCTAGATATGGTAAATGTCACTGTTCAATCTGATTGCTAGATATGGTAGATGTCACTGTTCAATCTGACTGCTAGATATGGTAGATGTCACTGTTCAATCTGATTGCTAGATATGGTAGATGTCACTGTTCAATCTGACTGCTAGATATGGTAGATGTCACTGTTCAATCTGATTGTTAGATATGGTAGATGTCACTGTTCAATCTGACTGCTAGATATGGTAAATGTCACTGTTCAATCTGATTGCTAGATATGGTAAATGTCACTGTTCAATCTGACTGCTAGATATGGTAAATGTCACTGTTCAATCTGATTGCTAGATATGGTAGATGTCACTGTTCAATCTGACTGTAGATATGGTAGATGTCACTGTTCAATCTGATTGCTAGATACAGTAGATGTCACTGTTCAATCTGACAGCTAGATATGGTAAATGTCACTGTTCAATCTGACTGCTAGATACGGTAGATGTCACTGTTCAACCTGATTGTTAGATATGGTAGATGTCATTGTTCAATCTGACTGCTAGATATGGTAAATGTCACTGTTCAATCTGATTGCTAGATATGGTAGATGTCACTGTTCAATCTGACTGCTAGATATGGTAAATGTCACTGTTCAATCTGATTGCTAGATATGGTAGATGTCACTGTTCAATCTGACAGCTAGATATGGTAGATGTCACTGTTCAATCTGATTGCTAGATACAGTAGATGTCACTGTTCAATCTGACAGCTAGATATGGTAAATGTCACTGTTCAATCTGACTGCTAGATATGGTAAATGTCACTGTTCAATCTGACTGCTAGATATGGTAAATGTCACCGATCTGACTGCTAGATATGGTAGATGTCACTGTTCAATCTGGCTGCTAGATATGGTAGATGTCACTGTTCAATCTGACTGCTAGATATAGTAGATGTCACTGTTCAATCTTACTGCTAGATATGGTAGACGTCACTGTTCAATCTGACTGCTAGATACAGTAGACGTCACTGTTCAATCTTACTGCTAGATATAGTAGATGTGACTGTTCAATCTGACAGCTAGATATGGTAGATGTCACTGTTCAATCTGACTGCTAGATATGGTAGATGTCACTGTTCAATCTGACTGCTAGATATGGTAGATGTCACTGTTCAATCTTACTGCTAGATATGGTAGATGTCACTGTTCAATCTGACTGCTAGATATGGTAGATGTCACTGTTCAGTCTGACTGCTAGATATGGTAGATGTCACTGTTCAGTCTGACTGCTAGATACCATAGATATCCCAGTTCAATTTGACTACTAGATAAAAAAATAACTTCAATTGTACACATGACAGAATAATCAGATGCTGCAATTGCAATAATGTAACCATGACAGAACAGAAATGTAGCAAAGACAAGACATACACCAGATAAATGATAACCAAGGCGGGTTTTAAGAATAATTCAGTATTTCAAACGGGTCAAGGTACCAAGTGCTCAGTTCAGTAGATGTAGTTTGTGGTACTAACAGGTTTATCCAGGGATGGCAGCAGTTCTTCAGCAGAAGGTTTCAGCTTGCTGTATTTGACTTTGCTACCACTGCTGCTCGGCGGTGATCTTCGCTGTGAATTTGAACGATGACCCTCCAAAATGAATGCAATGATCTGTACACACAAAGGCACAAACACTAAGTATCACAGCCACTCTCTGTTTATCTGTCTGTCTGTCTGTCTCTCTCTCTCTCTCTCTCTCTCTCTCTCTCACACACACACACACACACACACACTGATGCACACCCACAAAACATCATGGCCTCTAAAGTTTAATCACATCCCCTCTCTCTCTCTCTCTCTCTCTCTCTCTCTCTCTCTCTCTCTCTCTCTCTCTCTCTCCAAACACACGCATACACACATGGACAAATAAAACATACAAACACAATTCAGCTTATAAGATATATGTATAAACATGCACCACAAACAAATCAGATGTAAATAATGATGAAATATTGAACACAAAATAAAAGGTAACCAAAAAGCAAAAATCCTGTCTCTAAGATGCAGAAAACAGTTGACCCTGCAGGAGAGATTTTCACATCATCATTTACAAAGGCAAATAAGGTAACAATATTTATGCACCGTAAAAAAAAAAGTATAACCAAACAAGAGATTTTCACAACCATGCAATGCATACTCAGAAAACAGGGACCTATTTTTCATGCCAAGGCTGTAAATCTATTTCACTGTTTTAATGTTTTAATGAGAAATGAGCTTTTTTTTCAACTGTTGCTTCTTAGAAGTAAAAGAAAAGGTAACAAACCAACAACAAAAACCTCTCTGTCAAGTAAATGTGCGTATTTTGTTAAGCTTCAAGAGAGGGAAAGGAAGGATCTCTCCTTTGCCATGGTATGAACAGATAGAAAAAAATAAAAAATAAAAAAACAACCTTTTACTCGACAGAATAAACTGTCAAACTTTGTTTGCTTGTCTGTTCATACCATTTCAAGGGAAACAGCTCTATTTCTCCTCTTTAGGGGCTGTTACAAAGTACCCACATTTAATTTACTCGGCAATGCAATCTCTCACAATCACTCTCATTTTATAAATTTTTGTTTGTGTACAAATACAATTTTCACATTTTGTTCACTACTGTCACAAGAAAGGTAAAGCTGTCTCCACATAAAGCCAATAAACTATTTTCCTCATTCATTTAATTCACACTGATAATCATTATTTCAAATTTGGCTGGTTCCCAACTTGTCACACCTTCGTCCTCGATCCCTACTACATAGCAGTCTTACATATGCAACAACAGCTCATATTGACAACACACAGATCACACACACACACACACACACACACACACACACACACACACACACACTCTCTCTCTCTCTCTCTCTCTTTCTCTCTCTCTTTCTCTCTCTCTCCCCCTCTATCTTTCTCCTCCCTCTCTCTCTCTCTCTCCACATACACCAACAGGCTGCTCGTTTTCTTTTCAGGTGACAGACTCAGAGAATGTGTGGTACTGCACTGACCGTAAGTATCTAGTGTGTATATATTCAATGTAGTTTTGTATATATGCATAAAAACATCCAACCACAAAACTATCCATCTATCTTCACACACACACACACACCCCACACACACACACACACACACACACACACACACACACACACACACACACACACACACACACACGTCTCAAATCACTTCAGTGAATAGACATTAAACCAAAGACCACCACCACACACACACACACACACAGAGGCCAAAACAGCCCTGAAAGTGATAAGTATTTTACTCTCCAAGGCAAGCAAAAAATATATTTGGCAAGTAAAAATGAGACTTCATTTGTCAATGGCGAGAATGCAAGAACAGTCTGAATCTGTCTGGATACCGTGATTAATCCTTCCACACTCTCTCCCAATCTAAAACCTTCCTGCAGGGAGGTGGTACATAGGATGAGGGAGTGAAAGGGCTAAGCTAATGTCACTTCATGTGTTTTCAGATCCAGTCACCCAGCTTTACCGATTATTGGTAAACACAACCCTGCACTTCCCATTGTAACACCACATGTGGCTGCCATGATGATGAAGCACTCAAAAGCCACAGCTCTTGGGTCAGAAACTTTGACTGGGAAGAAAACCAAGTTATCTGAGTGTCAACAAAGCTTTTTTCCCAAATGGAACGAGCAATTTAAGTGGCTGATTTACCATGACCAATCAAATCTGATGACATGCATGATCTGCAAGAGAAATCCGTCACTTACCAAGAAAGCTCTAACATAATGATTGGCAATAGAGTCTGGACCCAATTCATGGAGATGTGTGTTTTATTTTGTCTTGTTATTTTTCATTTTCATTACAATTCTTTTTGATTTTCCATTACACTGTACTTCTATACACACTGGAATACAAAATTTGAAGAAATTCAGTTCTGTTCTTGTAAAATCTCATATCAGCACTTTGCTCTTGTACAGCTGGCATATATTTTGGATGGTAAACTTTTCAATCTGGCTGGTTAAACTAGTCTTGAAGCACCAGCCAAAGGCTAGAAGGCAAAAGTACTTTCAGAACTGCATAGTACAAGCATACTCACACACACACACACGCATGCACGCACACACGCATGCACGCACACGCGTACGCACACACGCGCGCACACACACACACACGCGCACGCACACGCGCACACACACACACACACACACATACACACACACTGACACATACACACACACTGACACACACACACACACATATACACACACACATATACACTCACTCACTCACTCACTCACTCACTCACTCACTCACTCCTCCTCCTCTCTCTCTCTCTCACTCACTCACTCACTCACTCACTCACTCATCTCACTCACTCTCTCCTCATCTCTCTCTCTCTCTCTCTCTCTCTCTCTCTCTCTCTCTCTCTCTCTCTCTCTCTCTCTCTCTCCTCTCTCTCTCTCTCTCTCTCTCTCTCTCTCTCTCTCTCTCTCTCTCGCACTCTCGACATGCACACCAACAAGTTGTTTGTTTTCTTTTCAGGTAACAGACATAAGGAATTGTAGTGTTGCACTGTCCAGTACTATCTAGAATGTATATTCAATGAAGTTTTGGATATTTGCACAAACACACACAGCCAACGACAAAACTGTCCATCTATCTCCACACAAGTAAACAAGCCACAGTACAAGCATACAATACAACACACACAACAACACACAAACACACACACACACACACACACACACACACACACACACACACACACAATGTACAACTACCCATCACCACAAAAACACCAACGCTAGTGTATTCATGCAAGTCTCTAGGTGGGAAAAGGGAATAAAAAACATAACTAAGCAAGACAAACAAACAAACGAGTTAGCACTCACCTTCTGCCTGTTATGATAGACAACATATGCAGCCACACACACCACCACTGCTGTAATGAAGTAGATCATGAACTTTCCTGATGAATGTGATTCTTCTTCCAAGTCCAGTTTACTAACTGCTTGCTCTCCATCTTCTGGAATGGTCGGTTGAGGATGTGGTACCCCTGGGCTTTCTGTCCGAGGCTGATGAAACCAGACACCCAACCAAATAAATTTCAAAATCATGCACAATTTCGTCTCTGCCATCTCACATCATACAGAAAAGTATGAGGGAAGTCCAAAAAACAAGGTACAAATATTTTCTAATCCAACATGTTCCTTACAATATGAATAAAACATTGTGCATAGATTACCAGCACTACTCTGCAACTTTTCCATGTAGTCACCATCAAGACTGATGCACCTATTCTACTGGTGCATGAGCACATAGTGCCCCACTTTGAAGAATAAGGCATCAAGCAACCGGAGCTACTCTCACACCTCTGGAACAACAACATCATTTGTGTTGAACCACTTCACAGATTAACGTTTCACTGGCTCAAATACATGATAGTCTGAATAAGCCAAGTTAGGATTAAGTGGTGGATGCAATAAAACATCCTATTCATATTGCTGGAAGCACTCTTTTGTTATATTGGCAGTGTATGTGTGGTGTAGTCATGCAGCAAGATTACATCCTTATGCATCCTTTTGATTAACAGCTTCCCTCAGTCAGTCCAGTATTTCAGAGCATCTGACTATGTTAACTGTAACTGATGGTAAAAAGTCCACAAGCATGTTTGGCTTCCCATTTTTGTTTGGTGTGATAAGAGACAAAACTTCTGGATCAGTCCACACACTACAAATCAATGGTACTTCACATGTTCAGTTTACAAACAAAATCAAAGTATAATTTCTCAAACAGATTTTATTGGGTATCCCATGAAAACAACCAAATATTACGACTGTATCGAGTAGGTCCCTGATCATTTTAGAAATCAAGAATGCACACTAGCAGTCTTGATAACTAGACAGTTTTTCTTGCCTTGTTATTCCTATGCATACTGGTATATGAACTCAATCAAATCAACATGTACTAACCTGGGGTGGTTGCTGAGCCTTGTCCACAATATTATCACCGCCTGCAACAAACAATTCCACAATCATGAACCTAGAGAAATCTGATTTAGCAACAAACTTTTCTTTATTGCTGCTGTTGTTGATGTTCTTAGCAATGTATTCTCATATAATGTATACATATATAAATGCTGTCTTGATGTTTGGCTGACACTACTGAGCCAAAATTATCATGTTGCTGCACAGTCTGCATGCCCAGTCTTCATTGGATTACCCTGACATGTACGCAGTCACAGATCTTTTTGAGGTGAGTACATACTGGTTTAGCTCTCTGTCACCGGCCAGAATTCATTTAGCTATCCATGGCTGTCAGGTGATCTGTATGTGACCTGCTTTATCAAATCACTCAGTGATCCCCCTGCTCAGCAAGTGGTGAATACTGCCAGTGTTATTCATTCTCTGGCCCTCGAATGGATGCCTTGTGAAAAACAGTGGTATGAATGGATTTAAACAGAGGGAATCTGGGGGATTTCATATGGTACATATTCTAGTTAACCAGGGATTAAAGGAAAAAAATCCTCATTTCAACTTTGTGTATACCAAATCAAAAACCTGTGGCTGAATTCTGATAATGGAGGAGGGGCATATTCTCCCTCTGGATGAAACTGTGGAGCCATGGACAGATAGCAGTGTTTGCTTCAATGGCAGATAATCCATGGGAACAGTCAGCTCATCTTGCAGCATAGAGGAGGGGCATATTCTCCCTCTGGATGAAATTGTGGAGCCATGGACAGAGATAACAGTGTTTGCTTCAACGGCAGATAATCTATGGGAACAGTCAGCTCATCTTGCAGCAATATCCCTGAGACAGTGATAGATGACAGGGTTCTCTGAGCGCCTACATTCCACCACCAGGATGTCCTTGAGCCAGGTAGAATATGCAAAGGCTCAGGAAGTAGTCATGACCCGAATTTAATGGATTCTGGGGTTTAGAAGGATCATATCCTTACCCACCTTTGTATGAGCCCAGGAGATTGACTGATCCATCCAGCTACCATCACTATGGAAATGTCTTTCCAGTGGTTTTCATTGACAGAGATGAGAATACGTCTGTGGCCTGTGTGGATGTGCTGAGTGCAGTCCCAGTAGAGCTCAAAACATACCTGGCGAAGCCACTAATCCTTAGCTGACTTGTCACACTGTCACTAGTGTCAGTCAACAGTTGGATATCTTACTATGGGCACAAGTCATCAGCAGATTGCTTCTTTGCCCAGAGCTCTGGGAGGAAGGACAGGGTGATGGAAACATCTGGATGGAAGGTGATGCTGTCTTTATCCCCACTGAACCCATGTCATTTGATTACATGCCTTCATATTCTAGAGCAAGTAAAAAGGCAATCTTTACTATGAGCAGGAGGTCATGGATAAGGGCTCATATGGGGATCAATCAAGGCATCACAGAAGAGAAAAGGGTTCCAAAATGGGATCTAATTAGGCTGGTGGGACTGCAGGGAGGCTACACTTCATATTAGGAAAACCAAGGTGTGGAATGTGCAGAATAATTTGTATAATATCTGAAGCAGAGACTGAATGATTGTTGTTGGCAGGAATGTGGCAGTCACAGACATAATAGCAATGGATTTTCATTCTATAGAATTATAACAAGACAAGCATTTCTACAGAACCGCATATTTCCATAAGTTAAACAAATTCACTTCAAAGGCACTTGTATTTAATTCAATTTTTCAAATGTGGCATTTTCACTATTTCAGATAAAGAAGTACATTTATGAAGGTTAAACATACTGAGGAACAAAATTTCAAGATGTAGTTTGTATTGTTGCAGTATTGTACTGGTTTGAATGATTTGTGAAATTAAATCATCCAGTAAAGGAGTGTTGAGAGGACGCATGTTTGGTAAATTAGAGTCTTGGTTTTTATCCTAAGCTTATCACTTTCCCATGCTCTTTTCATAAGTTTCTTGAATGCGGCTGTAGCCTTTCCTATTCTGCTTGTCAATTCCTCATCCAAAGATGTCGATGTTATGGTAGATCCCAAGTAAACAAACTTATCTACTGTTTTCAGAGATTCACCACAAAGTTTTATCTCTGGTGGTGAGTTTGTCCCTTGTCTAATTACCTCAGTTTTCTTGACACTGACTGTTGACCCGAAGAGATCGCATGCTTCCGCTAAACGATCAACTAGTCTTTGAAGCTCAATTTCACTGTGTGCTGCTATTGCGGCATCATCAGCGAAAAGCAACTCTCTGATCAACACTTCAGTCGTCAGTCGTTTCGACTTGTCTTTTCAGATTGAAAAGAGATCCATTGAACTTGGTTTTGAGGTAAACTCCATCCTCACTCCCATTAAAAGCACAGTGCAGAAGAGCAGCAAAATAATTGGCAAAGAGAGTGGGTGCCAGGACACAATGAGAGTATGATCCGTGTCACAGTCTGCGCTGTGGAAGCTACACGTAACACGGACATAGTTAAGGTCAATCCTTCGTTCCAGAACGAAATCAATCTGATGCCAATGTTTAGACCTGGGATGACACCACAATACCTTGTGTTGATCCTTCAAGGCAAAGAAGGTGTTTGAACTCTAATAGCCTCTGACCATTTTCATTCATCTTGCCGATCCCATGATAGCCTAAGGCTTGGGGCCAATGACTCCGCTGATTGCCGACACGTGCATTGAAGTCTCCAAGAATGAAAAGCGGTTCTTCAATATTCATGAGCCTAACAGCGTCTGTACAGTGCTAAAGCCTCATAAAAAGAATCCTTAACATCTGGAGAGGCACCAAGTGTAGGATCATACGCACTGACAAGGTTAACATTGCCCTTTGTGGTTTGGAGGCAGAGCGACATAATTCCTCTGAAATTCCCGTAGGGGTGCTGACTGACCGCACTAGACTATTTCGGATGGCAAAACCAACACCATAAAGTCTGTGCTGGTCGGCATTTGAGCCTCTCCAGAAAAAAGTATCTGCTACCCGCAATACGAGTCTCCTGCAGGGCAACTATGTCAAGATTCAGACGTGATAGCTCCTTATCAATGACAGCTGTTTTCCGAATATGGCCGTGTGACAGGTCCATATTATCAAGACCTGCCTGCATTGTCAGGACGTTCCAAGGTCCAATCTGTAAAGCAGCGACTTTTTGTTTTTCTTTTCCTTAAGGCCAAGTTTAACGTCAAGACTTTCAACTTTTGGTTACAGCTCCATGACCCTAACTGAAGCAATCCTGACCTGGCGGGTTGGTACCTATTGTACTGGGACTGCCAGGATTAAGCGGGCGTAACCAACTAATGTGACTGAATAGCCATCCCATTGTCGATTGTGACCCCTGGCGCTCTCTGTATATGCCAATTTGGGGAAGCTTATAACCGGTAACTGTCACAACCCGTGTTTTTTTTCGTCCACTTTCACAGTGACTGATGAAGTGTCCTCTCCGCTTTATGTCTCGTGTCCATGAGATCGCCATTTCCCCTGAGCCTGGGCTTCTGTTTCAGAAGCAAGTGTCTTGCTCAAACAACACTCACTTCCTCTCCACTCACATGAACAATCCGCGAAGGGGGAAAAAAAAAGGTCAATATGTTTGCAGTATCCATGGAGTAGCAGGGGATGCCAGATATTGGCCAAGTTGACTAATTACCGCCTACGGGTCCCTCCCTCCTGATTTGTGTGAGGTTTACTCCTCCAGCCTTTCTCAATTCAATGAGACCACAAGGCAGTGGGGAAATAGCACCTGGCTGCTTATTTTTATATTCGCATCTGACCTCCATTCTGAAGGTGCATTCCTCGATACGCTACCTGAGGACGAGACATACTTATGTACAACGTACACATCCCTTCATAAAGTGCTATGGCCTATTTAAATATAATATATCTCTCTCTCGCTTCTCTCTCTCTTTCTCTCTCACACACACACACACACACACACACACACACACACACACACACACACACACACAACCATTCTGATAAATTCAACTGAATATGACAATGATTAACAGAGGCTTTGATGGCTTTAACAAACTCATACCCATGGTCTACTTCTTGCTCAATAGTCTGGTTCTTGAATCCAGCCCAAGCAATTTACTGTGACTACACATCAGAAGCAGAACAATATTCATTTTAAATACCAGTTACCTATATTAAACTCCCATAAATGAACATGCTTTTCGGCTGTTATTTTCTCAAATTAAAAAATCATATTGTTTCAATGTATAAATCATAATCGACAATTGCAAAAACGATTGAACGAAACAAGCCATAGTCTATCATATCCTGTCATACACTGCATTTTCTGTAATCCACATAAGAGTTAATACTATATAAGCACACTGAACAGATACCTTTAAAAAAAACAAAGACATATTTCTTTTAATTACCTTCAAGGTGAGTGTTCTTCTGGATATTCAGGGGCCCTTTGATGATGAAACAAAGCTTACAGTAGTACTGGTGTCAAGCTCAAAAAGTTGGTCTATTGGTGGAATGTTTGCTTTTGTTGGTTGATGTTCATTGTTATCCTCTCGATGCAGAGTTGTCTTATGTCCGGTTGGTGCTGGTAGTGTGGTTGCAGTCCCTTGCTGTGACGTCTTCTGGTCTTTTACTGGTACTGCTGTATCTTGATTTCCTTGTGGGGAGGTTTTCTGTTTTTCTGTTGGGGCTGCTGTAGTCTGCTTCCCTTGTGGGGAGGTTTTCTGTTCTTCTGTTGGGGCTGCTGTAGACTGCTTCCCTTGTGGGGAGGTTTTCTGTTCTTCTACTGAGGCTGCTGTAGTCTGCTTCCCTTGTGGGAGATTTTCTGTTCTGCTGGGGCTGCTGTAGTCTGCTTCCCTTGTGGGGAGGTTTTCTGTTCTTCTACTGGGGCTGCTGTAGTCTGCTTCCCTTGTGGGGAGGTTTTCTGTTCTACTGGGGCTGCTGTAGTCTGCTTCCCTTGTGGGGAAGTTTTCTGTTCTGCTGGGGCTGCTGTAGTCTGCTTCCCTTGTGGGGAAGTTTTCTGTTCTTCTGCTGGGGCTGCTGTAGTCTGTTTCCCTTGTGGCAATGGTGTCTTCTGTTTACCCACTTGCTGTGATGCATTCTGTCCGTTTTCTGACAATGAAGCACGCACAGTTGCTGGTTGTGATGTATTATTTGCTTCGGACAAGGAAGTCTTCTGTCCTGCTGGTTTTGTCGAACTGTCAATTTCTGGTAGAGCTTTTTGTGAAAAGTGTGTTCCTTCTATTGATATTGGGGGTTGTGTTTCATGTCCTAATGATGGAAGTCTACCAGTACTGTCTTGTCCTTGTGAAACTGAGAAAGTGGTCTTTCCTTCTGGTGGTGGCAGCGTCCTATCATTGTCATGTGGATGCAGAGATTTCTCTCCTGAAAAAAGAAAGATCACACAAAAATATTACAATAAGCACATTATTATCAATTACTAAATTAGTATAACTATAAGATGCAAATCATAATTCTTTGACTACTTGTTTCCTTTGCTTGTTTGTCTATTTGTTTATCTGTTTAAGATTCAACTGTCACTACAACTTTTTCTCTCAAACTTTTTCCTCCAAAAAGGGTGTTCAGTACAACTTTATTGTCCATCAATTACAAATGTAAAATAAAAATGTTTGTTTATGTGTATATATATATTGTTCATGAAATGTAGTATCAAAACAGTTTAAAACAGATCTCAACTAATGACTATGTACTTCTTAATCACTCTAAAAATGTAACATTATGTAAAATACAAATATGAATATCCAGTAATTTAATAGATGTTCAAATACTGTAAATGAATGGCAAGCAAGATCTGAGAACAAGGACAGATCTATACAACTGATATTACAAAAGACGCTAATAACCCACACAAACACTGGAACAGACCTTTTAATTATAACTTGTAAGTTTTCTTTTTTTAACAGTTATGATTTCAAAACTAAAGCAACAAGACATAATAAAACTTCACAGTTCAAGAAAAATGGTAAAATTTCAACAATTAACAAAAATTCATATTGATTAAAGGTATCTACAGGCAAACCAAGCTAACAATTTAACTGTTCTTGATGCTGGCTAAACCACTGACAAATTTAATAACAGAATATCATTACTCCTTCCCTACAGGGCGCCTGACAATAAAAGAACCTGGGAATATAAAAAAAAAAAAGAAACAATTGTTGGTAAACATTTCAATGGGT
The DNA here is from genome assembly GCA_030674185.1 of Monoplex corrugatus. Taxonomy (NCBI): domain Eukaryota; kingdom Metazoa; phylum Mollusca; class Gastropoda; order Littorinimorpha; family Ranellidae; genus Monoplex; species Monoplex corrugatus. The sequence goes on along the minus strand of CM060306.1, from coordinate 29,324,790 downwards.
ACAAACAGTAATTCTTTCAACAACAACAAAGAACAATATTACTTTGATGCTGTTGCCATTTTTTAAAATTAGGTCATTTTTCCTCTTCATCAGATGTTGTGCTGCAGAGATTTTTCATTCAAATAATCACAGAAACTAGCTGGGCATGGTGACTGATAGACAAATTCTATTTGAATGCTTGACTGTTGTTCAGAAGTAAACAAAACACTCACTGAACAATTGCTCATCAATGGACAGAAGCTGATAGTCAAATGACATAAGAAAACAAAGACTGTAGTAAGCACAGATGTCAGGACCTTGACGAAGATAAAGATTATTGTTGCATCCTCAACAATCAAAATATAAAATAGTGCTTTCATTTTAACTTGTTTAAGCAACACATTATTACATAAATTAACAATGATGCCTTGTGCACATACTGGTAACAGAAGCAATGATAAACTACATCATCATCATCATCATCAAGCGCCTTGCCACATGGCCTTGGCGATCATGGTTGTCGCAAGCACCTCTTCCACCCTATCTGTCTTCAGTCACTCTGCAAGTCCGTCCAATATTTTTTCCCTGGGTCTATCTAGTGCTCTCTTTCCCTCCAGCTTTCCTGTTTTGACCAGGTGTTCCAATTCCTCTTTCCTCATAAAATGGCCCATAAATGTTGCCTGTCTTTCCCTAATCTTCCTTATGAACGATCTTCTTGTGTCTGCATCCATCAAGACTGTCTCATTTGTTTTCTTTGCTGTCCATGGAACTCTCAACATTCTTGTTAGAAACCACATCTCGGCTGCCTCAATCTTGTTCTGGCTTTGCTTGTTGACTGTCCACACCTCACAACCATATAACATTATCGGTTCTATATAACATTCAAGAACTCTCTTCCTGATGTTAACTGATAGGCATTTGTTGGTAAGAATGCTTTTCATCTTCTTGAATGCTGTTTTGGCTTGGCCGACTCTGCTGGCTATTTCAGATGTGCATCTGCTGTCTGGTGAAATGTGTGTTCCCAGATATCTAAACTTATCAACCTGTCTCAAGGTTGTGCCGTTTGCTGTTATTTTGCATGAGGGGATTTCATGTTTTTTACTCATCACCATGACTTCAGTCTTCTTGCTGTTTAAATCCAACCCTTTACCTTTGCTTTCTATTTCTAGTATATTCACAAGGTTTTGTAGGTCCCTTTCATTTTCTGCAATTAGCACGGTGTCATCTGCGTTTCGAATGTTATCGTTTTTCCTCCAACCTTTAAATTTAATCTAGGGTCTTCTTCTAGGTTTCTAAATCTAATGATATTTTCACTGTAATGTAAAACGAGATCTGGTGACAAAACACAATTTTGTCTGACTCCTCTTTAGATATATTGGAATGAGCTGATATCGTTTTCTATTCAGTATTCTCATTACAGCTGCTTTTTCCCAATACATATTTCTGATTATTCGTAGATCTTTTCCATCAATATTGAGTCTTTCCAGTTGGTTGATCAATTCTTCATGTCTTGCCTGATCGAAAGCCTTGGTATAATCAACAACAAAGCATAAATATGAATCCTTATCCATCTCAACTGACCTCTCTACGATAGTTCTTAGGATGGATATATATAATAATATATATATGGCATTAACTCTTCCTGTCCGATGAATCGCTAAGTATGAGCGGCTTGGCTACTTTCAAAATGGCCGGCAAGCCGCTCACAGCGGTTCAACACGTTTGTCACTTTCTACTTTTGGTTCTTCCCCATTTAACGACATACAACCGCATGACAGCAGATAACGAGTCAGATACTTCCTCTTCCTTTTCAGCCATTTTGCTTTGTCATTCCACGTGTTTTCTTTGTGTGTGCGCCTCGTTTGTTGATATGTTTTCAGTTTCATAAGTTGAGTTGCTATGGCGTCAGGCAGTCGGTGTCCTGTTAGGCTCACTGCTGCTCAGGCAGTTGCACTTTTTCAGAAATTTTTGACAAAAGTGATGATGAAATAGCTGCCAGTGACAGTGATGATAGCTTTGTTGAGAGTGCATCAAGTGCAGAGTCAGACGAAGTGAGTGCTGACAATTGTGAAAGTCCTTCTTGTTCTACAAAGAGACCAGGCCACTCCCGTTCTGTTTCTTTTACATCATCTCCTGGTGACAGTGGTGATATGGGTTGTAAGGGGAGAGTGACAAGGATAGAGGCAGGTCTGCTCAAAGTAAGCCTAACACCAGTGCAAGCCCAGGATGGACAGTGGTGTAATATTAATAGTAGTTTTGTGTTATTTTAGGCGCGTGACCTGACAATGATCAGTGTTGTCTAACTTCATATTATATGAAAAATTAACTTTTTTTTTGGTGCTGTGTTCAGTTAATGGGTGTTGAGGAATATTTTTTCTTCTTTGACTTTGGAGCTATATGGATTACTTGGTCGGTTGGAGCTTAGTACTAAATGTATGCATGAAAAATTATCTGCATCAAATAGTATGCATGCAAAACTCACAGGTCAAGTTTTATATAATGAAGATTATTATGATGTTATTAACTGTATGTTGTTTAGAATCCAATTCTGCACAACCCAATACCAACCTTTTTGTTCTATGTTGAATACAAATGTATCTACAACAGTACAAGTGTTTTACCGACCTTAACCCCTGTTCCAAAAAAGGTCGCAGATGAACCCTGCCTCCAGTCTAAAAACCCCTAACATACAGGAAGAGTTAATAGTTCCTTTCCCTTCCACAAATCCACACTGTTCTTCTGCTATTTCTCTTTTGATTCTATTCCTTGTCCTCATCATGATTATTCTTAATAGGATTTTTATTACATGACTCATCAAGCTGATTGTGTGATGGAGTTCACATTCTATAGCCCCTGTCTTCTTTGGAAGTGCAATGAAAATTGATTTTGACATATCTTTGGGGATTTTTCCAGTGTCATAAATCCCATTAAGGAGGACTGTTATTTTTTCAATATCAAATATCTCCAAGGATTCAATCATTTCTGTAGTAATATTGTCTGATCCTGAGGCTTTTCCTGGTTTCACCTTTTCCAGTGCTGCTCTAACTTCATCTTTCATTATGGGCGGTCCTTCAAAGTTTTTTCTTATAATGTAGTTATGTCACAATCGGCGATTACATGTGCACGAAAAATTTAGCGGAAGACTGTGACCGGCGTGGCGGCACATGTGAGAGGGTAGGCAAACAATCGCTCTTTGTTTTGTTAATTTATTCATATGTCCGATAATTACCGATCTGAATACCGAAGTCCGTACTTTTCCCATGATGACCTGGGCATTTTCGTGAGCTTTCTGTCAATTGCTGATGTGGCAGTGGTGGTGTGGATTGTGGTGTGTGCCGCCATACCACCCAAACTTACAGGTGTGATCTTACCGTCAAGAGAATTAACTACCAATAAGAACATACATTTTCCTGCTTATGTATAAAATTTGGTGCAGATTTGAGTCCTGTGAACCGTTTTAGGCCATATTACAGATAGTGGGTGTGGTGACCCCGTTATTGCCTTGTTTACAATGGCCGTCAGACTTTTTAGAGCCGATTAACCGTTTTCTTTTTGTCATACCAGCTGAACCTATTGGCTTACCGTCTTCATTTTTCACGACATACCAGACAATGCATTTTCAGCTTACTGTGTAAAATTTGGTGAACACTAAGAACAGATGTTAACCCTAGTGGCTTAACTCAAAATACAAGCTTCAGTTTGACGTTGGTTGTCAGCACCAGTGTCAGTCTAGATCTAGCAGACGCTGGTTGTCAGTCTAGATCTAAATGACTCAGCAAACTGCAGCGATGGGCAGCCAAACTTCGAAGGTCTGCTGCCCCTCAATATCAGCTTCTAGACCTCTGGATTTTATATTGTCAGATTGGATAAGATTAAAACTCGCACTGCTAGGCAAGTTTAGCAAGAATCAAAGTGTAGATCTAGATAGGACTACTCTAGTTAAGCAAGAATCAAAGTGTAGATCTAGATAGGACTACTCTAGTTAAGGATGGCGAGGGACAATGGATATTGGTCACGTAGTAGTGTCACATCTCCCGATATGTGTACACCCACACAACAGTCTTGTTGACAGATGTTTGACAGACACAGCTCAGTGACTGCCACACACACACACACACACACACACACACACACACACACACACACACACACACACACACAACACACAAAGCAAAATACCCAAAGGTGTGATGAGCCGATGCACAGTAATGCTGAACTTATAAAATTAATATTATTAGTATGTATTACTCTATTGTCTATTACACTAAAAAAAATCTTGAATTTTCCAAATCTAAGGCCTAGATACACTGATTATAATTAATGCTTTACATGTGATTTCTTTTATTTCAAATATTCAGCATGCCTTTTAAATTGGTGTGTCCAATTCAGATTAGGCATTAACACACACACGCACACACATATTTACATACATAACACATTATCTTTCATGTTATATGACAGCTTATGAAAAAGTGTGCATTTACGCAAGAAAAAAAAACATCAAAACTTTTTCAAAAGGTTTGCTTGTTAAGGTAAACAATTGAAAAGATACACTGTCCTTACTACCAGCAGAATTTTTTAATCAAAATTGCAAGTCCAGAATAGCAATTTATAAACCAATTCAGTCTGTGAATCTTGTTTTCACCTCAGAACAGCTTAATTAGTAATTAATCTGTAATCTCTTAACCTTAATAAAGGCTCAATTTCTATGTTACCAGGAAACTTGAGAGAGGTATTTTCAGTGAAATATGCAATTTTCATTTCTATTTTTAAGGGTTTTTATACTACCATCACACTCACAGGCTTTCAATTCTTTATTTTAATTAATCAATCTGAATTTATTTACATCACATATATCTATGCACACATATGCATGATATATAATAATACACATACATATTATTTATAATTATAAACATAATATTTATATACAGGGCCTATACATAAGCCAAGAGTAAATACATGCACAGGTTGACAACTTCTTAAATTAAAGCAGTTTTTCATGAAAAAAATGTAATTAATTGATTATATATTACATGAAGATTGAGCCTAATGGTATTGAATAACTGTTGTAATTTATCATGATAATTATCTTGAGGCTTTACTCAACAATTTTCAAGTCAGAAATTTGATTATTTTGGAAACTGTAAAGATTTTAGGAATCTCAGTTAATTTTCGCTTTAGCCAGTTGATGCAATTAATGAATTAATTACTAATTAATGCAAGGACCCAGAGATTCATGAAGGTCTTAATCATCTTGGCTAAACAAAGACCTTTCTACTGATATGTGATTTTTTTCAATCGGTTCAGTCGTTCCAAAGTTATGGTGCTTTTTGTGATGATATCGATACAGCACAGACACGGTCACAGTTTTTGATATGTAATCCAATGAAGGAAAACGTCGAAAATTTAATGATTCAAAAAATCGTAACTTTCGTCACAGGCAATCAATCGAAGAACTTTTTATACCATTTTAAAGTTCTTTTTTTTTGCTCTTTTCAATGATGGTAATTGCATATTTATTAAAAATATTTGAAATTTTTTGTAACATACCTTGATACCTATATAATGTGTTCTTCATTTCTGTCAATTTTCAAAAAGGTCTTTAATGTACTGTCCCCATCTATCTAATATTTTGTCTCTTTCCATGATAAGCATACCATCTTTTGCTTTTAAGCAACCAGTTGATGTATATGTATTTTTCCTGTAGACAATTTCTTCAATTCTTCTGTACATACCCTGAGGATCCGTTTTGTGTCGGTCTTCTATTTCTTTGCATTTTGTTTTCAGGCAAGCTTCCTTAGCTTCATTGCACCTGTTCCTGATTTCTTTGTTTATATAAATCTTCCTGTTTCTCCTCCTTTCTCTTTGCCTTCCTCCGTTCCTCCATCAAGCCTAAAAAGTAGATTTCTTTTGTCATCCAGTTATTTTTTGCTTTTCTATCTACTTCTGGGATGATAAACTAAAGCCTTCACAAATTCACTAACTCAGATCTGTTGTTTGGGCCTAGGCCCTACAAATACAGTAAAAACAAAATACAAAGACCAAAATAAGAACACTATACAACTTACAAGACTACAGCCAATACTTAATACAACAAATGAAAAGTGACAAACCTGCAGAGTACCGCGCCTCCTCATAGTTTACTGCAGCAGCAACCAGTAATTTACACACGGGAGAAATTTTCTCATTTTCAATGCACTGACTTTTACACTGTTCTGTGTCATTTAAAAAGGCAAAAACGACCGCACCATCCGAACACACATCCCAATTCTCATTATCGTAAGTTGTGCAAGGGCATCAGGCCGCAAATTCTCTTTCTCTGAAGAACTAAGCTCTTGTCTGCAAATTATTTCAGATACATTGAATAACGAAAAGCAAAGAAGGCGACCAAAAGAAGCATCAACTGGCATTTCATTTGCCGACGAACATGCTTTCAGAGAGAAATATTCTTCCGACATTAACTTAAATGCATTAGGTTGAAAGTCAGATACTGACGGAAAAATACACTCATTTTCCAACCAAAACTTTTTCTTCTGTTCAAAAGCCTCTTTTAACTGATCAGTTGGTAATGATGAAGTTAATGTCAAGGCTGAAAATATTACACATAACAACGTGCAACAAAGCTGCAACGGTGAAACTGCAAGTGTAAACGAAGCCATGTTGTTGCCAAATCACCATCCGGGTTGAACGTCATTTCCGCTTAACCGATGCCGTGTTTAACTAATATCGTGTACTCCTCGCGCCCTTAAGGAATCTTGAAAGATCGTGATACTTCTTCTTTGTCTCTTGTTCGCCGTCTTCATGGTTAGTTCACATCTGGCCATAGATTAGCCCTCCTCCCTCCCTCCCTTTTAATCCCTGCCAGAAATTAGGCGCAGCATCCACCTGAAAACATGGACCTTGAAAACATTTTCCTTACTCGGGAATAATAATAGTATTAGGTCTTGATGGATCTACCTTACTCCTAATTCTTGCAGTTATATGCATACAGAGAAAACATATCAACATTAACACAACACACACACACACACACACACACGACTTGAATAGCCCTATGAGTGCCATCAGTTATTGTCTGATAGATGGTCGTGTAGACATAAGCGTGATAGGCCGAACGCATGGTACCATGCCACGTATATTAGAAAACACCTGAAGGCCTGGTGCTTGATACTCAGTTCAACCATTAAGCTTTTTGTTTGAATTAATCCGCCTTTCGTTCATGGCCATGATATAGGCTACCTCTTCTCTTGATGGTACCGTTTGTTAGTTTTGCGTATGCACGTATGGATTTGATTTATCAACATGCCTAATGGCATTCAGTGCTATGAGACTATTAGTACATGTAAATTTGACAGGCGTGGTAAGTCAAGTGGGTAAGATATCTCTCCTGTCATCCACTCCTTTCCCTTTTCTTTTGTGTCATTTGAAACCGCTGAAGTCGTTCTTCGTTTGCCCGGTGTAATTTTTTCTTGTGTTTATAGTCCTCCTCCTGGCCATGCAAACAAACCCTTTCCTTCCATGTTTCAAATGAAATTGAGCCTCTCTTTGATTACTACACTCTAAGATCAGGAAAACTTGTCCTTCTTGGCGATGTCAGTGTACACTTTGATGATAAAGATGACTTATCTCTGTCTAACCATTCTCTCTCTCGGCTTGTGGCTCATGTCACACATATTCAAGGCCGTATTATTGACTGGCTGATCGTTCGTAACACAGATGAACTCGTTACATCAGTCTCAGTCGTAGACCAACTTCCTTCAGATCACTCTGCTGTTAGACTTTTACTGTATTTGTCTGTTAAAAAAATGGCCACCGCAGAAAGGTATACAGGAGTCATGATCTGGATGCGGCCTAGCCTCCTTAGAGTGTTAGGAATTAAGGGTTGAAACACTTGCTTGACAGGGAGAAACCCCTGTCTGAGGACCTCCTGATGTCTGGCTCTCCCCACAATTTCTTACAACTGACAACTGGCTATACCATTGACTGCTGGGAACAGTCCGGTGGATGGCCAGGAAAGACCGGATGACATTGGGAAAGACCAGATTTACGGGCTTTGTGGGCTGGCTCCCCATGTTGCTTTTCTTTAACTTACCTCTAATTCCACAAAGGACAAAATGCTCCCAATCGGCGCTAACCCATTACGACTGGAAATATACAGCAGTCAACAAATGGAATTCCTATGTACCTGTGGAAGGAGGTTCTCTTCCAAGCGTGGCATGGAGATCCACAGGAAGAAAAGAGCTGTGCACACACTCTGATAAACGAACAACAGCGCACTGCGCCAGCAGATAAGACGTCAGAAAACCAATACCGGGAAGCAAGTCACAGCGCCGATGACATCCACACTAATGGCTCAGACGAGGAATTTGTATAGGCTCTTACTGCTAAACGCCACAAACTGAATTTGGCACCTGCAAGTGCAAAAGAAGAATGGGAGAGGCTGGATAGAGAAATTATCCAAAAACTGGATGTGTGCTAGGAAGAAGCACCCTGGAACACTAATAGGCCACTTTTGATGAAAAGAAGGCTGCTTCAGAATTTGAGAAACAAGGGTTAGAGAAACTTTGGAAAGACCTCAAAGCGAAACATAGTGTCCTTAGCAAAGCAGAATCAGCGAGGAGGAGAAGGAGCGAAAAGAAGAAGACCCAAGATCACTTCTTTAAAGTCTCCTTCCAATTCACCAGAAGCCGTTCTGGGATGGAATCTCAAGAAAACATTATTCTGACCCTCAGAGCGAGGCACCGCTTGAAATCCAGGGTCTGATTCGGCCTGCACTGCCAGAGAAAATGTTTGTTAAGAAGTCACCAGCACTGGATGAAATAAAACAAAACGGTGGAGAAAGCCAGAGTCAAATCAACACCTGAGCCTAAGGTAATACATTATCTATTGTACAAGAAGTGTCCTAGTGCCCTCGAGTGGCTCCACAAACTGATAAGATCAGCATGGAGGAACAAGAAGATCAGCAGCCAATGGATGACAGCTAATGGATTGTACATTCCAAAAGAACAAAACTCAAGTGACATCAGCTAGTTCAGACTATTATCACTTTCTGAACGTCGAAGGAAAATCTTCTCCGTCGTGGCAGCAAGGTTAACCAGTTACCTAATGTTTCAGTTAACCAGTTACCTAACAAACTGCTCGGCGATGCGCCAATGACTATTGGCTACAGTTAAGCTCAAGTATTCAGCAGTCAGCAGATTCAGGCAACACTGGCAGCATGTACGCTGGCATCAAACAAGCGACTGGTCCAAGAAGCCTCCAAGTCAGCTCCTCTTAAGTCCAAAGCAGGAGAGAGCATCACAGACTCAGCAAAGCAGATGAAGAGATGGGTAGACACTACCTGAAGCTGTACTCCACGCAGAACTCTGTCACCTATGCTGCCCTGAATGCCATTGAGGACTTGCTGTCATGGAGGAGTTGGATGCTGAGCTAAGCCGTGAAGAACTAAGCAAGGCGATTGACAGTTTGGCGACGGAAAAGCCCCTAGCCCTGGTGAAGATGGAATACCTCCAGAGGTCATCAAGGTGGGAAGCCTGCTCTTCTCAACGAGCTGCATGAACTTTTGTGCATGTGCTGGAAGGAAGGCTTCATTCTGAGAGAAATGAGAGATGCCAGGATAGTGACTCTATATAAGTGACTCTATATAAGAACAAGGGCGACCGCAGTGACTGTAATAATTATCGCGGAATCTCACTCCTCAGCATTGTTGGGAAAGCATTCGCCATAGTCGTCTTAACCCGTCTTCAGAGGCTGGCAGCTCGCAGTGCGGCTTCAGGGCCGGAAGATCGACCATCGATATGATCTTCTCTGTCCGGCAACTACAGGAAAAGTGCCACGAGCAGCACATGCCCCTTTGCCTCTCCTTCATTGATCTTACGAAAGCGTTCGACCTGGTCAATCGGAGTGGTCTTTTCAAGCTTTTGAAGAAAATCGGCTGCCTCCCAAGACTATCAGCTGTCATCGAGTCTTTCCACGAGGATATGCATAGCACTGTGTGCTATAATGGTGCCATATCAGAGCCTTTTAGAATCAGCAGCAGAGTGAAACAGGGATGTGTTTTGGCCCCAACTCTGTTCAGGATCTTCTTCTCGATGTTGCTGACCTATGCTTTCTGCAGATCTGAAGAAGGGGTATATCTTCATACAAGGACCGATGGAAAGCTCTTCAACATTGCCAGGCTTCGTTCCAAAACTAAGATGGAAAAGAAGACCATCAGAGAAGCTCTCTTCGCAGATGATGCTGTGCTGGCTTCCCACAGTGAACAAGATCTCCAGAGGCTCGTTGATCGCTTCGCCCACGCTTGCAGAGAGTTTGGTCTCACAATCAGCTTGAAGAAAACTGAGATCTTAGGCCAAGGCTGTGAAGAACCACCATCTCTACACATTGGAGACTACGACCTCAATACTGTCCACAAATTTCAGTACTTGGGGTCCACCATAAGTGACAACCTCTCTCTGGACGCTGAAATCAGCGCCAGAATTGCAAAGGCCTCATCTGTTATGACTAAACTGAACAAGCGGGTCTGGTCCAACAGCAGTCTCACTGCGAACACCAAAATGCAGGTGTACAGAGCATGTGTGTTGAGCACACTTCTCTACTCAAGTGAAGCCTGGACCACATACGCCAGCCAAGAAAAGAGGCTCAACATTGTCCATCTCCGCTGCTTGCGACGCATCCTTGGCATCCAATAGCAAGACAAAGTGACCAACACAGAGGTCCTCCGTCGTGCGGGCCTACAGACCATCTTTGCCCTTCTAAGCCAACGCCGACTACGCTGGCTTGGCCATGTGCGTCGAATGGAGGATGGACGCATACCAAAAGATGTTCTCTACGGTGAACTGGCAAACCGGAAGCGAATTCCAGGACGCCCACAGCTACGCTTTGTAGACGCATGCAAAAGGGACCTTAGAAGCTCAGGGATTGACCCAGGCTCTTGTGAGACTCTGGCGGAAGACAGGGCAGCGTGGCGGACAGCCGTTCAGCAAGGCGTTGTGAATGCGGAGAGGAGGAGAGCAGAAAGCGCAGACGAGAAAAGGGCTCTTCGCAAACAACGTTCCAGAAACCAGACAACAGCGACTCAATTTGTATGTGGCAGATGTGACAGAGATTGCCACTCAAGAATCGGCCTGCACAGCCACAGCAGAAAGTGCACGTCATGACCACAACGCCTCCTGGTGCAGACTATCATCTCCTGAGATGTAAAGAGGCCGACGAATGCGTACCTGGATTTGTCAGTCAATGCTGTGTACAGCATGCCACCATGGTTTGGGAAGCAACCCAAAGAGCTAAAGCAAAGAAGAGGGACCTCGACCTGGTGTGGTTTGAAATGGTAAATGCATATGGATCAGTCCTGCACAAGACTATGGGTTCAAACTCGCGTCTCCAAGGTGGTCAAGTGCCTCAACCATGATTATTGCTATCAGACACCTATGTCCTGAAATTTCAAGCCTTGTGAAGCAATTTCTGTTCATTCTCGACCAGATCCAGTTGGATTTATTTTCAGTCGCTTCTTCCATTTCTTTTAAGTCTCTGGTCCTCTCCTTCCCAATAGTAATCGAAAAATGTTTCATGAGTGTATAGGCAGATATGCCTACCAAATCTAATTGCTCCGATCTCTAGCAAGAATATCAGCTTGGAAGAAGTATTTCCTTTAAGTTACTGGCCAGACTGGCATACTTTTCTAGTTTACTTCCTCCATTTTACGTTCACACAGCTCAATTAGTTCGCACATGACCATTTGTTTAATGAGAATAACCAAATTAAGTTACACCAGCCGTGCAGCTGCAAGAAAAAACTCCATTCCCTACTTATCTAAGTACAGTTTGTTTTCACTGTTTCTTGTTTTATATTATGTCTTCACCTCTAACAGCTTGAAATACAGTACAAACAGGGAGGCATGTGTGCGACCAGGCAAAAACCATTGCTTTGGACGCGAGGGTGCAGGGAATGGGTGAACTTTGGCGGGAGTGTCAAATCAAAGCAACACCGCATGTTTAACTGTAAGATAGATAACTCTGCTTCGAATCGGAAGTGATTGCACGCATGCGCACAAATGCATAGTAACCATTTTTGATTTGGGAGGTGGACGTAGAAAGAAAAAAAAACTGTCTTTGTCCTGTACCAAGATCTCGAGAAAAAAAATGGAAGTCACAGAGGAAAAGAAAGAACCGGATACTAAGAGGGTTCATACGTACCCTCTGATCAGGGTAAGAACTCAGTCGAAGTGCATGATAATAGTTCAAGATGATTCAGAAAATAGTATTTCACTATTTTCAGCATCAACCCACTTCATCTCACAAAGATGATCAGTGGATGTCGATCTGTATACCATGATTGACCTGTAGGCAGTGTCATTCGAGTATAGAGCAGTGGGTCTACTAGTAGCGAACAAGTTACAACCACGATCAACTTTGATCATAATTATTGTGTACGATACATGTATGTGTGTATTTTTGTTTACTTGTCAACTGTCACTGTGGGGGGATCCCCCTTTTTGCCAGGGACAGCCTACAAATAGGTCTGTTTGTTGCCGTGTGTTATTTAATATTTTACAAACCTATTTTTTCTAAAGAAAGAGTACTCCACGAGTATACACACATTGTAGCTGGTGTTACATCATGCTGATCATTGTACTGTTTATCATTTATGCAGTATACAATGCTGAGTCTTGAGGACTTACTTGTTTGTTGTATGGGAAGACTATACATAGCAAGCTTGGCCTTTGGGAAACTTTGTACAAAGAGGATTTCCTTATGTGCGATAGTAGATTTTGTTCATTATAAACAGTACTTTACAAAAGGAAAAGAGAAGGAAGGGGTATGGAAAATAAAAGAGTAGGTTATTGCTGGAAACTCATTATAGGCAGGCTCGTTATAGGTGGAATCCATAGTATTAGCAACCTTTTCTGATCTGAAAAAAGCATATGACGATGTCTGGCATGTGAAAATTTGTTACAATTAAAATGTATTGGTCACAGTGGAAATATTTATGATTATTTCAAAGTGTTTTCAAATGACAGAAGTATAATTGCCGAATTAGGTGATGCATACTCAACACATTGATCTGTCAACTTGGGAATTCCTCAGGGTTCCATAATATCTCATCTTTTATTTAATATCTTGATGTATGACCTTCAAACACAGGTTTTAAAAATATAACTTACTTCAGTATGCTGATGACAGCCATTTCGATGAATGTTACCTTGAATTTGTTGAAAAAGAAGGTTTCCTTAACATTTTGACCCCCCGCACCCTATCCACCAACAGCAGAAACTTAACCCTTTGAAGCTGGTGGATAGGGCGAGGGAGTCAAAGGGTTAAGTTTTTGCTTTGCTAGCAAGATTGACATTGCGGGATGCTGGTGGACAGTGTGCAAAAGTCAAAGGCTTAAGAGAAATAAGATATGTTTAAAAGGCCTGTCAAACTGAAATTGATAATATTCTGGCTTTTTTTTAAAAGAGAACAGCCTGGAAATTCATAATGAAAAGACACACATGATGTTTTTCAGCAATGGTCTCAGTCCTAAAGGATTACCAGTACTTAAAATTAACAACAAAGAATTGAAATTTATATAAAACAAAGATGAAATTTCTTAGCACATACTTGACTTCTAGTTTACATTGGAAATAACATATCATTGCCTTGCTGCTTAAACTAGTTAAAGCTCTCAAAAGCTTCAGATTGATGGAAATAATCAGTAAAAATTCATGAGGGCAGGACACTTAAAATTAAATGCTGTTGAATCTTGCAACAGCTTAAGTCAGATAGAGTTGGCTTATAGCCAAAATGTCTATTTTTCAGTTTTGAAATAACATCTAGAAAATTTTTTTAAAACTTAGCAAAACTGTTTAAATAGCATGTAGAATGCCTGTGTATATAAAAACACCAGAAGTATATAGAACGGCTGATCTCCTTCCTTTGGAAGAGTTGAAGAAATTTTTCAGCTGCTAAAATAATGGATCTAGAGTGAATGCAGTAGCTAATTTTGTAGATAAGGAACTTAAAATCTGATGTCCACTTTCCCAGAAAAGCAAGGGCAATAAAAAAACAAAGAGCACACACACACACACACACACACACACACACACACACACACACACACACACACACACACACACACACAAGAAAAAAAAATGAGCTCATGGTACCAGAAACAGATTCGCCTAACAATATGTGGTCAGTTAACCCGTGGGAATTAACCAATGTAAATTTTGGCATCAGTTATACTGACAACAACAAGAGGGAAGATACTTACTTAGCCACACGTTTTATAGTTTTAAGCAGTTGATGTTCTGTCATATCTAATAGAAAAATATCTGCATCACTTGAAAACATTTACTGATGGCTCAGTTTTAGATAATGATGAGGCAGGCGTTGGCTCTATTATTTTAACATTTAAAACAGAAAAGGCTTACCGTTATGTTCGTGCTATTGGGCGCACCGGTATAGAAGGCACACCCACTAAATTATAGAAAAATCTTAACTGTGTTCACACATAAGCCGCACTGGTTTATAAGCCGCACTTTTTCAGTGGCCAGGTTGATCGCCTTCAACTTGAGGGCTGCTTCGTAGGCATTATGTCGCGTTTTCGGCATGATGAGGGTGTACGCTTAAGCAGAGCGGATCTGAATACCGATCCAAATGCTTTAATATGTGTGGATTTGATTTAAAAACATGAACAGTTAACAGTTAACACTTTAACATGAACAGTTAACACTAAAACATGGAGCTCACTGAAAAATTAATGAATGGTAAACACAATTTTGGTGAGTTAAACTTAAAGAGAATCTCAGAATAGAAGAGAATGTGACGCTCCTGGGATCGGGAAAACCTGCAAATAAGCTGCATCATTCTTTAAGCCCTAGGGTTTAAAGCTGGGGGGAAAAGTCGTGGCTTATGGCCCGAACTTTACGGTAGCCTTTAGGAAAGGATCATTCAGTCTTTACGTCTCAATTAGCTGCCTGTCCTAATGGCGCTGAATTTATATAGTAGATCTTCCAATAACTTTTAAAAATTACAGGTGCAAACAAGTTTTTAAAAATAACAAATTGATTAAGTATTTGAGACAAAATATTTAATTCATTGTTTAGGAACAAATATTACACAAGTAAATTTTTGTTGGATCTCATCTTGCTATGGCATCATATGTAATGACTGTGTTGACAGATAGCTAAAAGCGCAGCAGTGAAAATGGTAGGCAGTGACAAAAAATTGTTTATTATTTTGATCAAGCCTGATTGTTCTATACTTATGTTTTCCCCTCTCCATTGTTGCTTGTTAAGTTTTTCATTGCTGTTTGTTGAGTTTTTTTTATAATTGATAAAGTTCTACAAATGACATTTTCACACACCGTCACACACCTGCACACGCCATGCATGCACACATGCACAGACATGCATACACACACAACACACACACACACACACACACACACACACACACACACACACACACACACACACACACACACACACACACACACACACACACACACACACACACACACGCACGCTCATACACACACACACACCACCCACACACACATACATATGCACGCATGCATGCATGCAGGCACACACACATATGCGTGCACTCCGCGCGCACACACACACATACGCACAAGTGCATTAATGGACACACACCCGCATGCATGCACACACACACTGCACACACTGATGAAGCCTGATTGTTCTAAAACCTTAAGTTAATTGCTTTTCTCTTGATTATTTGTGTGTTCTAAAACCTTAAAGTTATTACTTTTCTCTTGATTATTTGCTTGTTTGATTTTTCTTGACTACTTGAATATATGACAAATCCCTTTTAACTTTAGCACATAATACATCCCACAAGACAGACCCGACTCTGATCTCCTCTTCTGTTTAGTTGATTTTTTCCAAGAGGGAAAAGTCAAGTATACATGACAAAATTACTGATCAGCCAGTCAGCATTTCATGGCAAAATGGCAGAGTCAGAAACTGAGTTTAAACTGGCAAAATATACTCTTTCCTATAATTATTTAATTTAGATACTAGTAAAGGAAAAGGTTCAGAATCACAAAAGATTTTCAGAAATCTTTTAAATAGCAGTGTGTGACATATCTATGTTAGTATCATCACTGAAAGAATTCTGTATGTTTATTTTCTTTTTTCTGCTTCTTATTTACTTTACAGTTTTTCTTTATTCATATTTCAGCATTCTGACATGAATGATGAAATGAAGACAGAGGCTATGGAGTTGTGTGTCACAGCCTGTGAAAAGTTTGCAAACAACAATGAGGTAAGAATTCAAAGGTACCTGTGTGTTGTATCAGAAGGAGCTTGAGCTATTGGAACCAAGCAGAACCCACAGGCATAATTATGAAACCCCTTTGGAACTTGACTGTGTTTGTGTATGAACATGAAAGCATGAGATGCCTGTGTTTATTTAGAGACAGAAGCAGTACATCAACATGATCCAGCCTTTACACAGATAGGGTATACACTATTTACTCATCAGTTAAAGAAATCTATATAGAAAGAGATATTTTTTTAATATTCTGAGTTAGATTTAAAAAAAAGAAAATTCTGTTATTGATGTATACTTATTGTAATAATGTTTACTGCTTGTGCTTGTGTTATTATGTTTTATGTTTTATTCTATACTTATTAGTTGCCTTCTGTCCTCTGTGTATGTGCCTATGTATTTGTGTGTGCCAGTTCTAATAATTCATGCAATCATAACATTATTCTGTGAGAGCAAGTTTATTTGGGAATAATGTCCTGCATACATATAAAGAATTTAGAAGACTTTATAGCCAGAAACACCTGAAAAGTATATGCCAGAACTATTAATCCATAACGAAATCATAAAACTTAAAAGCAGCAAACAGAGTTCATTTTTATGAGAACTGGGCGAATAAGGTGCATTGTGTTACATCAAATACACAGAAGCAGTCTACTCGGACTTTATAACCTACACTGAATGCCATAAGCCATGAAGTCATATTTAAGGGAAAAAGTGGATATTCAAAATGACATACCAGGTATCCGTAAATGAATTGAAAATTGTGAAATGTGTTTTGTCAGCAAACAAAAGACTATGATTATACTGTAAGATGTTAACCAAAGATGTCAAACCAAAATGTTGTGACAAGTGGGGATCAAAATTTGATGAAAAATTAGGTGACATATCATAATCTAAAAAGTGCTGTAGATAAAAGAAGTTAGATGGTTACAAATTTGATTGATTTTAAGATTATTGCCAATAAATGTTGCTTTGATACACATGAGTGTACAGAATTATAACATCTGCTCATTTGGCAGAAATGAGTAAGATAGCTTATATCATCTATTCTGGAATCATAGAAGTACGCAGTTATTCTGACAGCAGCTCGTAAAACCATCATCAAGTTTTGTGACAATGCCAGTTCACTAATGCTTTTATGAAAAAAAAAATCATATTACTTGGACCTGAAGGATTTTTCAAATCAAATCCAATATTTGACTTGATCTTTCTGTATATATGTAAGAAATGTATTCTACAAATTAATTTCAAAAGTATCTGAAAAGTGTTAATGATATTGAAAAACATTTTTAACTGAAAAGTGTTAATGATGTTGAAAAACATTTTCACTATTGAAAATATACTATAGATTTTAAATTGACTTGCTCGTTTCAAACCTTTCTTTGAAACTGTTTGATTCAGTCATCTTAACCATTATCTTTACTCAAACACCCTGCTTGATTCCTCTGCCTTTACTGGTACTAAAAAGAATGTGTACATAAAATGTTCATCAGCACTGTCTATGCTGAAACCTGTATGGAAGGACAAGAACATCTCCATGAAATACAAGATAAAGCTCTTATGTGCACTGGTATATTCTTTCCTCCTGTATGTATGGGAGACATGGAATCTCACAGTGGATTTGGTAAGACAAATCCAAGCCACGGAAATGAGGTGTTATTGCAAGATATTAAGCATTATAATAATACACTGAATATGACCAGTGAACAAGTGTGCAAAACTATCAATCAGCACATTGGACCATATGAAGATCTGCTGACTCCCATTTAAGAACAGAAAACTACTTTGGTATGGCTGTATAACAAGATCCACTGGCCTTGTGTAATCAGTCTTCCAGAGAACTGTTGCCAAAGGGAGACAGTGGGGAAGAAAGATGGACTGACAAAAGTGCAGAATAAACAAACTATTTGCAGATTTCCAGGCTTTGGTTGATGGAGCTGGAAGAATCTGATGAATAGCTTTTGTGTGGAGCCCCAATTACTTTCATGTACTTAAGGAAGAAGAAGAAGATGTAATGTGTTCCTGTAAAATGTGATTCACTTACATGATGTTTTGACAATATTGCAGTATGTTCTTATATAGTTATATTGTATTCATGTGTATTTGTATTTTTTCTTGTAAAAAGCATAAAAAGAAATAAGTTATTAAGAAAACATTATTCTGTGAGAGCTAACATACAGCAATGTTATTTGTTCTGACACTGCTTGAATAAAGCTGTTGTGTTTTTAAGTTCTCTTTTGTGTTTTATCCTGAAGGACATAGACTTGTAACATTCATGTGTGTGTGTGTTACATACATAGGCCTACATACACACACACACACATAACATACATATATGTATATATATATCATGATATATATTAGAATTTATCTTTATCTATGTTGCTTGTCTTTATGTGTTTGCTGATACCATGATATAGAGTAAAATCTATCCATGTTTCTTGTCTTTGTTTGCAGAATGCTGCAAAGATGATCAAAGATGCTATGGACAAGAAGTTTGGGGCTTCCTGGCATGCAGTTGTTGGAGAAGGCTATGGTTTTGAGATCACACACGAAGTTAAAAACCTTCTATACATGTTTTTTGGTGGAAATTTGGCCATCTGTGTGTGGAAGTGTTCATGATGTAAAGATTCAGTTTTGTTGGATTTTGTTCTCCTTGAAATTGTTTAATTTTATCATATTTTCTGTTTTTCTCTTCCATGGAAATGCTGCTGCTGTTGTTTACATGGGGACCATACTTGTGAATGGCAAACCGTTGTGATACGGATGTCCCATTTGATTAGATCTGTTGTGATTTTTGTTCATTTCTGTTTTGATGTTTTCCATTTTGATCCTGTTGTTACAGTCGTATCATGAATTGATATTGAAAATTGTTCTTTACATTACTATAAACTTTGTCAAATGATTATGTGACCTATTGACTGATGCTCTTGACTCCTTGAAAGCATGGGGTCTTTACAGTCATTGTCCATCTTCTGCAGTCTCTGGCCAGTTGTTTGGTATACTTTTAACTGATGATCTGAACAATAAGTTCTTCCAGGAGACTGCACCACCTGGTCTGCTAGGATCACTTTGTCTTCCTCTTGGGGATTCCAGTCTAGAAATTGCTTGTTAAAGCAAGATAGGTAATTCCACAAAATGTGTCCAAATTCATTACCATTTGTGATTTGGATCTTGATAGATAGTTGGTTGGTTCTTGTCCATTGTATATGCTCTATGTTCGGATACCTTTTAGTCGAATGACACTGTCGGAAAAAAAAAAGAGAGAGAGAACTGCTTCCCCTCAGAATCCTAGTTCCTGAAAATTTCAGTCAGTGCTGTTCCGTGCTAGTAATAATGTTAATAATCGCTGAAAATACCTTTTTCAAATTGAATTGAAAAAGAAAACGTTCATCTAAATGATAATTGTTTCTGATTAACATTTATCTCAAGACTTTATTTTTTTTGTAGTGTAGCAGATTACACAAGTAGAAAGGCAATATGCTCAACCCAGTGGCAAGATTGGTGGACAAATTTTTTTCATCAGAATAAGTACACTGCTTGCTGTGATGCCTGTGTCTGCTTTGTTAAGAAAGGTTTTGTAGTAGAACCAGAAGATTTTTGCCTTATGAGTTACAGTGATAAGCTGTATATGTAAATAAGTCGATATTGTCTTGTTTATTGTTACAAATAGATGTGTATCTTTTAAACTTTGTTTAGACTCCTTTTATATTTTCATTCTCAACATCTGAGTTCCATGTACATGAGAAGAATGCTTTCAGCCATGGCTGAACGCATTTTTGTTGCGGTCCCAGGAGATGAAGGTATTTTCCATCATATTAATTTGATTCATCTTTACCTTGTGTTGACTATACTTGTTTAATAATCTTCTTGTGGTTTCAAATGTTATAATCTGAATCGATTCAGATTTACTCAGAGGATGGTGAAAGGGGTACAGGGTTAAATGATAGTGGGATACAACACTGGAAAAGCAAATGTGGATTTCCTTGGCTTTGAGATTCTGTCAGGTGTAAGACATTGAGGGAAGGAAATGATAAGCACACAGCACACAAGCTGATCTTCGTGTGGATCAGCTGGTAATGGTTATTTTCTATTTCTTTTTGTTATTGGCTACATGGAGGGCTGGGAGGGTGGATGTAAGTTGCAAGATAGATTGGCTCTCAAACTGAAGGAGGTATTGAAGGTGTCTTTCGTGGTGTACAGCTGTGGCTGAAAACCAAATGTGACATGTACATATATATAATCTCGTGCATAGTCTACAAATATTAGCAGATTCCTCTTAAAGACATATGTGTATGTGGACATTTATGTGGCACTGATAAGAAGATATCTGTGTATGAAAAAGTAATTTCATGTAAAATGTAGAGATATAAAATAAGTTCAAGTTCACTATAAATCTGCAAATATTTCATGCATATATTTTAAGAAAGGGTTTATACACATCTTTTATTCTTTTTTCATTTTGAAGGATGAATAAGGTGAATCAAGACCAGCTGCTATTGCTTTGAAAATATGGAACATTATATATAATTTCCAGCATCATGTAATAGCAAACCAACATTTTGAATCTTTTTGTTTGAATGTATACTTTTTTTTTCTTTTAAACAATCTGATTCTCTGAGTTTGAAAAGATCATGACATATATGTATTATGATTAATTAATATACATCATGCCCCAGGTAAAGAGAGGCAACTGATATATTGTTCAGTTTTCTGTTAACAAGGGTCATTTGACTTTGAGTTTTTCCCTTTTCATCGAATTTTCTGTGGGAAACCAAAAGGCTTGTTACTGGAGACTGAACAGTTTATTGATGTACAGGTACAACATTCCAAACTACAATACCCTGTCTTGTATATATTGCCCAGATCTGTTTTGAGAACTTTACATTGATCAGGAATGAATGTTTGTGGCCTTCCTTTTGTATTTTGGTCTGTGTGTGTGTTTTTACCATCATGAAACAGAATGTACATTTAACATTGTTGATTGAAGAGGATAAATGACTTGCTGAATTGTTTTACATGAAAATGAACTTTGTTTAGTTGTTACTCCACTAGTATCCTTTTCTTCCTTTTTTATTACTTTTTTCTTTCTTTTTTGAAACTTAGCTTTTATACCGATCAGTAATCCATTGCATGCAGCTTGGATGCGGCTTTGCGCCAAGTCCTTGAGTGCCATGCTTGGCAGTCTGATTGTATCACTTGGGCTATGCACTTGTACATAGAAAATATTTCAGATCTTCCTCCCCCATCCCCACTTTGCAGTCTGTCCACTCTATGGACTTTTACATTGAGTGAAGTAGAAAGATGGCTGTACATCTCCCAGATTCTCCCAGTTTTACTTTTTGATCTAGTAAAATATTGTTGTTTTTCAGATGTGCCTTTGGTTGCTCTTATTATGATTGCAGTATGTGTGTGGAGCAGTCTGATGTTAAAACAAAAGCAGTGGGTATTTCTTATGCGTTTAATCAAAGCAGACCTGACTGCTCGCAAAATGGGGATATCAACACACACAAAGTGAAGCTTAAACAATGCATAGTATGAATAAATCTAACATGATTGTTTAAATCCACATGTACTAACATGCACATTTAGCCTGCCTGCATGCATCCACTTACACATAAGATACCAACATATACGAGGGCTGATCCAAAAGCCTTGTCAGTTAGGCTGTCATTTCTAGATTGATTATAGTAAATATTTTTAACTTGTATTGAGATGAAAAGTATAGTCTTTGTGCTATTAGCATGTACAAAATTATAATGAAGTCGTATCAAATTTCACTGTGACAGGTCATTAAAAATGTAACTAACTACAGCATCAGACAACTCAGATACTATGTCTTCGCAAGGCTCAAAAACTATGGTATGATCAAAATTCGGGTTGATTTGATAATTTTGTATGGAGATCAGTTCGTGCCATATAAGACAGTTTGCCGTTGGATTGATAGTTTCAAATGAGGAGAAACTGACTTGAAAGACAAGTATCAATGTGGATGTCCAAGTGAGACCCAGAGCAAACTGTTCAGCCTGTAAAGAGTGTGGCTGAAAAGGATCGATGTATTTCAGTTTGTGAAGTAAGTGAAATTATGTTGTTTCATTTGACATAGTTGAATGGATTCTACAGTATGATCTTGTGATGAGGAAAGTGGTTGCCAGTTATACTGCGCTTGTCGATAGGTCACAGTGACCTTGGTTTTATGGCCACTTGCGTTCTTTGCTGGTACCCACATTCTGACACTGCTCCTGGATGGTCTGCACAACTTTGCGCAAAACACTTTCTACATAATATCTAGCTGTAAGAGTAGACTTTTCAGGCGAAATATCCATCCACTACAGTACCTTGGAAGTTGAAGAAATTGGAGAAAAGTCTCTTTTGGCTTTGAAAACCAGGTCTCAGTATAATTGACTACACTTCATTTAACTGCAAGTTGTGTGGTGTTATTATGGAGTTTTTTTTTAGTCTAGGCAGAAGATACTCAGGACAGCCAGCAGTACTGAACTGCAATAATCATTCCTTGACTGTACAACAATGATCATTTCTTGACAGGACAAAAAAGCATAAAGTTTTAGTCACTTCATAAGAAATACAACAATGGACAGAAGAGATTCTCCAACAGCAGATCTTACACACACACACACACACACACACACACACACACACACACACACACACACACACACACACACACACACACACACCACACACACACACACACACACAATGGCATGAGGCCGGACAGTTTACTCCACTCACATTGATCAAAACAAATGATTCTGATTGGACTCACTGTACTGTAGGACAGAGGAAGCCTATATCTCTACAAGACTGAAAAGTATGCCAGTGTAGTCTGCAACTTGTGGAAATCCGGCTTCAAAGGAAGGAGATTCTCTGACAAGCATGGCATCAAGATCTGCAGGACAAAGAAGCACTGTATGAAGACTCAAGACGAATGAGCAACAGTGCACTGTGCCAGCATATAAGTTGTCAGAAAAACAAGGTCAGGAGTCCAACTACAGTGCCATGGGCATCCACATTGACGATTAGGACGAGGAATTTGTAAGGTTGTTGATGCCAAACGCCAGAAACTCAACTTGTCAGTTGCAAGTGCAAAAGGGGAATGGCAGCAGCTGGATGAAGAAACAGTCCGCAAAGTGAATGCACTGATAGGAAAGAGCAATCTGTTAGACAAACTAACCATATTTGGAAGTATTGTACATACAGCCTGTAGGAGCGCCAGTTGACTAAAACAGCCAAAGGTGAAGACACCTCCTCAGAAATACAGACACAAATGAGAGATGGATAACATCTTGAAAGAAAAAGGAATCTCAAGAAGCGAATGAAAGCTGCCACAGATACCGAGAAGCAAGGATTAGAGAACTGTGCAAAGACCTGAAAGTGAAACATCGTGCCTTCAGCAAAACAGAATTGGCAAAAACAAAGAAGAAAACGTAAAAGACCAAAGACTGCTTTCTTAGAGACCCTTCCCAGTTCGCCGGGGAACTATTTGGCAAGCCAGAAATCTGGGACACTCACAGGAAACAAAGCAGCTTTAGAACAGCATCTCTAGAAAATGCATTCCAACTTTCAGAGCGAGACTTAAAAACCAACTAACAAGTCACCAACACTGGGCCTAATGGAAAACTACGTTCTGTATATGAAATGTCTCGATGTCTTTTATTGGGTACACAAAGTGGTAAGACTAGCATAGGGGAATTGAAGATCAGCAACCAATGGATGACAGCTCATGGAGTGTACATTCCAAAAGAACAGACTATCACAGTGACATCAACCAGTTCAGACCAATTTCACTTCTGACTGATGAAGGGAAATTACACTTTTCTGTCATGGCAGGAGGCTGACGGAATATCTCGTAGAAAATGAGTACTTGGATATGTTGGTTAAGAAGGGAGGTATCGCAGGAGAGTCTGGCGTGAAGCTATCTGCAAAGAGTTAAAGCAGAGAAAAGGGTCTTTGATGTGGCGTAATTCAATTTGACATATGCATATGAATCAGTCTCACACAAGATGATTCAAGTGGTTCTTGAGACGTTTCGTGTCTCAGAGAACATCAACAAATGCTGAAGAAATATTTTCACACTTTCTCAGTGCAATTCTCTGACAGAATGAATCAGTTTAGAAATTGGTATACATGTTGGCAATGAAGGTAAACTTGAAGGCAGCATTGAGCAATTCAGGTACAGTAGAACACGAAAATCAGTTCCGAATGGCCCTCGAAAGGCCTTCATGGATGACACAACAGTCTTTTCCACATAGATGAAAATCAAAACACTACAGCAGTTAGACGAGTTTGTCACTCATGCAGGATAAGTTTCAGACGAAAGCAATCACAGAGCATGTCACTGCGGAATGGAAAAGTAGCTGAAACAGTTGCGTTTTATGGAGTTAACCAAGCCATTCCAACAGTGACAGAAGAACTAGCCTAGAGTATTGGAAGGTGGTATGGTGACCCTAAAAGATGTAAATGGGGTAACAAAACCAGTTTCAGTTTCAGTTTCTCAAGATGACGTCCCCGCGCTCAGAATTAATTCCATATGTACTGACGTCACTGGCGCCAAGTGATGGAGAAGATCCAAAGTGACCATGGCAAATGTTCTGCTTTGTTGTTGCCAGACAAAGCGGAAACTACTACTAAAATCTATCATCGAAGAGGGCTACTCGGGAAAGTCAGGCTTATAAGCATGCTTGAGGGTTCGGGAGGTAAGGTTGTGAGATTAATCCAGCTGAAATGGGGGAAATCAGATGACAATGAGTGTGACACAAAATGCTTAAAGAGATTGCTAAAGCAGTTAGCACTACAAGGAGTAAAACCACGTTGCCAGAATTTTTGGCAATGTTCTCCACCGCAGGAGGAAGCAAACAGCCTAGAAAAGCTCAGTTTGACATTCAGAGCACGGCTGGAAGCAGGGTCTATTGGATTCCATCTAGTTGACCCTACTTCTGTCCATACAATCCAGTACTGAAACCCTGCTTCCATCCATGCTCTGAGATGCACTGCAGATCTTTCAGAATGGAAACAAAAATCCCACAGAAACTATCAGCAAGAGTGGCATGAGAATCTGAACTCCATCGTACAATCAGCTTGATGAGTCATGTGTCAAAGATTCTATTGAGAATAATCATGAGGACAAGGACTAGAATCAAACCACAAATAGCGGAAGAACAATGTGCATTTGTTGAAGGAAAATAAACTGTCAAAGTCATAGATATCCTAAAAATTCCCATACAAAGATCTGCTGAGTCGAATAAGGATTTATGTTTTGTTGATTATACCAAGACTTTTGATCAGTTAAGACTTTAATAATAGATCAGTCAACTGGAAAAGCTCAATACTAATGAAAAAGATCTAAGAATAATAAGGAATATGTTTTGGGAACAAACAGCAGCAGTGAGAGTAGAAAATGGTATAAGCTCACTTCAAAATATCAGAAAGGTGTTAGACAGGGATATGTTCTGTCACCAAATTTATTTCCACTTTACAACAAAACCATTATCAGAAACTTAGAAGAATGCCCTGGGATAAAAGTTTGAGGAAAAATCATAAACGATCATCGTTATGCAAATGACATTGTTCTAATTGCATCATCATGATCATGTGCTGTGCTGCATGGCATTGGCAATTACAGCCCTCCATATGAATCTTTTGACGCTGCAAGTCACAGCATCATCCAACCATGCAAAAACTGTCCTATATTTTCTCCCTGGGTGTAACTGGTGCTCTTTTTCTCTCTAGCTTTCCTGTTATGGCTAGGCGCTCAAATTTCTCTTGCCTCATAAAACGTCCTATCAATGTTGCTTATCTTTTCTTAATCTTTATTAATTCATTGCAAACAGTGCAGACCTGGTGAAGAAGCTGTCGAAGTTTGTACCACAACCTGATGAGATTCTGGTGTCCTATGACGTCACAGCCCTGTTCACCAGTGTCCCTGTGAAGGACAGCATTGACATCATCAGGGGGAGGTTACAGGTCAACAACAGCCTTCGGCAACGCACCAACCTACCAGTGGAACACATATGTGAACTGCTATCCTGCTGCCTCAACACCACCTACTTCACCTTTGAAGGACACTTCTACCAACAGACCGAGGGTGCAGCCATGGGGTCCCCCGTGAGTCCCATCGTCGCCAACCTCTTCATGGAAAATTTCGAGGAGAAAACTTTGGCGTCGTTCCACACTCCTCCACGCTACTGGGGCCGCTACATGGACGACACTATGACTGTACTGAAAAGATCGGTGGTAGAAGACTTCACGAACCATCTCAACAACCAACACCCCGCCATCAAGCTCACCTATGAGGTAGAAGAGAACGGCAGCATCGCAATGTTGGATACCCGCATCACCCGGATGGAGACAGGCCTCGCCTTCTCCATCTATAGAAAGCCGACCCACACGGACCAGTACTTACAATTTGACAGTCACCAGCCACTGGAACAGAAGCTTGGAGTAATCCACACCCTCACCCACCGAGCGAAGACCATCTGTTCTATCGACACCGCTAGAGAAGAAGAGGTGCAGTACATCAAAAAAGTACTCAGTGTGTCAGGATACCAGAAGTGGGCCTGGGACATTCCAGGGGGCAAGAAAACCATACCCCACCCCTCCACTGAACGGCCAACCCCTTCGAGAGGGCACGTCTCCATGCCATACGTCAGCGGCGTCACTGAGGCTCTCAGCAGGAAGATCAGGAAGTTGGGAGTCAGTGTCCACGCCAAGCCCACCAACACCATCAGAAGCCAGTTAGTCCAACCCAAAGACAAAACACGGACAAATTGGACACATCAGGGGTAATATACAAGATAGACTGCCAGGACTGTGACCATAGTTATATTGGCGAAACTGAGCGCAACTTGCACAAAAGATTATAAGAACACAAACGAGAGTCCTCTCCAGTGGGAGAACATCTGACCCACACCCAACACCACTTTGAAAAGGACAATGTGCAAGTTCTCGACAAAGAAGCAAGATGGTTCCAGAGGGGAGTAAAGGAGGCAGTTTACATCGCCGCAAGGAACCCCACCCTCAACCGTGACCGGGGCCGACACAACCTGCCATCGGTGTACTCCTCACTTATTCAGTCGCACTGTTGTGAGTTCGCTCACGGCGGTGCGCACTGAAGCCAGTTCTCAACCCAGCAGTTGCGCTGAAGAAGTCGGCCGGATCGCGGTGAAAGCTACGCAGTAAGCAGCTTTTTTGTAACCGAGAGCCAGGTTCAACCAGGTAGCATTCTTTATTAATGTTCTTTTTGTGTTGGCTTCTTTCAAGACTGTCTCGATCGTTTTCTTTGCTATCCACGGAACTCTTAAACACGCTTCTTACAAACCATATTTCAGCTGCCTGGATTTTTTGTTCTGACATTGCTTATTGAATGTCCAGGCTTCACATTCATACAAACAGTACTGGTTGTATATGACGCTGAAGAAGTCTCCTCCTGATGTCAAACAATATTTCTACTGTGCATCTGCCATCTGGTGAGATGACCGTTCTCAAATAGTTCTTCTTCTTCAGTGTTGAGGGCCCACAATCAAACTTAATTATTCTGGCGCCTATAACTGGGGGGTTTGCAGCAGATAAATCTGGAGCAGTGGACATGTCTTAAGAGTTCAGTTTTAATCATGATGATGGTGGGGTGGGGGGAATGAGGGTGGTGGGATGAGGAGGTAGGAGGGGGAAGGGGGGTCAAGAGGGGTGGGGTGGGTGAAGAGGGCAGCAAGGTGGGTGGGGCAGGGACTCTGAGTGGAAGTGGGGGGGAGGGAAGGGGGGTCAGTCTAGTCTGGGATTTTGGAGGCTCTTGACACGAATGTGTCAAGTGTTGTGGCCTCAACTATTCCTTGTTGGAGACTGTTCCAGTTCTTGATAGTTCTTGGCAGAAATGAAGCAGCTCTATACTGGGTCCTTGATGTGATCAAGTGGAACTGTCTGTCATGGCCACGTCGCTTACGGTCAGGTAGAGGGACTTGTTTTGCTTGTAGGCTGGGACAGTGAACAAGGCCTTGGTGCACTTTGAACAGCATAGAGAGTCTTGCTACTTGCTGTCGTTTCTCCAATGAGGGCCAGCCCAGTGTGACCAGCATGCTGCTAACACTAGAAGTGTTCCTATATCTGTTGAGGACGAGCGTGCAGCTCGTCTTTGAACCTCTTCTATTTTAGTTATGTTTTTCTCTGTATGGGGGTCCCAGACGGATGATGCGTACTCCAGATGGGGGTGAACTAGCCCTTTGTAGGCTCGTTCCTTGATCTCTGAGGAGCTGATTTTCAGATTCCGTCGGAGGAATTTGAGCATTCTGTTTCCTTTGGAACACAGGTTGTTTATGTGTTCGTCCCAACTCATGTCTTTGGCCACAGTGACACCAAGGTATTTTGTAGATGTTACGGTGTCGAGGGTATGTCCGTGAAGGGAATAGTCGTATTGAAGTGGGGACCTACTCCTTGTGACACGAAGGGTTTGGCATTTCGCAGGATGAAACTCCATATCCCAGCTCCTCTCCCAATCAGCTAGGCGTTGGAGATCTTCTTGGAGCTGTTCTTGGTCTTGGCTGTTGGCTATCATCCTGGATACTGCTGTGTCATCGGCGAACATCTGTGCCTTTGCTAAGAGCTTCTCAGGGAGGTCGTTAATATATACTAGGAACAAGCATGGACCTAGCACAGACCCCTGAGATACACCAGATTTGACGCTCACTGCGGAGGAGACGCTCCAACCACTACTACTGCTTGCTGTCGATCCTTGAGAAAGTTGGAGATCCATGCTCCTGTAGTTCCTCTGATGCCGTATCTCTGGAGTTTATGCATTAGCAAAGAGTGATTGACCCGGTCAAATGCCTTTGAAAAGTCCATCATCAACTTTCTCAAAGTTGTACCATTTGCTGTTATCTTTAATGAGGGGATTTTTTTAAATTAAAAAAAAATTATTTTTTTTTTTACTGATACCCGTGACTTCAGTCTTTCTGCTATTTAGTTCTAGCTATTTGCTTCTGCTCTCTATTTCTATTATATTCACAAGATTTTGTAGGTCTTTTTTCATTTTCTGCGGTGTCATTTTCATAACGAATATTGTTTATCATTTTCTCTCCAATCTTTATCCAAAGGCACCTTCTATTTTTTTTGTTCATTGTGGTTTTAGTGGTGACAGAACACAAACCTGCCTAGCCCCCTTTTGATATTATTGAAAGAAGCAAACACACACAAAAAGAACTTTAGTAAAGAAGATAAGGAAATGACAAAGTAACATTTACAGGACATTTTATGAGGCAAGAGAAATTTGAGCACCTAGTCACAACAGGAAAGCTTGACAGGCTAGAGGGATAAAGAGGACTAGGTAGACGCAGGGAAATTTTGTTTTAGACAGTTTTGTTGAGTGGGTGGGGACAAAAAGGCGTATGAGATATACTTGAAGCGACACAAGATAGATTCGTGTGGAAGGCCATGATCGCCGACGCCATGCGGCAAGGCACATGATGATGATGTTCTTGTCCGCAGAAAGGATGTCTATACTCCCCTTCTTCGAGAGAACAACCTGAAACCGGTTTCCTCGCTGACCCCAAAACATAGCCCGGATGTGTACACGAAACGAGATTTTCTTCCCTGCGCGTGTTTTGGTTGTGTGGTTGAGAGTGAGTGCGAAAGAGTGGAAGTGCTTTTTGGGTCAATCTGTGATCGTTATCCAAATAGGCAGCACCAAAGCCCATCAGGGAACCCTTTTATAATCCACGGAAAGTATGTCTTCTGAATCTGGCGCACAAAACAGCAAACCCAAAGCAAGGGACATTCCTAGCAGACGAGTGGTGCTGAACGATGTTTCGCAGCTGCCATCTGACTACTCTACAACACCCGGTGGAACGTTCTTCTCCACAACACCAGGGGGTATGACATAGACAGCAGTTGTGTGCATTCTGTACTCACACAAAGTGTGCGTGAGTTGTCGAAGTGTTTAAGTCAAGTTTGTGTTAATTGTTGCAAATTTCATCATTGACCGATTTGTGGTATCGAGGGCATTCAATATGGCGTACTTGGTGTCGTGACCATGTGACTTTTTGTTTGGCAGCTTCTCAACAGATAATCGTTTGTCTTGTATTTCTTAGGAAATTCAGCATTTATGTTGTATTTGGTCTAGAGAATGAAATCTGGTATATGCATACAGCACCATGTTTTGTGTTTGTATCGCAGGAATTTTCACGTAAGGCCCGACAACTGTGCAGGTAACTTTAAAATGTGGAATGTGGTCGGGATTCCCCTTGCTGCTGCTTTTGGGACAACGAATTAAGTTTACTTGTCTTGGTTTACGGCTTTATTTTTAAACCATACCAGCAGACTTTAACAACCTTCACACACAACTGCACATATATCTGTTACACACTGGTATCAAGAAGATAATATGTCTGCTGACGTAAGGATTGGTGTTGACACACAGTTTACGTGGCCTTGAACTCGATAGGTCAAATAGTTTACCGTTTTTTTTTTTTTAAATAAACGATGGGATGCACGTAACGGAAGCATGAACTACAGGTTTGGTAGAATGAACACCACCAGGCAGAATCGTCGGGTGTTGTGCGCACGAAGCTGTATAGACAGTGCAGAAAAAAGTGTACAAGGCTACATTCTTGCCACAGGGACACATGCACCCACCCACCCATACATGACACACACACACACACACACACACACACACACGTGTGTGCACATGCATGTACACAAGCACACACACTGCCATGAGACATGAACATGTACACACCCCACCAGGCAAATGTATGTCCATGTACAGTTAAACACACACAACACAAGCACTCAACTGCCTGTACACATGTACACTGTAACCCTGGCTCATTTAGTGAACTCTTTAGTTTCATTTACAATGTAACTTTTTAGCTTACTTTGAGGGAGAATCCTTATCATGTCACTGATAAAAGGTAGTAACAGATAAAACTTAAGATGAACAAACACCCACACATGATATGGCCAGAATATTATTGATCTGATACAGCCAGTACACTATTGACCTAGTGACCTAATTCAGATTGTTAAAACCTTATGTCATATTGCAGGTCTTGCAAAATCATGTAATGAACCTACCCTAGGCCTAACAGAATTTATGTATATTTTTGTTTGTTTTTGTTTTTATTTTTGTTTTTGTTATTTAAGTGTTCAGTGTTATTTTCTTATGAAATGATAATGTTTTCTTCGGGCTTTACTGTTGAAGGTCATTGAGGTTAGCATAGAACTCATCCTTTGCCTCTGGGGTAGGTTTTAACGTAGGAGTATAGATGTTAATAACACATTAAGATTGACTGGGCCTTCAGACTTATGGAGATGCAGAGTCAGCAGGTGTTCACATCACTTGTCACCTTGGTCAACCATTTTCAGCAAGGAGTTTCTGACTGCAAATCCAACTCCGTGTTTTCTGTGCATGTGCTCCTCAGCACTCCTCAGCACTCCTCAGCATGTCTGAGTCAGCTAGATATGTTTCTTGCAAGATGGCTATGTCTACCTCAGTACCTGTAGTCTCAGGAGCTCGACATTGATTATAGCTGTCTTTCTTACATTGCTGATGTCTTGGAGGTTCTATGATAGTCCTGTTGTCACCAAGGCCTTTGACCTGGCCAACAGGGATGGGCTGTTCAACATTCTTCTGAAAATAGGATGCCCCCCAAAGCTGCAGCCTTATCAGATCATTCCACGATGATAAAAAGCAAACATCCAGTGCGAGAACTGCGATGTCACAGCAGCTGACTGCACAGATGGTGCAGTATGCTCCAGAAACAACTCAGGTCGGGAGAAAAGAGGATCCAGACCATAACTTAGGAAAAGAGAGTCAGGCAGGAATCAAACTCCTGTCAAAACGGTCCCATGGCCAGTATTCATACATGCATGCAATGTTGCAGTGACTGCTTTTCCCGCATTGGCCATATCAGCCACCACTGACGCTGCTCCAGAGGCGTCAGGTCAACTCGACATGACACTAGGGTGCATCATCATAGTCCATGCCAGCTGACGGAGGCCTACTATTTATGTTTTGTGAAGAGAATCTCAGATTGTGAAGGAAAAAGTAGTTCATGTATTGATTATATGTATTGTTTTTATATTGTTTTAAGTTTGAATGTGTCTGTTGCTCCCTCTCTGCCTCTTATCCATTATCCATTTGTTGTATACATGTACAAGTTGGTCATTATATGGGTTTATAGATTTGATTAGAGAACTATGAATGTTGTATTTTCTGGGAAAAATATTTTGTCTGTTGAAACTAAGTGATCAAGCCATATTAATCTCTCGTTTTGCGCTCTTCTAACCTGAAAAGGCAGATGATCTCAAATAAGTTCTGTGGTTAACTTCAGATGATATTTTTGGAAAGAGGAAAGTACAAAAATAACTAACTGAGGTAAAGATATTGTTGAGTACTTTTATGATTGATCATTTGGTCTGTTAACTAAACTGTACAGGGTACTTGAATAGTTGTGTTTTGTTAACTGCTGTGTTTAAAGTTTGAATGAACATGTTGCATACATCTTATGGTATTTGTTTGTTGAAGTGATCCTTTTCCTTTGAATATCATGTAAATACTCCTTAATTTCAGTATGTATTTATATAACAGTTTGTTGTGTGTGCAGGTACTCGTATTGTGTATGAACGTAACTTTTTACTGCAATGCCGAAATTCTCCTCTTGCAAGAAGTCCCCCAGCCAACATGTTGGAAATTCCTGGGGTCACCGTACCTGCCAAGCCTGATGTAAAAGAAAATGGTGATGCCGCCTTGAAAGAGGACGAAGAAAAAGGTGACTGTTCTCTTGTGTTAGTTGAAGATGAAATAGCTTCCATAGATTTGTCACCATTACACAGAACAAAAATACATTTGTTGAGTTGTTCTGTTGTTGGTATGACACTGTTATTAAAAAAAAAAGCATTGTTGGTATGACACTGTTATTAAAAAAAAGCATATTGTGAGCATACAGAGAAATCATGAGGAAATGAGGTGAACAGATAAAATAGATATGAGGATAAATGTGTCACTGTTATGAAAAAAAAACAACAACAAATATTACAACTGTACGGAGACATTTTGAGGAAACAGGTGAACAAATAAAATGAATATGATGATAAATAAAACACAAAACCTTAGACCAGTGCTACCTGTTCCACCAGTGCTACCTGTTCTACAAAAGACCACATATCATTTTGTGTCATTGCTACACTTAATATTATCATTACTGTGTAGAAAATGTATAGGTTTGTACAGAGGAATCAACTTAATGTAAACCTGCCTACAATGAATTTCTAACGGTAACACACTTTTTTTACTTTCCCTGTCCACTTCCTTCTCCATTCTACTTGTAAAATACTATTTGTAATGAACAAAATCTACATCATGCATAACAAATTCCCACTTTGTATGAACTTAAGGCTGACCAGACTATGTGTAGTAGTCTTGCCCTACTACAAACAAGTGCTCTAAGACAGGTACAACTGCTCAGCATTGTACACTCGAGCATATACACAGCAGTCTGTAACATAATGCCAGCTTCAATTTGTGTGCATTTGTACTTGTATGCATGTGTGTGTGAGTGTGCGCACGCTCATGCCTGTGCGCTCATGTGTGTTTCTCTTGACTGATGAATGTCACAGTGATGGCATATACAATAGGGAATGTTGCAAATAATGTCTGAAGTCCACCAGCAAGGCAACAAACAATCAGCACTGTGTTAAGTTAATTGATTTCTACTACGAAATACTGCTGTAACGGAGATATATCGATCTCCCTTAAGTTTTGTTGAAGGCAAACTCCAGTGTAAATGTAATACAGATTTGAGGTCATTTACAAAAATACAGGCATAAAATGATAAACTAAAGTACATTTGACTGACCTTTGACTTGCAATGTGCTGTGTGATGACTTTGATGTTTGATCAGATAAATTCTGTCTTTGTCCCCCAGAAAAAGTGTCTGCTGAAGATGCTCAGTTTGAGATGGACATCTAAACATAATGGCCACATCATTGCGTCTTTCACCTTCAAGTGTCCTGCTGCCTGATTGGTTCCCTTCTTTGCTTTCTAAGGGTTCTTGCCGCTTTCGTATAACTGGACTGTGGTTAATCAAGTCACAGAACCAGTTTTCTCAGGATATGCATGTGTCTTTACAGTGTTTGAGAATGACATGGTCTGCAGCAGGTTGACCGTAATATCAGTATTGATTTGTTTGCAGATCTGTGGAGTTACAATGTTTATCAGTTCACTGGTAAAATTCAGAGGATAGTATGATAAAGCCCAGAGTTACAATATTTATCAGTTCACTGGTAAAATGCAGAAGGTAGTATGATGAAGTCCAGAGATTACTGGTGTTGAAAGATTCTGAAAGGAATTGGTGCAATCTGACATACTTTTGTTGTTATTATTGTTGTTGTTGTTGTTGTTGTTGTTTCTATGGAACCAGGCAGGATTTGAATTACTCTTCAGTTAGGTAACCCGAGAAACTATTTTTGTGTATTTGATGCAAT
Source organism: Monoplex corrugatus (assembly GCA_030674185.1). Lineage (NCBI taxonomy): Eukaryota > Metazoa > Mollusca > Gastropoda > Littorinimorpha > Ranellidae > Monoplex > Monoplex corrugatus. Next base: position 29,290,033 of record CM060306.1, on the reverse strand, counting down.
CCTATTCAAAAGTCCCATATCAAGACTCAAAATATGCTGATGTTTTTGAAGACGTTAGGCAAATGCAGTTAAGTGGTGCAAAACTTCTTTTCCCTCCATGCTCATACAAGATTCACTGGTGAGAAAAATTATGTTTACTGATATTCACGTTATCACTTCCAGTTTAATGTACTTGTCATGTGTAAGTTTGTATAACTTTTGCACATACAACTGTTATGATTTTAGCTTTTGTGATTGCTTAGCAGTTATTGAAATTATCAAAAAAGAAAAAAGAAACTTTTTAAAAAAGAAGCAGTCTATATTGATACAGACATATGATGGAATTGGTATTACAACTTTTTTAGCCATGAGAAAAACATATATATGATGCATATTTTTTAGTTAAATTATTTTCGTAACTAGAATTAGTGTTCATAGGTAGTGTCACGTGGAATAGTATGTTATTTGTATTTTACAGTATTTTCCTCAGTGTTTGAAATGTGTTTGTGGTTTCAATCCTGCCCCCCTCCCCCCCCCCCCCCTTGTATATGCTGTTGGTTTTGTGGTTAAGTTTATTTTTATTTGTTTTGTTATTGCTGTGTTTGTAATGTAAGATGAGAGAAACTTTGAAAGGATATGTGATAGCTTGTGGGTGTGAGTTTAAAGTGGTCTCATTAACTTGAACGCTGTTCATTTTGCAGGGTTTGAAATAAACCTTTTTTTCATAATTCTGGTATACTGCCTGATAATAACTAATAAGAAACTTGTTTCATGTTTCTGGTATAGGCCTACTGCCTGACAATACCTAACTAGCACTGTTTATTAAATTAATGTAGAATATGGCGGTAACTAAAAAGCAGTTGGAAAAAGCAGTGGAGTTCCATTTGAAGATACATATATATATGTTTTATATTATATATATATATATATATATATATATATATATATATATATTATATATAGATATATATATATATACATATATATATAAAACATATATATATATATATATATATTATATATATATATATATATATACACATATATATAAAATGTATTGGCAAGGAAGTGGATTATTCAAGTCGGTCACCCAGCTTACAGATTACATTAGCGTTTTATTTTAGTTGAGTATATCTGTATGACTTGAAACCATGTAAAAAAAAAGAAGATATTTTCCAAGAGAATTTATTTAGTATGCACCACTGTAGTCGTGATGTTTCTGTCGCCTTATCTGTGTAATTTTACCCCATTTGTCTCCCCCAGAAAAAGGTCAGCATTTGCATTATGATAATGAGCATTTGTGTCTATGGTAATGAGCATTTGCATCTGTAATAATTTGAATGATAATCAAATTGATTTGAGTTGGTTAGCTTGCTCTTTAAAATTCAGACTTCTGTTTTTGTCCTGCATTGGTTTGTCTCATTTATTTTGAGTCATCATTTTTCTTTGGTTAGATTGGTTTAGGTGTGCATGTCTTCCTGCTCTTGTGTATCACTTTTGGTTGGTTTGAAGGTGAAATGAAGTGAGGCCTATGATAAAAATGATCTGTTGTCAAAAAGAAAAGAAAACAATCATGGTGATGGTTTTAAGATGAAACATTTTGCCATTGCTTTTTTTCTCATTGTTTAATAGTTGACATTTTACACCTAACATACAGTAAATATTTCCCTCCCCTTCGGTTTGGTGTTTTCAGTTTACATTTAAGAGGTCATGTGCGCCTTTTTTTTTTTTTTTTTCCAGTCGTTTTTTTTAGATGTTTTTAAAAAAAACATTTTATGTGGATAAGGTGGTAGGCCCTGTTTGTTTATGTGAGCATTGTTTTTACTTGTCCAAATGCTGTGTGCATTTAATGTCTGCATGAAAATCCGAAGTCCCTGGGATTTGTGCCAAGGTTTATTTACAGTGTATATGAAGTAGTTTTGTTTAGCTATTCTGATAATCCATGATGATAATATTCTGCTGTGTTGGAAAAATGCATTGAGCACAGCAATTTGATTAATTTCACATGTTTATATGCATGTGTTACACTGCTTATTCATTCAACAGGTTTTCTGTTAGAACTGTCATAACTTGCGACAGGTATTGTATCGTTCATAAAATAAAAAGATGTTTTCTTATTCTGTTTGGATTTTTTGTTGTTTTTGATGAATGTGCTATCAGAAAGGGTTTGACTCAGGTGAAAATTGAGATTTTAACAGGAAATGTCCCCCTCCCCCCTTTTTCACTTGATATCTCACACACACACACACTCACATGCACACACAGACATGCATACGGTATACTCACATGCACCACAGACATGCATACACACACATGCACACACACACACACAACACACATAGTTACATTTAGAGTTGAACATTTTGCTAAGAAGTTGAAAGTACTTATGGAGCCTGTATTCCAAATCCAGTGGTGATATGATGGTTGCTGACTGCTTTATGTGTATTACATGCCTGCGACGAGTTTGTGGACAATCCACTCATTATGATAATTTTTAACTTGTAATACATTGAAAGTATTAAGTAGACTGTAGCTCACCAGTATTTTAAGTTCTTCTCGTTTGTGGATACAGCTGGCTCAAAATAGAATCATAATGCTCAAATGGTTCTGTATGTGCTGTCTTTCAGAATAAATAGTATCCCCACCTGGAAATTCTGTGCTAGAAATTGCCTCTTTTCTGTCTCTTTGTTTCTGACTTGTTCCTTTGCTGTCTGTCATTTCTTTCTATCATTTTCTGTTTTGCTGGTCCATTCATATGATGTGTTCGATAAAGTCTTACGTACTTTCTCTAAGGATTGGTAATTGGATACATGTATTTAGTAAATTTTTGTCTCTACAGAAGTGAGATATGTGGAAGCAATTTTAGGTGATTTAGGCCTGTTTATATATGTTTTAGTATTGTTAGTTATGTCTGAATTTGTTTTCAGGTATGTTTTTGAAATCCCCTATGTGATAAATTGGACAAAGTGGTCAAGACCAGGGGCATGTCCTTAGATTATGTGCATGAATGTATTGATATTTGTAGGCTACTTAATTTTCTTTTCCTTTTTTTTCTCCTGTTGAAGTATTGTGTATATTTTGAAATGGTTATAACTTATAGTCCCCGATATGGCTGTACGGAGTCAGCTGAGCTTTAACCAAAAATAACAGTAACAATGTGCTATACCTATAAACTATATGACAGAAGGGCAAAACAAGCACAGCAAAAGCTACAAGCCTGCTGAAAAACATACACGCAGGTGGGGTCTTGAGGTTTTGTTTGATGTAGGTGGTATGTTTTGCATTTTATTGTAAGTGGTAGTTTATTACTTGTATTCTGTACTTCACATCAAATAATACTGTCCCGCTTTGTATCTACCTGTTTCTTAACCCATTGACTCCTGCACCCTATCTACCAACTGCAAAAACTTAACCCTTTGACTCCTCTATCCTAACCACCAGCTTCCTGGAGGAAGCTGATGAATAGGGGAGGGAATCAAAGGGTTAAGTTTTTGCTTTGCCAGTATGGTTGACAATGTAGGACGCTGGTGGACAGAGTGCGGGAGTCAAAGGGTTAAATCATCTCTGCACACATCCTTGTCGAAGGATATAAAGCAGTAAATTAAGAACTGGTGAAGGATAAGGGTGAAAAAGATGAGCTTTTCTGGCTTCAGATCTGAGGCCAAAAGAGAAAATACTTGGCTTGGTTTCTTGACAAACACTGGACCATCCCAGATCAGAGTATCCCCAGAACATTTGTATGACATGCCAGAGAAGAAATGGATATAATACCAATAGCATCAAATGGAGCAAACTAATGGAAGGCCTTTAAAACAAACCCCAAGTTATCTTGTTGCGAAAGCAGAAGTGGCAAACAAGTGTTTGCCAAAATGGAGTACCATCTCCAGCCACCTGAGAACTTTGGAATGTCTATCCACTCAGCTTTACTTTAAATTCCATAGCTTTTATACAGCGTTTCAGACTGAAGCACTGTGCCCTTTCTTTGCTGATTACAGACCATAGAAACTTAAATGCTTTTTTAAAAGTTGTGAATAATGTTTTTGGGCTTCTGATGATGAGTGCATATTATACTACTAGATCTTTCAGCAACATTGGACTACTGACCATCATTAGGGTATTGTCAGTGTTGTCTGTCAAAATCCACTCTCCCCATTTTCCATTCAATACCTTGACAGTGCATAGAGTTTTGCAAAGGCTCACAGTCTACCAAAAAATTGATGGTAGATTTGATTTGGATGGAGCATGTATGGAGTTGACTGAGTGCGATGAGTCACTCTTGAACAAACTTCCAAACTCCAATTAAAATTTCAAGACTGTCATGCACATTTGGCTGCATCGAAACTGTTCTTGAGTGGTTCAAGTCATGCCTTTCTTGTCAAATTCTGTTGGTATCAGTGACATTTGGTCTGCTCCATTTCTGTTTTAATAGTGTGTCCCATAGGCCATATAATTTTTTTTATAGGGATTTGTTTGGAAAATATGCACCTTTTTTCTGTTTAGTATGTTATCCTTTGCACATCAGTCAGATCAGAGTAAAAACACACATGTACAAAACTGTGCAACTTTATTCAGCATTCTGCAATTCAAGAACACTCCCCAAACAACTCAAAAGGAATATCATTGCATTTCAAGTTTTCAAGCATCACCTTTATCCATAAAAACACACATGGCTACGGCAATGAGAAATCAGAAATAAATCATACAAATGTCAAGGACAGCAGGTACATCAGAACATTCCAGTAAGTATACGACATGCTAAACAGAAAATACTGAGCTGTAAAAGAGAATATACAGTCTGTTTTAGGTTTGTAAAAATAAAAGACAACAGACATGGTGCAAGCAAAAAACATGTACACCCAGACTGATATGGTATCCATAGTCGCTACACAGCCAAGCGATCATAATGCGTAAACAAGTTCACATAATACTGTGAAATTAGAAGAAACATGCCTTGCACTTGATTCACACATCCTAGACAGAAATATTGCTATCTAAAACAAACAGCTAGACTTTTTCAAAGTCACTCCTCTTGAGAGTTACTGGTTCACAATGATACTAGTTAAAGGCATAACTGAGTCTGTGAATGACGTTAAAATTTCTTAGCCGTCTGATTCATGGAAAAGTCCCAAACGCAAAAATGGTTTGTCTGGTGTGTTAATACAGATGAGACTTTGTCTCCCTCTGTTCCACACACAAGCACACATACACGTACACACACACAACCAGAAGAATGGTTTTGAAATGGGCCTGTTTTCGCAGTCTCAAGTACAGTTTCTCAAGATAGCATCTCTGTGGTGGGAATAAATTCCATATGCACCAACACCACAGATGCCATTTGATGGAGAAGATCCAGAATGACACTTCTTCTTCTTGTTGCCATCACACGTTGAGACCAGTCCGAGCGATGAATGTAGTGGTCGCCTGCAGTGACGCCACTGGGCCGTACAGCTTGTCCTCAATGGGGGTCGGCTCCGGCCACACCTGCCTTCTCAGCCGCCGGAAGTTCCCGCAGTCTTGCAGGATGTGGTGCGTGTCCTGCTCTGCCTCTCCACAGGGACACATTGGGGATGACACAACCTTCAGTTTCGAGTGGAGGTGTTTGTTCAGCCTGTTGTGCCCTGTCCGCAGCCTGAAGATGGTAACCTGCTCAGGTCTTGTGAGCAGGTGGAGGCTGTCTTTCTGTGCCGGGGTTCAGAATGACACTGACATAAGCCACGCATCTACACACAATAAGCCCTACGCTACTAAGCATATAGAAAAACTGGCCCATGAAAAAGAACGGTCAAAATTGTTATTTTTAGGGTCAGTAGAAAAGTATAAAACTGGGTAAGACTTATGAAAAAGTTAAAACTATAGGCATCAAAACATCTCTCTTTTTGATTTTTCATGTGCCTGTGCACAATGAAAGGAAGATGAAAACACATTTTGAGCTCTTTCTGGAAGCAAACAGACTTGATGCGTGTAAGTTTTCCATTCAGTAGAATCAAGGTACATTCAAACACCTGGGTTCCACCTCTACAACCATCTCCCAGTTGCTGACATGAAGAAACTCATCAGGAAGGCTACTTGTATCTGTTCTTCCTCGACTTGCCACCTATGTCTGTGAGAACAAGGAAGCTCATTGTGAAGATTAGAATAAAGCCCCACATCATCAGCACCCCTTTTCCACAACACTGATAAATAAACACAAAGCAAGAAAAGACAAGAAACTGATTTCATCTGCATTGATTTTTCTTTCTTTTTCTTTGTTCTCTTTTGTGCAATCTTATGGAGAGGCAAGATCCAAGGCAAAGTGGCTTGGAGAACATTACATCGCCAATTCAGCAGGCTTGTCCTTTTCACAACACTGGTGGCGCCAACAGACAAGACAAAGCCAAAACAGCCTAAGCCAATGAAGGACATCATGTATGGTGGACTTGCAATCAACAAAAGGACCTCTGGACATCTACATACACCACAAAGACGTCCCGAAACGTACCATGGGATCACTTGGCAATCAGTAATGGCAATGGCAGAACATTAAAAACAGCAGTAAACTGTGGTGATTCCTTCAGTATCAATTCAGGATGGGACAGCGGATCACTGACCCCAGCTAAGAAGAGATGAAGTCACTGAAAACTGGATATGAAGCACTGCAATGGGATTTGCTATTTTGGCATTTGTTTCCTCGCAAATACCTGGAAAGATATCACTGACAATGTCAGTGCTTTCGTTTTGTACATATGAAAGCAGAATAGTCTTTTTGTACATAGATGAAAGTAGAATGAAGAGGTCTGTCATTTATGTGGCCTTTGCCAGCAAACTATCACAAACCATTGAAGCTTGTATAAATTTCTACCGTATATTTCCACTCACCTTGCTCCTTTAACGAAGGGGAATCAGACAGAAGTTGTTTATGAATCTGTTTTATTTTCTTTATCTAAAAACAAAATAGTATTTTTTACACAAATAACAACATTGACATGATTTTTCATTTGGGCTATCTCTGGGAAGCACCTAGTTGACTCTTCTCTCTTTCATGAGCTTTACAGGGTATTATTCTGACTCGCTTGGCAGAAGTTTTATCATATCATAAATGTGTCAAATTTTCATATTCTTGTTATTCGTACACTGAAGAAAGGTGTAGTTACTTTGTAGGGTATGATTTTAGTTTAGTGTTGCATTTTTGGTTTCCTTGTCTTTGTATATTTCACATCCATATTTTTGGTTTTAAGAAACTTCTTTTGTTAACATATCTGTATCAAAATTGTTTCTTGATGCACATACTGAAAATAGGTTGTTATCTTGCAAAGTGTCTTTTTCACTGAATTTCACAGGCTCTCAGTTTCAGTTCTTGAATCACACACTGAAAATAGGTAATTATCTTGCAGGATATATTCTTCACATGCTCTAAGTTTCAGCTTTATCAGAGATTTATTTTCGCCAACATGGATGCAAAGTTTTTATAAGAAAAGAAAAGTACCAGAAGACAGGCCAAATTTACAAGAAGCAACTCTTCTTCCATTTAACAGTAGCAAGTTAGAAAAATGCACATGATGATGATGGTGACTGGCAGTTCCCCAGAGCTGAGCATGCTATAGATTTGTTGGGACAACTGGGACCACACAATCGAGTCTCATCCATTTCACATATGTCATTAAGGATATAGCTCAAAATTCAAGGCCAAAACAGCAGGTGTCACTATCTCTCAGGACTGGCTGATGCCAGTATGCACTATGAAAGAAAATGCAAAATACAGTCCAGTCATGCAATCTCAATCTAAAATGGAACTCCATAGCATCATCACAATCATCATGATTCTAACTTTTCATCTTCATACTGTGAAAAACTGTCCCAGATTCTGTGGTCCTTCATGTCCTGCTCTCATGGCGATCTTATTTTTGGTGAGCCTGGAGACACACTGGAGAGCGGAAATTACCAGCATATGGGCTGTGACAAAGAGGCAATGCAAAAGATACGAGATAAGAAAAAGGGGTATTCATATTAAAAAACAAACAAATACAGTACTGAAATGATGGAGTTACGTGTATAAAAAAAGAGAAAGAGGAACTTCCTACAGAGGTACGTTTGCACAGGAAACAGATATTTTTTATTTAAAAATCAAACAAATACAGTATTGAAATGATGGAGTTACGTGTATAAAGAAAGAGAAAGAGGAACTTCCTAAAGGAAACAGCTGTTTAGCCTGTAAAAAAGTAACAGTCCGAACACTTCTATTTAAGCAGACGTTACAGTTTCTTTAGAGCAACATGTTAGATTCAAGAAACTAGATCACAACTGGACATCTTTCTGATAATCATACTGCAGGACATATGAAAGTAGGTCTCCCACTTTCAAGAGATAAGAAACTCAAGATAAATTAGGACAGTGTTTGTGACAGTTCAGACCACCTTACACCCAGACCGACTGCAATTCTAATACTTAACTGGTTTTGTGTGCAGTACAGACATTTTGTTCAAAATAAACAACTTTTTATCACATCTGTTATTGTGCCTGTTAGAAAAGCTAAAATCAACTTGTATTGTTGTTTAAAGCCCAGCCAACTGCGTACAGCCATACCAGGGTTATAACCAGTTCAAAACACACAATACTTCAACAGGAAAAAAGGAAAAGAAAATTAAGTACATATATCAATGCATTTGCGCACATAATCTAAGGAGATACCCCTGGCATTGGCACTAATTTATCGCACATAGGGGTTTAAAAAACATACCTGAATACAAATTTAAATAAGGACACTAAAACTGCATAGGGGTAAAATCAACTTCAAAGAAAATGTAGTTAACATCATTAAAACAGCATTCTTCCGCATATAGTCACTTGAACTGGTTTATTGAGCAAAAAGTTAAGAACACAATATTCAAGCAAGAAACAATACACTTTTGATCAAGTGTAACACACAAGCACAAAACAATACACTTTTGATCCAGTGTAACACACAAGCACAAAACAATACCTTCTGATCCAGTGTAACGCACAAGCACAAAAACAATGCATTTCTGATCCAGTGTAACACACAAGCACAAAACAATATACACTTTCGATCCAGTGAAACACACAAGCACAAAACTATACACTTCTGATCCAGTGTAACACACAAGCATGAAACAATACATTTCTGATCCAGTGTAACACACAAGCATGAAAAAATACACTTTCGATCCAGTTTAACTCACGCATGAACAAGAGAGAAAAGTGCAGTACATGACCATGCAACATTTTTTCAAGGTACAAACTAAAACTAGTACATTAAAGTATACTACAAACTAAAACCAGTACATTAAAGTAAAACTACAAACTAAAACTAGTACACTAAAGTATACACCATACACAGGATTTTTTGTTGTTTTTGTTTTGTTTTACAAACTAAGGACAAAAAGCCACTAAAGTACAGGGTGTAAATAACATGCAAACAAGAAACAAGTCACAAAATCTTTGTCCAGTTTGTAAAAAAAAATGTGATCAAAGCATGACATGGCACAGCTACAAATACAATCACATTTTTTTTACAAGCAAAACAGCCATTTCAAAAGTGCACTGAACTCAAAATCTGATATTCTGAGTTCAATACCAACCTCAAACACCAACAGATAAAACTGGCCTCTTCATTGCCCATTGTACCAAACATTTCAGCAATGTCAGTTTGGTGTCTCGGAGGTCTCATTCTCCACTCCTACTTCAAGACCAAACCAGCCCATTTATTTTTTGAGGCTCAAGGAATGTGGTGATAGTTGCTGGCAGATTTGGTTGGAAGGTTGGAACATGTATGAAACTATCCAAGTGTGATAAATTCAAATTCCCATTCACAAATTTGTCTGTGAAATTTTCATCACCTTTATGCATCAATAAACGCTCTGCTTAAACTAAAAAGTAATCTATCATTATTATATATCTATCATGTAATTGGTTTATCAAATTTGTGCATATTTTTAACAAGGATCTTCTATAGATCTTTGTCAGTCACCAATTGTGAACCTCAGACTTTTGTCTTGTTAAAAAAACAAACAAACAAACAAACAAAAAACCCCGAAAGCATTCATTCCCAGTTACAATTTCACATTACTACAACTTAGATTTCAAAGTGCTCTCACATTGAAAATAAAAATGAAGATGCTATTTTGGATGGCTCTTCAGTTTTAAACACAAGCCAATATCACTGAAATCTAAGTAGCAGATTCACGCTGCTAAAATTACAGCAGTCTATGCATTACACATTATATGCTGAAATTACAGCAAGTCTCTATGCTACACATTATACACTTGTTATTCAGCCCAGAACTGAAATGTGGATCTATGACTACGAAATCTACTATTTTATGAGTATCGATACTGAATTTTGTGGAAAACACTGCATTTCAAAACTGGAATATTGTGAACAGTACGCTAATAATGGTAACAAGACAGATATCACATGGATGGGGCAGTGAAACCATGTACACATGTAGATGTAGGATATAACATGGGAAACCAAAACACAAAATCATGTTATGTGAAAGCATGATCTGTACTGTGGAGACTGGTGCAAACCACTATTTTTTTCCCAGTCAAAATTAAATCAAGACTGGAGAAGAAAGCACATCTTTACAGCTTACAGACTGAAGATTATTTATCACAATCACGCCATGTATTAAAAGATTGAAGTTTTGTTTGTATTATTAAAATCACAGTTCTAAATTCTGTCACACCTCTCTCATCAAATAAACGAATAGCAAGCAAGCATGGTTTATGCTATATTTGGAACATTTCATCACACATGCAGCGCTACAACCGTATCAGTGTACATTTCTCAGACCATAAAGCAACATGCAGGTGGGCTCTCAGAAAGAGCAGTTAATAAGTAGGTATACCAGATTAACCAAAACAGTCACTGGAACACAAGCGTCTGCAGTCACAATCAACATACTACTGAAAGTCTTGGTCCGGAGTTTTGTAAAACTTACAGGTACCAAATACTACTACTAGTGTAACGATCCACATTCCCACGAGTGCCCAAATGTATTTTAACATAGAATAGGGTACATCTAGACATATCTACATACAACACAATAAAACCCCTTAATACTGATAACCATTTGCAAGCTTTGCAAGCAGACATCTATACAGCCAGTTTGGTACCGGTATGGAAATGGTCATCACTTCTCTAATCCCTCTACAATGTAAGTCTTGTTGAACTGATAGACTGACAAATATAAACATATACTTAATGACACTATGTGTCTCTAATTACTTTACAAAACAAATTTCGTTTCATAAAGAGAGAGCGCATGCAAGAGAGAAGTCACAAAGCCAGTGTAGTGGATCATGTTTTGGGAATGTGAGCTGAAAATAACTAGTCCATTCCGCTGGTATAAACTATTCCATTTCACAGAACATTGGTATAATCCCTATCTTTGATTAGTCCAACAACAAAAAGAAGCTGTTAAATTAAGTCAGATGATATCCAGTAGGCGCAATAGTCAAGGGGGCATGACACGGGACTTTTAATCTGATCGTCTTGGTTCAGTTCAATCCTGCCTGCATACCTCCCCCTGACAGTTAACAGGTGGAGATTTTTCCGATCTACAGGTCAATGCGTGTGTAGACCTGCCAGCGCCTAAATCCCATCTGTATTTATGCACTTGTAGAACATGAATATACACGTTGAAAACCTTGTAAATCATGTCAGTGTCTGGTGCCTTTTGTAAAGAAGAAAATACCCAGCTTGCAACCCCACCAAAGATGGAATGTGCAGACTGTGCAGCAACATAGCCCCCTCACAGTGTAGGACAAACAAAACAATGTGCATACACGCATCTGAGAAAAACTGACTGCTAAGATATAAAAAGAAAAGAAAGGAAAAAACTAGTTGACATCTCTTTTCTATGCCACATTTATGACTGAAAATCTCACATTGGATTGATTGCTTAGTAAAATAAAAAGGTTATTAAATCAGATCGCTTAGATAAAAAAAAAAAAACGAAAAAAAACAGTTGATATATCTTTTTGAACTCACATTTACGACCAAAAATCTCTTAAAATGGTATAACCATACCTCTCATTTGAACTGGTATGAGCATGATCCCATATTAGGCCCAACAAAGAATACAGATTTAGAATTTTTTTTTTTTAAAGAATTGATTTTATCAGATGCATGCATGCATGCTGTTTTACCTATACTATGCAGGTGGTATCTTCTTGCAGTCTGCATACTCCATCTCCAGTGGGCGTAATGGATGTTTTCACGTTTCCATACAACACTAGATACCAACATGACTTACAGGATTTTTTTAACATGCATATTGAGTGTTTTGCATGCATATACACATGAAGAGGTTCAAGCACCAGCACTGATGTGACAGACTGAAAAAATCACCATCTTTTACCCACCAGGCGGGAGGTACTCAGGTAGGATTGAACTCAGACCTTCCCAATACACGTCTGACATCTCACCCACTTGACTATTGCACCTGTCTAGAAAATATGTTTGTAAACTGATGAGGGGTCCGAATTATTCACAGATTTCTGAAGACTCAAAAATGAGACCATGTCATCTCACATTCACAGCTCCCTACAGGACTGAGCTTAAATGCCTCATTTTGGGAAGAGACACATCCGCAAATAGCTGACAAACTTCATTCACAGGTAAAGCTTCTGGTCAATCAGATTTCTCCAATCTGTTTAAATCAAAGAAGACAAAACATCATAATCTTTCAGGTAACAAAACAAACAAACAAACAAAACAACAACAAAAACCCAACTTTATAACCAAAGGATAGTAGTAGTAGGTCTCATAAAACCTGTTTCACAACTTGTCCTTGTTTTTCTATATATATAAACATATATTTTTTAACAAATAAGTAATGTCAAAGAAGAAGTTAAATGAAGGATTTTAATGGAAATCCCCTTTCAGTAACCATACATATATATCTTAAAAAGTGCACAAGCTCAGCGGCTGCAAGATAGCATACTAACTCTAAAATATTCAATCGGTAGGTTGAGAAAACGGTGAAAAATATCCACTGCCTGGTGTCACTGCTGTGGTCTATCCCTTTCTTCCGCTACCCAGTTCTAGTCCAGGTGCTGCTACCCAGTTCTAGTCCAGATGGCTATCTTTCTCTTTAACTCAGTACCCGAACCTCAAAGTGTCAAGACCGTACTCTCTGTGCTCCTGCACAGTCTTTGTGTGCCTGGTTATTGTTGTTTAAAGCCCAGCCAACTGCAGGCCTATAACCGCTTCAAAACATACAAAAACTTCAACAGGAAAAAAAAAAAGGAAAAGAAGTGCACATATCAATGCATTCGTGCACATAATCTAAGGACATGTCCCTGGCGTTGACTATTCTGTCCAATTTATCACACATGGGAATTTAAAAAATATACCTGAATACAAATATAAGCATACCTACGACACCAAAACATATCTAAAAACAGGTATATATTACCTACAATTGCTTCTGCATATCTTACTCCCTAAAGTCAACAATGCACTTAATACATGTACCCAATTATCAATCCCAAGAAAAAGTCCGTAAGACTTTATCAAACACATCCAAGTGAATGGACTATCAAGGCAGAAAATGACAGGTAGAAATGACAGAAAGCAAAGGAACAAGGCAGAAACAAAGAGAGTGAGAGAAAAGAGGAAATTTCAAGCACAGAATTTCCAGAAGGTGGGGATACTATTTATACTGAAAGAGCCCCTGGCATCCCCATGGGGTATGTGTGCCCAGTGTTCTTATGATAAAATACTGAAAGACATAATGACATTCTAGGTAACAGGAAGAAACCTAGAATAAGAAAATGCACATAACAATTAAACATGAGACTTCTGAAGCACAACACTTATTATTCAATGGTATGATCAACTGTATATTTTATTCACATGACGAGTGGCCAGTAGTTTTGAATGATATTCTGTTTTAGTCTTTGTATGTTTCTTTGGTTTTTGTTCACAGATAAAACATCTGGTCAATCACACTTCTCCAACCTGTTTAAATCGAAGAAGAAACATACACAGACACCTTAATAAACATGCAATGTCTTTTCTTTTTAAAATCTACTCCTTAACAAATCAAAACAATTGAGTGATGTTTGATAGGGTAGCTCAGCACCCCTCTTCCTTACAGAAAGGGGCACAACTACCCTGAAATAAGAGTAACATCAGTTGGGACATACTGATGATGTATTCTTAAAAATTAAAAACCAAAATGCACAGAATGAAATTCTAAGTGCACAATAAAATACAAGTATTTCTCTACAGGAGTATCAACATAACATCAGTGAACCCCCAAAATGATTTTTTTTCACTCTATTTTAGCGTAGCTCTACTCCTTAACATATTTAAAAGGTGCAGGAAAAGGAAGATTGGCCAAACCATCGGACATATATGGCAACAAGTAAACATCAAACAATGAGGTACAGCTGTCTTTACATCTAAGCTCAAGTTGACATGTGTGTCACAGGAACCAGAAGAAAACATGAAAAAAGAATAAGAATGCGTATTTAATACAACACGACAAGACAGGCGCAAATTTCTGGCCTTTGTCAAGCGTAAGATCACAAACAAACAAACACCAGCTACAAAAATTACAAGAAAAAGACAAACATAAAAAACCTAATTTTTGTATCTGGTGTTTGTTTGTTTGTGATCTTATGCTTGACAAAGGCCAGTTGGCCAAAAATTAGCGCCTGTCATGTCTTGTATTAAATACACATTCTTATTCTTTTTTCATGTTTTTTCTCAGGTTCCTGTTAGCTTGAACGCGGGCAGTCACACTTCTTTTGGATTATGTGTCACAGGTTTGTTTTACTGTCAGCCACAAACATCACAGAGAGACAATTCTGGAACATTCCAATCCCAACCTCTCATCCTCAGCACAGATTTCCACTTCTGTAGATTCAGCAGAGGCATAACAGCTAAATCCCCAAACCAAAATGAGGACATCTTGTTTCACTGCAAAACCCTTGGAGCAATCACAAATATCTGCCCTCCTTAGAGCCAAAGACTGCACACAATACATGTACTTTACTCAATTTCTCATCCATGTTTATCATTCATCCCGTATCCGATGTGGTCACTGGAGGACTGATGAGATGTTGCAGCAAACATGGTCTTCCATCCTTTCTCTGATGTACAGCAGCAAGCCAGCCACGCATACTGAGATTGGGTCATTCCTTGGTGTATGCCACTAAACTCTTAAACTTGAATGACAGCCCAATCTCAGGATACCCTGAAGGATAGTCGAGGTGAGTGGTGTCAATTGTTCTGAATACACCCATTCCCATTCTCTGAATCAAGGGTAACAAATTCACTTATTGTTATTGTTGTTTAAAGCCCAGCCAACCGCACAGAGCCATATCTGAGGGCTATAACCGCTTCAAAACATACAAAAATTCAACAGGGAAAAAACCCAGAAAATTAAGTACACATATCAATGCATTCGCGCACATAATCTAAGGATATGCCCCTGGTGTTGACCACTCCATACAATTTATCACACAGGGCATTTAGAAAACATACCTGAATACAAATTAAAGCATACCTAAGGACGCCAAAACAAATATAAAAACGGGCACAAACATCCTAAAATTGCTTCCGCATATTTCACCTCCCTAGAACCAACAATGCACTTAATACATGTACCCAAATATCAATCCTAAGAAAAAGTATGTAAGACTTTATTGAACACACACAGGTGAATGGACCAGCAAGGCAGAAAATGATAGGAAGAAATGACAGAAAACAAAGGAACAAGGCAGAAACAAAGAGAGTGATAGAAAAGAGGAAATTTCTAGCACAGAATTTCCAGAAGGTGGGGATATTATTTTACACACAAAGTGCCCCCAGCATCCCCATGGGGGAAACAAATTCAGCTGTATGTCACCATACCATTATCATAAACATCCATCCTCTTGTTGTTGATATTGTTGTTTAAAGCCCAGCTGACTGTGTAGTCCTCTCAAACCTCCCTTCACCAAAACCAGTCTGAAACTGACTTAGTGTATTTCCTCCTACAAATCCACCTGCTCATGACTAATAAATCAAATGCACAAAAAAATTCTTTTCATTAACAGCTCCTCTCCAGTTTGGTGAGGTTTCTGCCATTTCATGTGGTAGCTGTCTTGATCTGCATCTATTTCCATTTTTTTCCTTTTCAAGCTAATATGTTATGGTTGTTGTTGAATAGTTTCTAACATTCCCATATTTTTCACTGAAATTTTCTTATCCTCACACATCATTCTCTCTTTATAAAGAGCACACAGAACTGCACACAAAAATCACAACAAAAAACAAAACAAAACAAAAAAAATAGAGCAACTGTTGAAGGAACATGAACTTCAAAGAAGATATTGAAAAGCAACAGATAAGACCATATGTGAAAAAAAAAAAGCTTAAATCTGAGACAAAAGCTGCATGCATCATACATACATTACGTTGTAATGTTATACAAGAAAACATTTCTCAGATATTTGGTATCTGCAAATTTTGGGGGATGGCATTTACTTTGAGAAGTTGCCCACTTCAGTCACGTATCACAGCAAGACGTCATCTTACAATGAGAGGACAAAAATGTACACATTTCTTTCAGATCACATCTTTCACTTCAGCATTTTCCTTTTCCTTATAAAATGACACAAAAATCAGAAACACACTGAGGCACAAAGCCTCTGCACTCAAAATATACATAAAAAAAAAAAAAAGAAAATCAAACAAATCTTTATTTGTGTACTTGTTTCACATGTGATTAAAAGAAAACAGAAAGAACAAAATCAGATGATAAAAAATCTTAGGACACAAGTTTTTCCTGTGTATTTTCTGTAATATTTGGTGTTCTTGATTTAACATTAGGATCAGCAGACACCAGCAGCAATTGCCCTCCTAGGACATTATCACACAATTAATGTGTACCAAGCCATACACCAAAGTAATGCACATTATCAGTCTCATGGATAAAACACACACACAATTAAAACAATCACATTCATACTTAGAAAGTTTTATTTTAAAACCACTGTTAAAATTTTGCATAAAAAGCTTTACTGTAGTTGGCACACATGACATTTCATAACAATGTTCTTACAGTGGAAGAAATCTGAGTGAGTGCACAGGAAGAGGGAAAATGGTAAGCAGCATTTTTACAAGAAGCTGCTTTGCTTGAACATAAATCCCACCTTTACCAAAACAATACCTGCTGTTGTCCGTTTGTAACACATTTCATTACCGGGACTTTAAATCAGATCAGGCATTACTCAAATAGTTTATCCTGTACTCAAATTAAAAACAAAGAAATAAAAAAAAAACCAATGGTAATTAAAACTACAAGAACTTACACATACAATCTTTCCTGTGATGTTTACCTGTTTATTCATGCTGACAGTCTCCTTCACATTTTACTTCTGTCAAAAGCTTTCAGATAAATTTTTTGCCGTTCTTACAGGTCTGTTACAGAACACTTCTACAAGCCTTCAGAGAAAACTCCATGGATCGCAAGTCTGCTGTGGGACATTCAAATATCTGTCCAGCAATTAGCTGCCATAAGCAGGATGACACAGGACATACAGGGCTACACAATGCCAAAACCTTCTGAGTGCTGGATAGCCAGCAGCAGCTTTTTTTCCATCACTTCCCGTGACTTGTACTTGGGAAGATCCAGCAGGTTGAAACAGGTATGAGCAACAGGTAAATATGTCTCTCCTCCCCCTGTGGGCTGGATGATCATCTGAGAAACAGAAGTAGCATAAAATAGCACCAGCAAAGATATTTTCTCTCTCTCTCTCTCTCTCCCTCCCCCCTCTTATTTTAAAAACATTTGCAATCAGTTCATCTTCGTCAGCAAATGTCTACTACAGATGTGCAGGTACTCCTAAATAATTTCATCTTCCTCACCAAGAGCCAATGTCACACAGACTCATATATCCTAAACTGTACCATCACTTCATAATACAACACATTTGTTTTTTGGAGGATAAATAGTTTGGCCGATCTGCCGATCGAGCCTCTGTGATGTACTCCTTCCACTTGCTCCTGTCCAACATAGCTGCCTTGATCTCATTGATGTTTTCAAGGCCAGTGTCCCTTTTGAGAAGATCAATGAAGTCTGTTGTCTTCCTTCCCCTGTTCGCTCTCCCTCCAGTTGGCTGCCACAGTACAAGTTGTGAAGCAAACTTCCTCTGTATGTCGCATACAGTGACTGGCTAGGTGAAGCCTACGTGTTCTTATCCTGTCACTAACTTTAGGGAGGTGTTCGTATAGCTCTTCGTTAGTCATGTGCTGCTTCCAAGAGACATTTAATGCCATCCTCAACATGCGAGTATACGTCCCATCAGGACTCTTCTCCATCTGCTTTGTTAAGGTCCATGTTTCCCAGTTGTAGAGCAACACAGACTCAACAGTGGATACAAAGAGACGAATCTGTAGTTCTTTTTTCAAGTTAGAAGTCCATATCATCTTCAGCTTGTGACATGCAGACCAAGCAAGGGCTTTTCGAACAGAGATATCTTTCTGACTGTTCTCCATCCATCCTGCCCAGATACTTGAAATTGGTGACTTGCTTGATGTCTCCCTCATTGATAGATTTCATATCGTTTTCACTACTTTCGTTGTACATCATCACTTTCGTTTTCTTAGCATTGCAGTGCAGTCCAACTTTAGCTGCTTCAACTTCAACCTGATCCAGTAGCCTCTTTGCTTGTGATATTTCATTGGATAGCAGTGCTATGTCGTCAGCAAAGTCGAGATCTGTCAAGCTGTCAGCAGGATATCGTCGACTTCTTCCGGGCTGCAAAGTAAAACCAAGTTCTTCTTCTTTTCCAGCTATAGCCTTTCTCATCAGATAGTCCACGACTACAGCAAACAGATAAGGTGCAAGTGTCTCCTTGAAGTACCCCTGCTGAGATTTTAAAGTATTCTGTTTCGCCATCAGGGGAGAGGACTTTGGCTCGAGTACCCTCGTATAACTTGCTAACGGCTCTCACTATCTGGTCAGGGATGCCGTATGCTTCTAGAATCTTCATCATTTTCCCGCAATGTACACTGTCAAACGCTGCCTTGAGATTGTTGAGTTTTACACCTTCGATGATTCTATGCAGTGCCAGGATATGAGCAGTTGTTGATCTGTGTGGGTGGAAGCCATTTTGGAGGATAATTAGGCTGCAGAGTAACTGGCCCATGATTTTCAAATCGATCTCCATTACACACACAAAAATTTAAACCCTGTCATTCACTCACCTTATCCCCTAGTTCACTACAGGAACCAGGGATGTATAGATCTTCAGTCTAATGCTCTCCCAAGGAGCTATTCTGGCTGGGCTGGCCTGATCTCACAATTTTGTCTCCCAAGTCCTCTAACATGCTTAAAAGGTCATTTTCTTCCCACTTCATACTTCCTGACAATGGATTGTAGGGGAATCTTTAACAGTGTACATCGCGGGAAAATGATGAAGATTCTAGAAGCATACGGCATCCCTTAGCCTTTGACTACCATTCCATTTCTGTTGATCCTAGTCCCTGGTTAGAGGTTCGTGCTTTACCTATTATTTCTCTAATCTTGAAGCTTTCCTTTGCTGCATCCACTACATTCTGGATTTTCCATTTTCTGCCAGTCTTTAGCTTGGGCTGGCCTGATCTCACAATTTTGTCTCCCAAGTCCTCTAACATGCTTAAAAGGTCATTTTCTTCCCACTTCATACTTCCTGACAATGGATTGTAGGGGAATCTTTAACTCTGCCTGGCAACAATTAAGTGCAATGTCAGTAAGACCAGGTGAGATACGAAGTCATTTCTCCTTTGCAGGATAGAACTTATTTTCCTGAGATGCAGTTTCAGAATTTTTTGTGAGTGTCCTGGATTTGGGTTGTGCGAATTGTTTCCTGGTGAAATGGTTGGGATTTCTGAAGAAGCAATCTTGGTCTTTTTCTTTCTGCTCCTCCTCCTTCTTGTTGACTCTGCTTTGCTGAGGGCACTGTGTTTCCCATTAAGGTCTTACCATATTTTCTCTAACCCTTGCTTCTCAGCTTCTGAAGCAGCCTACATTTGGTTCTTGAAATTCCTTTCTTTTACCTGGATGTTCTGTTTCATGTTGATGTCTGGATTTCTGAGTAGATGTTTTAGCTTCTGAGGCAACCTCCATTTGTTTCTCAAGATTCCCTTTTTCATGCAGATGTTCTCCACTTGATGATGATGTCTGGATTTCTGGAGAGATGTTTTCACGGTTGGCTGTTTTACTCCACAGGTGTCCTTAAATGCTCCATATACAGTACAGTATCTCCGAATGTGGCTAGTTTGTGTTCCACTGCGCTCCTTCCTATCAGCATATGTACTTTGTGGACTAATTCTTAATTCCGCTCTCCCACTCTTCTGTCGCACTTGCAAATGGCAAGTTAAATTTCGGGCACTTGGCATCAAAAGCTGTGAAAATTCTTTATCTGAATCATCCTTGACACAGTTGTCTGATTCTTGGCCTTGGTTTTCTGATGTCTTATCTGCTGGTGCAGTGCACTTTGCTAATTCATCAGTTTTCAAAGAGAGCTTTTTCACCGAGACGATCTTCATGCTGCACTTGGTAAAGAATTTCCCTCTACATTCGATTGTGGATTTCCAGCTGTGATCAGATTAGCAACAGTGGATTCATTATTTTCTAGCCCTTTCTGTGATTTCCGGGTGCATCTTTTGTTTATGGATTTAGAGGCAAGTAAGAGAAAGGCAAGGTGGGGACACAGCCCACAGAGCCTGTAAATCTAGTCTTTCCCAGCATCATCCGGCCAAATACTGGTAGATTTGGGTGGACTGCCTGTGGAATTGTCAGAATACAGTTAATTCCTCTTAAACAGACACCAAACTCCTGCAAGAATCCAGTAATTAGGGTGAGGGAACTAAGGGTTAACAACTGCAAGGTCAGAATGCCTATCATGCACACAGAAAGTACTTGTACTGTAAATTCTGCCAAAAAGTTTTAGTCTCAAAGAGTAACAGTTTCAACTGTTGAACAGTTAGCCATGATCCCACAACCACTTTAAAGAAATGTGACTGTTTTATTTTAAGTTCGTGAGGAACAGTGCCCTTAACAAGTACAAAACTTCCTGGAATCTGATGACCAACGTCTTATAAAAACATTCAACTTCGCAACTTAAATTTGTATATATACATATATATCAAAGTAATTTAGGAAGAAAGCATACCTTTACACGGGATATTCCAAGTACAGGAATTCTGTCACTGCCTGTCAAGAACACTGGAACAGGCAATAAACAGGCTATGATAAGACATCCTTGGAACAGACAATCAACAGACTATAACATGACATCCAAACAGTGTCTGTAATGATAAAGTGGCAATACCACTGGGGCTCCTCATATGCTAGGAAATCTGACATACACTGATAAACATGGACAGCAATATTTAACTATTACTTTAAAAACTTCAGTGAACTAAAGGTATCTTGATTTCTATCTGAGCCTGCAACATTAAAAAATTAGACTGCTCACAGCCCATCTTCATGTTTACATCATTTTGGAGGAGTCAGCTTAATGTTTGATAGGTTCCTTCTCCTTCCTCCTCCCCATTTCAAGACCTTGCCAGCAAGTAGGATTCTGTGCAGGCTTAAGGAGTCCACCAGATAATTGCTGGCAGATTTGGGCAGAGCGCGTATGGCACTATCTGAGTGTAATGAATCCCTCCTGAACAAACTCCAGATAAAAAATAATAATAACAACAGCAGCAACAATGACAACACTTCTTGCCTATCCATGGGAAGCCTGGAATCAATATGACAGACTGCCTGCAATTTAACTAATCTGTATGGGTTTTAAGCTTACGCCTATCTCCAATCCACTAGATTTGAATGATCCATCCACTCTCCATTTCCTCTCATCCAAACAACTTACATCATAGGACAACACGAATTTTAACACTGACGTTCACATTCAATACATGGCAAAATCAGTTGATTTTGCTGATGTTCACATTCAATGTATGGCATAAAACTGATTTTGCTTTCTTTGTTTTGTTTTCGTATGACATGCAAGTGATTTTTCGTATGACATGCAAGTGATTTTCGTCCTCCTTCCTTTCCTTTTTTTTTTTTTAAATACATTTTTTTCGTTTTCAGCAATGTTGTTTCTTGGTATGTGTATGCAACTATTTCCAGGTGTTTGCCCTCACATTATATAGATGCTGTGTTCAGCAATCCATATGCTCCATCTTCTTCAGAAGAATTTTCTACAAAATGTTGCCAGGAATAACATTTTTGCTGTTTTGAGTTCTTTCATATGAGCTAAGGGTAACTGCAGATGGGACCTCAGTCTACTGTCTCATCCAAAAGATTAGCACCCAGATCAGTAGAGGGGGGAAAAGTCTGTCTGACTGGGAAATGAACCTGGGTCGTCTCCCATCCCAGGCAGATGATTTAGCCACTAGACCACCACTTCACTACTGACAGTTTAAATACAGGCGAGTGAGCAGACAGTTGACAAAACTGACCAGTCGTTCAAACTTAGCAGGCCACAAAAACAACTGACACTAAGGCATGCCAGACAAACACACATATATGAAGTCAAACAACCCACAATGAGTTATCACATCCCCCATGAGACCCAGGGGGTAAAACCAAAATGACATGGGGAATAAAAACAGCAGCGACACAATCTAAACGCACACACATACATACACGCATGCACATACACACATTGATCAGGCATGGGAATTCTCCTCAGGTCTGCTAGTTTCAGTAGAAACTGACAAGAGCTTCCTTTGACAAAAAAAACGTCTGATTCTAGAAAAGAAAAGAAAAAAATCATATCCCTACCTATCCAGAATCTTAAACAGGAAGGCCCATCGCGTTCAAATAATACAGACATCTGCTCATCTTAATACTTCAATTATTCTAATGGTGTCCGCCTATAGTTTTTCATAGGTCTCTTCTCTTTCCCCATACCTCCCCATTTCAAACCATCGCAGTGCAAGTTGGATGAAACACATACAGGATTGTCCAAGTGCACAACTCCTTACATAAACGCGAAAACTCCAGATGCCTGCAGTCGTTGCCTAGGGCTCTTCAAGAGCTGTATATAGTTACTTCAGCGGGCATACACAATGAAACAACTATAAACACAGCATGTTAACTTAATCTGCCTGCTGTGCTATGCCTCGATTGTTTTAATCCAGTGTGTGATAATTTTTGATTTTGGGTGCATGGAAGAACTAAGAATTATAATACATCAATATTTCTACAAACTGTTTTCTATGCTTGTGTTTTGTCCTTTCACTGCACAAAATCTTGACATGTTGACATGTGAAATATACATGAAATTGATGCCCAGAAATGCTCAGTCTGTACAAATTTCAATCCAGGAAAAAAATTCCGAGGGGTGGAGGTGGGGGTGGGGCATGCCCCCGGACCCCCTTAGTTTCAGAGGATTTTGGCTTGAGCACTTCCCATGCCTGAATGATGACATGCGAAATCATGTTATTTTTTGTCTCCACTTGACACAACCAATCTGAGGCATGTAGCCCTGTTTGGGTTATGGTTATGCAAACTAGTCTAGAGTCTCTTGTACACACTCACTGAGTCACTCACACTCTTCCACAACAAGAATCATGATCATATCTTACTGAGGAATTTCTTCTTGTTTTCCAAGCTGAAGGAATGGAAGACGTCCCAGAAGTGCCTGATGGTTTCATGCTTCCTGTAGAACTCCCCTTTGTATTCAGTGATCTGTAGTACAGATACATGGTAAAAACATATTCACTTACATTGTACCTTAGTAGTATCAACCGTAAAGGTAACTCAAGAATGACCAAAATTTTCAGCCAAAGACAAACATGGCCAATGGGAGAGGGAGCTTGCTTCAACTCAAAAGCTACACACAATAAAGAACACTTGAAAGGAATTCTTTCCTTCATCTTAGTGTAGCAGTTCAGGGAATGATTTGCGAGATTGCGGAACAAAATCCCTAGGCAGACAAATATGGAATACTGACAGCAATGTTTAATGTTACGTATCTGATACAACACACACACACAGCGTACTTGTGCACTTGCACACACACGCGCACACACACACACACAAAAGAAATCTGGTTTGAATACACACACATCCTATCCTTACCTACAAAATTTTGTCTGAAAGAACATACGTGAATAGAGATGTTGAAAGAAATAATGAAGAAAGACATGAAATTATCCATCCCCCCACAGCAACAACATACAATTCAGTGCCTACCTTTTCAAACTCCTCAAAGTCATAGTCTTCATTTCCAATGACCAAGGCCTGCAATTCCTGGGGATGAAACAGTTCCTGCACAAAACACATGTGGATTACAGCATTGTATTGTAGTGTTTTTACACTGTGTTGCATTATATTGCACTATCTTCACATTGTATGATTGTACTGTGCTGCAGTGAGCTGCACTGTGCTGTTGTGTTCTTTACTTCCCCAAACCATTTCAAAACAAAATTTTCATAATTCATCAAACCAAAAACTTGTAAGACTAGTACATATGCAAACACAAAAACACAACAATGATTACGGAAAACATTTATACTGTATGATACTGTATCAGCTGCACTGAGCTGCGTTGTCACGTCTTACCCCCACTACTCTGTTAATAAAATATTTGTAAAATTCATTAAACAAACAAAGTAGAATCATAGGATTTACATGCGCACATACTCAATAATACAGAACACATTTCTTACTCTTGGGGTACCAAGGAGATCTAAGAAAGAAAACCTAAACTGTCAGCCAGTTTCTCTCTCTTTGTTTTAATGTTCTGTGTGGTGTTTTCTCAGATGTGTGTATGTGGGTATGCATACCTTCAGGCCCACAATGTTTATATATATAATGTTTGCTACAGTGTTTCCATAAGCCACCAAATGCTGACATGGTTTAAAGGATATGGATGTCTTCATGTCTCCATAAGCCACCAAATGCTGACATGGTTTAAAGGATATGGATGTCTTCATGTCTCCATAAGTCACCAAATGCTGACATGGTTTAACCCTTTGACTCCTGCACCTATCCACCAACTGCAAAAACGTAACCCTTTGATTCCCTCACCCTATCCACCAGCTTCCTGCAAGAACCTGGTGGATAGGATGAGGGAGTCAAATGGTTAAGTTTTTGCTCTGCTGTCACGGCTGACAACGCAAAAAGCTGGTGGACAGGGTGCAGGAGTCAAAGGGTTAGAATGTGGATGTTTTCACGTTTCCATAAGCCACCAAGCTCTGACATGTTTTAAAGGATGTGGATGTTTTCATTTTTTCATGGATTAAAGGATGCAAATGTTTTTATATTTCCATATCACCAAACGCTGACATGGCTCAAGGATGTTTTATCTGCCCATATTCTGCATGTTTATAGGCATGAATAGGGTTTGAACATTAGCAGGTCTGCACACACGCTGATGTGGGCTCTTCCCCACTGACCCAACAGGCACTACCCTAGCAGATTTGAATGAAGATCTTCCAGTTAGTTGTCCGATATCCAAACCACTCGGTTATCATGCTTGTTCCAGCAAGTTTCTAGCATTCATAAATATGTGCAAAAACTTAGTGTGTGTAGGCAGGCTACCAGATACTGCACACATACAAATACATATATGCACATGTACATTTGTGTGTGTGAAAGCACACATGTACTTAAGTGTATAGAATGTTTGACAGCCTGCAATTTCAAATATTACCTGAGCAGGCATAGCATCTTTATAATTTCCTATATAGGAGGCAAACAGAAAAAGAAGCAATAAAAATCAAAACAAATAACCTTATCCACAGTAAAACCATGACAACCCCCCACCCCTTCTGTTACATCAAGTTACCATGAACAATGAACAAGCCTATGACAATGAAGAAATCTCTTTACCTGCAAGGTGCACTGGTGTTACCACAGATTTTCAGCCTCCTGACAAGGTTTTCATTGGGTGGGGTGACTATTCTCCACAAGTAAGCATACCAAGCAAGCACATACATCCGGGTAAATACAATACAGACCATTCTGACAAAAGCCTTGTAAAGAGGCAGAAATTTGTGGCAGTGCCAAAAATCAGTGGCCTATGCAGGTACGAGAGATATTTTCCTTGCTTTAACCTTTGACTCCCACACCCTGTCCACCAACTGCAAAAACTTGACCTTTTGACCTCCTCACCCTATCCACCAGATTCTAGCAGGAAGCTGGTAAACAGGATGAGGGAGTCAAAGGGTTAAGTTTCTGCTTTGCCAGCATGGTTGACAATGCGGGATGCTGGTGGACAGGGTGCGGGAGTCAAAGGGTTGATGGCAAAATCAGAACATTCTTCATACTAATGTTGACAACAGCTGCCTCAGGTTGATCCAAAAGTGTCTTCAACATCCCAAGCACTCACCAAGATACGGCCACCACACACTTTGAGAAAGCCTTCCCGAAAGGCACTGAATGGGCCTTCCACTGAATGGTTCAGGATGAAGTCCACATACGTATCCACATACTCTTCTCTGCAACATACAAAGAAACCATTAAGATTAACTGTGGTTTTGCTCATATACTTAGTGCGAACACATGCTTTGCTGCAACGCACATGCATTTAGGTGCCATGAGGTTGCCCAGTTTCAGCCCATTTTAAAGGCTAATACTCATAATTAGTTGAAACTGAAAGTAGCCCGCTTAGTTTTGGCCCTCAGCATCCCTGTGGAGCATGTGCATGAACTGGCTGTTGCTCCCATCCCACCATTCTTTCTGACCACCTCACCATGAACGACATGTGCCAGCCAGCTCCAGCACCAGATTCAGTGCTGTTCTTTGTTGTTCTGTTTCACTTTTTGTGTTCGATCCCGTTGTGCTTGTTGTGCTCGATTGCTTTTCTGTGCCTGTGATTTGTTTGTGGCTATGCCAAGTCCCATATTTTTCATGTTGAGTTTTGCAGCTGTGCCCATTTGTGAATCACAGTACATGAAAGAAAGAAAGGGACAATATTGTTTTTGAGGGATTCTAAGCCTATGGCTTCAGATGCTTGAGGTGACGCTGGTGATTTTAACCCCTTAAGTGCTAAAGTGTAAATAAAGAGGTAAACTGCCTGTGCCACGGAGTTTTAAACGTCTTGACTCAAAATCATCCAGCCCAGAAAACCCCACAACACTATATATTTTCTTGTTCAGTATACTTTACAACACACCAGGAGCAGCAGTACTTTCGTTTTTACCATCGCCAGTGCTAGTAATGTCACTCCAACTCTTATCTGGGTCAAGTCTTACTTCGGACATCAACATCGAAATATCGCCTGCATGCGCCAAATTATCGTCATTTTCATTCTTATTGAGTGAATCAACAGACTGCAAATCAGAATCAGCTCCACAAGTAATGATTTCTGCACTTCTTTAGCTGTATAAGTTGTTTTTCGGGACCGATCGACGCTCGGTGTTCAAGTGAGTTCGTCTGCCATTGTTTGCAGTCGCTGAGTAGTAATCAGCTGTAGGGGGTCACTTTTTCGATCGCACGGGCGGAAAGCTCGTAAAACGTCACACATACATAATTAGCATCCATTTATAGAGGGAATCCAGAAGTTTCCACTGATATCTCACATGTAACTAAATGTGTTGGGGTTTTCTGGCTAAAAATAGGAAAGGTTGCCGACCGAATATTCGCTCGGTGGCACTGGAGGTGTATGTTTCTTTCGACCGAATATTCGGTCGGAAGCAGTGAACAGGTTAAACACACAAATAAAGGATACCAACTTGTTTTCATGGGTGACCACCTTGTCTGCACCACCAGGACACATCTCTATGGCTTTCAGCTCTCCAAACACCTCCTGGTTGATCTGAATAATACAACAACAAAACTTAGGCAATACAATATCCTCCATATCATGTGTGTATACATTCATACAAGCATGCTAGCCCCCTCCTGACCACAACCCTTCCTCCCCAGTCAACACAAACAATGCATGCATATACACACACCTGTGCGCTTACTCTCTTTCACATAACATACACACACACACACCCGCATGCACAAACACACACATTCTCCATCTCTCTGTTAGGGCTATATTGATAAAGTTCTGCAGCTTTGTTGACTGTTCAGAAATTGACAGAACTGAGCAAAAGCCTAACTGAACAACTTTGAAAGAACAGCTTTGTGGCATCAAGGAAGGCCTTTAAAAGATCTCATCCTTCCTCTACACCACAGAACAATTTCAGACATAACCACACTTAACACAGAAGTTACACTGTGGAAATAGAGAATAAGGCAAACTAACCGAGAAGTTGAGACAGAAGACATCCTCAACATCCTCTCCTTCATAGTCCAACAGCTCCTGCAGACCTCTGCACAGAAATTATTAATAATCTTTGAAATCCAGTGGACAAACCACTGAGAATGTGTGTGTGTGTGTGTGTGTGTGTGTGTGTGTGTGTGTGTGTGTGTGTGTTGTGTGTTGTGTGTGTGTGTTTGTGTGTGTGTGTGTGTGTGTTGTGTGTGTGTGTGTGTGTGTGTGTGTGTGTGTGTGTGTGTGTGTGTGTGTGCGTGCGCGCGCCATGCACACATGTGTATGCGCGCATGTGTGTGTGTGTCTCTGTGCGTGCATGCGTGCATGTGTGATTCTTTTTACAAGGTTTATTTCTCCAGTTTAGCATTACTAAGTAATGCAAAAGACTGGAAAACAAAAGCAGTTCAGAATCACAATATACTGATTTGCCAAAGGATTTTATCAATTCTTTTGTCTGAACTAAAACCGCTTTCATGCAAACTATCTAAGACTGCTTTCATGCAAATCATGAATGAAAGGTATTTTTGTGTGTTAAACTTTTAGGTTTTTCTTTACAATCTATAGCATCACCAATCATATGAACACAAAAGGGAAGAATCAAAATCTGCAAAAGGTCATCGTGTTAACAACCTACCTTCCTACTGTGGGCATGTACTCTCTCAAGTCATCCAGTGTGATGGGCCTGGAAAAATGAAATACAAAAACAAAATTATCACTGTGAAATGACATTCAGGAAAGACTAAACGTGACACACACTCACACATCACATCAAACAACCTACATGGGGCATATCCATGTGTTTCGGGTTAATCAATTGCCATTCAATGATCAAATAATATTTGAATTTTACTTTAAAAAACAAGTACTGATACCATGTCAGGCTAAATTATTCATATTCATATCCATTCCCTTTGTCCTAATGGATTTACCGTACAAAGGTTGGGCTGCTCTCCCTGTAGAGTGTGTATCACTACAGTGCAGCGTCACCCTCTTTTTTTGTTGTTGACCAAAACTTTAGAAAGGCAAGAGGGCTAACTGGCCTTCAAGGGGAGGGACCAGGGAAATAAAACTCTCTCTGATGTTTTCATACCAGGGCTGCAGAGTGAATGCACTGCCCTTCACAATTTTCAACTGTTCTGGGATTTTCAGCGTGAACAGGCCAAAAGGCACATAGGCCCAACTCACTTTTTGTTCAGATGTTCAGTTCGATTTTCCGGTTAAACTGAGGAGAAAAGTCGAGGCCCCTACAGGACATCAATCCTGGAACCTTGAGTTTAGTTATTAGCAGGCAAACAACTGAACCATTCTGCCACTCTTTTCCTCCAATTAAGCCTGTCAATGCTCTAATGTCAAAGTTCACATTTTCCCAAATACGGCTCACATAAAGTAATGCATGACTCCTTGCCCCTCCCCAGACCCACAAGACCACAGTGAACTATAGACCCAAAAAACCATGTGCACCAATATGTACATATAAGGGGATTTACTACTGCTTTCATATTTCAAACAGACACACATGATACACAATATCTCAAAATTAGATCTCTCTGGTGAGAATAACAAAATATCAGTGGCAATATATAATATCACAGCTGCATTTTCCCAGCCATTCTGACACCCTTTAGTTGCGAGCCACCATCGCCTGCAAGTGCCAGTGCTATTTTAAGCCAGGCAGGGTCGACCAAAATCTTATCTCTGTAGTGCGCCTTTGTGCTCAAGCACTAGTGATAAAGAAGGAAGCTGAGTGCGCTATACACGGCAGTGGGACGGGTGAAAAGGAAGTGGGGAATGGAAGGGAAGGGGAAAGATGCGCGCTATTAATAGCCGGCAGGGCACAGCCACCAACTAAAGTATCTCAGATTTATGTGCCGTGAATATGCTGCAGAGTTATTTTACAATAAAACAGTGCACAGAAACATGATGCAAGACAGCATAATCATATGTGACTGCAATATGTTTTTGCTGATAAATCCATGAAAAATTTAAGTGTATCCAATAAGCTTGTGAACTACATTTCTCACTTTTCTAACCTCATGAAAACATGATGCACAAAAAACTCTGAGAAAGAACTTCAATACCAGAACCATTATGAATTCCAGTATTATGAATTCCAGTAGGTAGATTTCTTTAGGGAAAATGCTGACAAGATAGACAGACATGTAAACAGGCAGACAGACATGCTGACTGTATAAAATAGCATATTGTTTCTGACACGATGACTATAAAATACACCATACTACCACTGCTTCTACTGACAAACTGTTTACTGCAACAACTACTACTACTATTACAACTATTACTATCACTACTACTACAATCACTATTTCTACTACTACCAATCATCATCATGACATTACTACTACATACTACTACTACTACTACCACCACCTTCAACTGCACCACTATTATTTCAACTACTGTTACCATCACAACCACCACTACTTCTACTATCACTACCAATCATCATCATGACACTACTACTACTACTACTTACTACTACTACCATCACTACTACTACAACCACCTTCAACTCCACCACTATCACTTCAACTTCTACCACTACCAAACATCATCATGACAATGTTATCAAAAGGAGTAGAATACTTGTGAAGGAGTTTCCTGAAGAGTGCCAGGGGGAAGTGCAGATCTATGATGGTAAAGTTGTAAATGGCCAGACCACACAGAATGCCAATCAGATGAAACATTGTGGAGTCTTCAAAAGTCTGAAAGAAGAAAAAAAAACCATGATGCTGTAAGTACTTCTCTAGTACATACTCTAACCTTGAAATACTGATCATGTTGCCTTGTTTAATGATTCATTGTGTAATTGTGTTTATAAATATTGTTAACCTCTGTATGTACTCCATTTGTGTAAATGTGTGTGTGTGTGTGTGTGTGTGTGTGTGTGTGTGTGTGTGTGTGTGTGTGTGTTTTGTGTGTGTGTGTGTGTGTGTGTGTTTGTATGTGTGTGTCTGTATCTCTCTCTTTCCCTGTTTCTGTGTGTGTGTGTGTGTGTGTGTGTGTGTTTGTATGTGTGTGTCTGTATCTCTCTCTTTCCCTGTTACTCTGTGTGTGTGTGTGTGTGTGTGTGTGTGTGTGTGTGTGTGTGTGTGTGTGTGTGTATGTGTGTGTGTGTGTGTGTGTGTGTGTGTGTGTGTGTGTGTGTGCGTGCTTGTGCGTGCGTGCATGCGTGTGTGTGTGTGTTGCCTCCAGTCTATCACCTGTCGACAAGTACCTGATTCTGTTTAGTGTTGGAAACTGGAGAAGGAAAAGCAGTGAGGGAAAGATGAGTGAGACATTTCCACAGAAAATGGATCATAGATAAAAAACAACAACAACTAACAAACATGGAATGCAGTAGGTTATGGTGGGAAAGGGGGTTGACGGAAAGTAAGTGTGTGTGTGTGTGTGTGTGTGTGTGAGTGAGTGTGTGTGTGTGTGTGTGTGTGTGTGTGTGTGTGTGTGTGTGGTGTGAGTGTGAGTGTGTGTGTGTGTGAGTGAGTGTGTGTGTGTGTGTGTGTGTGTGTGTGTGTGTGTGTGTGTGTGTGTGTGTGTGTGTGTGTGTGTGGAGAGATAATGCTTTTGTGCATATTACACTCCATGTCTTGTAAATGTGTAAATTGTAATGAGTCCAAGTCAGTTTAGAGAATACAGCATATAAGAATGATTTATTATGATTGTTATTACCTGAGCATTGAACCACATGAGATTTGATTCTTCATTGTAGAGAAACATGCCGTACTTAGGGTCCAGCACTTCCCTCAGCAAAAGCATAAAGAATTCCTGCAATTCCGAATTAAAACATTCTTTATAGATGAACATATCCATGGACCAAACTGAATTGTATTTAGTCACTGTCACCATTGTTGGAAAATAAAGATCAGTCAATATACTTCTAATTTACTGAAGCTTCTTACATGAGGCAAGAAGTAACAATACCTGAAGCCAGAAATCAGAACAATGATAATGATACTTTATACAGTATTATTAGCAAGTAAGCAGTAACTAAAGTACTAGCAAAAATAATGTGATACAAATTTTTTGTATCTATTCAACATCAAGCGTATATACGAGGGTACTTTCCAATAGAATGAGACCACGTCTGTATAGCTTGAAAACGCATTTACAGAAAATGGAAAATTAAGTCACAGAAAACGTCAGTATATGATGTAATTCTGTGCCAAATTTCGTTATTCATCTTTGATCCATCTTATGGTTCTGACAGTGTATGTCAAGGCCCTGTCAGACATTGATTTGAAAAATGGCAAAGAAAATGGCGTTTTCAACAGCAGATTATCGCAGCTACATCAAGGTACGTGTCGCCCTCGGAAAGAATGCATCCGAAATACTTGTGGACGTGAGAGCTTTGGGACAACCTTCTGCTCCTTCGAAAGCAACTGTGTTCAGATGGGTAAAACATTTTGCAAGTGGCAAGGCCAGCACTGAAGACAGGGGGAAAATGCAAAAAAGCAATGAAAAGTTAGTGGCTAGTGTGAAGGCAATGGCTGATGCTGATTCAAGAGTCAGCCTTGCAGAGATCGCTGATTGTCTCAACATTCATTTGTCGACTGCATTGAGGATCCTAAGAAATCAGCTTGGCTACAGGAAGGTGTCATCAAGATGGATCCCTCATATTTTGACGCCAGAAAATAAGGGGGGTAGGTAACGTTTCTGCCAAGATATGCTGAAAATTTACAAGAACTGCGACCCTAAGTGGCTGGATGAAATTGTGACAGGTGACGAAACCTGGGTGCACATGTATGAACCTCGGAGAAAGTCACAGAACAAGGCCTGGATTCCTAAAGGTGGGATTCCTCTTCAAATTGCTCGTCGCCAACGTTCGCAAAAGGAAGTGTTATACACCATCTTTTTCAACACAGAGGGGATTGTGCTACAGAAACCATGCAAACAAGGAGAGATCTTCACTGGAAAGTTCTACAGAGACACAGTAACGTCTGACATCAAGAAGTTTTATGCAACTTCCCGACCAACCACAGGCATGAGAGGAATCAAGATTCTTCATGAAAATGCACCTGCTCACAATTCACAGCTTGTACGAGAATACCTTGCAACCAAAAACATCCATACTTTGCCACACCCTGCTTACTCTCCAGACCTTGCACCCTGTGACTTTTACCTGTTTCCACATCTGAAGAAATCATTGGCAGGAAGAAGTTTCAAGAGCCGAGCAGCCTTGGGAATGGCGGTTTTCCAGTGTCTGTCACATATACCCAAAGAAGCCCACAGAGTGGCATTTCTACAGTGGATCGAGCAACTGCAGAAGTGTGTGGCAGCAGGAGGTGAATACTTCGAACAGATGAAATGAATAATTTTTTTTTTGCCGGTGAATCTTTGACATATAAGTTTGTTGGTCTCATTCTACTGGAAAGTACCCTCATATATATCATTTTACCTATCAAGATATTTATTCATCTGTTTGAAGACAGCAAGGAAATTTAACTTGAGACATGTCATTTTTCTAAAATATCTGACACATGCAATGATCTCACATACATGCCCACAGTCACATATGTGTCCAATCATCCTAGTCAACAGATCAACATCCATTAATCCATCCAGCCATACATACAAAGAGTGAATGCACACACACTCATGTGTATCTTTCTATCTCTGTGTAAAATACACATGTGTGTATCTATCTATCTACATACCTACCTATCTATCTGTACAACTTCCCCCAAACATGTGTATGTGTGTACATACATTTTATATATATATATATATATAATATATATATATATATATATATATATATATATATATATATATATATATATATATATATATACACGGCCATCAAACACATATACAGCCATTGCACCAATAGAGAATGAATGGGCCCTACTGAGCCTTGCTTCAGGCCTTCCTCAGCCTACTGGACAGCCTACCCAGCTGCCAGATCAACTGTCACATTCATTTGCATTGATGGTCCATCAATCCATGCAAAAATGAAAAAATAAAACAGCAATATAATGACTAAATAAATCTGACATAAAACCATTTGATCAACACTCACTTCAACAAATTTCAAAAGTGTGATGGAATCGAACAAACAGCAGCCTGTTGTGTGCTGCTAGCTCACTATCCAGCATAGTAGACAATTTTCCATGAATTCAGAGTCTGAGGTTGTTCACAGGGGATTTCATCACACTCGAACAATTCCTTACATGCTCCACCTAATCTGTACGCAAATAGTTGGCAGTCTTTGAGCCTGCGCAAAACCTATGTGATGGTTAGGTCTTGAAATGGGGAGGAGAAACTGACCGAAGAGATATGAACACCACCAGAACAGTTGGAGTTCTAATGTGGACAGCAATCAGACCAGATTCTACTGTATGCTGTGAGCTGGGCCTGAACTTAAGGTATCAGATTTTAAATCTGTGACCCTACGAAATAAGCTAGCCAGCCCAGGAAAAAAAAACAAACAAAACAAAACAACCCCCCCCCCCCCCCATACCTAGCGTTAACAGAGTAGCATATGGGGTTGAATCCTCAACCTAGCATTAACTCTTCAGAGACGTAAACAGCGGGTATTCCGCTGCAGCTGGCCAAACCATTAGAGACGTGACAGTGGACATTCCGCTGCAGCTGGCCAAACCATTAGAGACGTGATAGCGGATATTCCGCTGCAGCTGGCCAAACCATTAGAGACGTGATAGCGGATATTCCGCTGTGGTTTTTAAAAATAGATGCAAGCCGGTCGCTGGTCTAGGGGAACTAACTACACATATAGGAACACTCTTTGGTATCTTCTGAAGTGTTTGTTACTTCCCTTGCATTGATTTTACCCCGATTACAGTTTTTGCCTTTATCCAAACCAACCGGAGTGACCGTCCTTGCACCAAAATGGAGACATTTAGGCCTTCTTCTTCTTCTTCAAAGGATCGTCATAATCACTTTGCTGCTTCAGCTGTGTGAAAACAAAGCTGTGTTTGTTTTTTTTATATCTTCTGGTCATACCAAGGACTTGTGATTACCTGGATTTCTGGATTACCTGGTCAAGAATGGGTGTTTCACTGACTGTGTGTTGGATTACTGTCAATCAAAAACTTCTTTCCCAGAGCCAAAACCCTACCCCATTTCACCTTCTAGGAAGGTAAGTAGTATAGATGTATTGTCCTTGTATGTAGGTTCAGCTCAAAGAGCGTAAACTGAATTTTATTTTGATATAAAATATGTTCTTGTGCTGTAAAATCTGTATTTTTGAGAATTTTTTGATAACTCCCCAAAACCGTGCGTCGCCAAGGGTTGTGACAGGTCCCGTTGATCGCATCCACAGTGGTTGTGCAAGGCAACTATATTACGTCTTCAAAGAGTTAACAGCACAGCACTATAATCAACTCAACTGACGGTCAGCCATAAACACGTTCATCGACCAGGAAACGAACCTGGGTCACTAGCATGACAGATGAGTATTCTACGACAAGACCACTGATGGTAAAACACAAATACAAACAATTCTTGACCTTTCTGACTCCTCCTTCATCCACGGCATCTTCTCCCAGGAATACGACCTGAAAAAGCAAACATAATTATGCCATTAAACCATATCCTTTTCGATTTTGAATTCTGAACTACCAGACATTCTGATTTATCAAAGTTTTCTTGACAATAAAGCATACAGTAGAGTTGCTTCAGCTGTTATTCATAAAATGAACATTGCTCTATGCTTTAAATATTTCATTCAGGTGAGAGGATTCCCAAATGGTTCTCAATATGACTGTATGAGATACAGTAAAGATTCTCCCAAAACCCTAACATCATGTGTGAGTGAGGTGGTAGTGACCTGAACTTTTCCTAGGGGCCAGCATCATAAGAGTGGTCTCTGTCTCTTTATCCTCACTGCCTTACCTTCCCTAACTTGTAGAGAGACAGGCAACCTACCCATTAACAGCTGGACAGACTGGACGCCACAGAGGTTTGTTCAAGCAAAACCAGCACATGTACAAACCCATGTACACAGATTGGAAGACAAGCACTCCATCTCTTTGCCATGCAGGCCTCAGTATAGGTATGGAAAACCTTCAGTGTCAGCATGACATGGAAATATTCTCAACACACAGACAGGTACGGAAAACATTCAATGTCAGCATGACAAGGAAATATTTTCAATGCACATGGCTGGTCGTAGTTGAAATGAACCCCAGTGGTCATCTAATTATTAAGAATTCTGCCCAGACTGAACATCAAAATGTTAATACTTAAACTCTTATACCACAGCTACTATTAACAGCAACTACTCATACAGTGTCTCATCTTACAAGAGCCCTAAGGCAGACACAAGTACTACTGTTATACTGAAAACAGATGAAATGTAATAATACAGTGGTAAAGAATTAAAAAAACCATAGATTATCTTCAAATAAAAAAAAAACTGCTAAAGCAAACAACAATAATATGCAGGCCATTTGAAAACTTATAACAATGAAAACTTATAACAATCACAACAACATTTCAAACTTTAACCCACTTGGGACGATGAGCCATGATCGTGGCTTTACTGTCCAAGCACAATCGTCACGATCATGACTCATTTGTATCTCCCACTAAATGCTGTCTGATCTATAAAACAAATACAAACTGACAAATCAGAAGCCTTCTTCCTTTCACATGGTTTGAAATATACTAGGTCAGCATATGAATAATCAATTCCAACAGATCCTTTTTCTGAATTTGTGTAATCTTTTTTTTTCCGTACCCTTGATGAATGGGCACCAGAGGAAAAAGAATGAGAGAACTGGTCACAGCAATTGAGCTGAAAGAGTGGGCAGTCAATGGATTTAACTGGAAGATAAAGTGAAAGAGCAAAAGGGTTAAGTCTCAGTTTTTTTACCTTTCTCCAGCATGACATGATAGAGCAAAATGATATTCCAGATCCAAAAATCAAAGCAGCAACACCAGTTCTTCATTCTGACCTCCTGATCAATAAACCCATACCTTCAATGGTTTCTTCAAGTCCTGAGGTCCGCACTTCTCCAAGGTAGTGATAGTGTCCTTGACGATGTTGTTTCTGTTCACCATCATGACCAGTGTATTATAGACAGGGTCAACGGGCAAGAACATTCCTATGAAGTTTTGACGGTTCACCTCGTCCATCGCACTCTATACAAACAAAAAGAACACATTAAAAAAAAACATGAAACTCGTGCCAATAAAAAATAAAAAATAAAAATAAAATTTAAAAAAAGAAAAAAGAAACATACTAAAAAAATGCCAGTCTAGAGAGTCCAAAGCTTTTTTCAAAGCCTAAACAAAGTAATAGGACTGGTAATTTGTTTGCCTCCAAACAACTGATTGAATCTTATGTTGTCTACTAGATATCTGTTTGGAACAAAATCTTATTTTCACAGACTAAGTTTGGACGGATCATCTGTATTCTATCCGCAGTACATGCAGCACCAATCTTATGTAGGAAATTTAATAATGAGCTGGGCCTCCACTTGTTTTTTTTTATGTATTGATATATCCATGCATTCTGTAGGTTTCGGGATGCACACTGAAAGTCTCTCTTTGTGGGTTGCTGAAAGTTCTCCATCTCTAAATGACTGATTCAATTCTCATACAACAAAAAGACAGTTTTACTATCAAGACAAAAATGCATAACTCCAAATCATTTCTGGACTTTTTTTTTTTTTTTTTTTTTAATTGCAAAACCTGCTTTTAGATCTATTTCCCTTTCTAATAAGTTTTTCTCTTTGTCTAATCATCTTGGCTGCTCTTTAATTAATTAATTTATTTCACATGTCTCTAAAGTTTTCCTTGTATATAGCTTTTCACAGAATGCATTTACCCTTTCATAATATCTTTTAATTTCATTGGCAAATTCACCTTTTTGATCAACAAGTTTAGTTATATTTTTATTCACCGACTGTCTTTTTTTACAATTATCAGAAATAATTGATTATTTTTTTCCTCATCTGAGGCACATTCTGCTCTTGATCTTCATATACCTGCCTCTTATTTTCCTTTCTTCATGATTGGACTAATTCTTAGTTTTTTCTATCAAGAATTTACATCTTTTTCCATCCCATTTTCCTTTACATCCAATCGTTCAATTTCTTTGTTCACTTTATTTTCTTTCTGTCGTACTTTTTTTCTTATCTCTGCATATGCTATAGTTCTAGATTTTATTTTCATTAATTAAAAAATTGATGACCGTTTATTTCTATTGAAGAAGTGTAAATACGTGTAACTGTATCATGTTATTCAAAAAACATTCTAAGATAACATTGCCTATTAGTTTATCTATTTCTTCTACTTTACTGGGGTTTTTTCCCCAAAATGTACATATAAATTTCCAAAACATATTAGGCTGTTTGGATTTTCAAAATTTTAATTTCAGAGTTAACACAGAGTGGTCAGACCAATACCTGGACAAAATGTCTGCATCTTCAAAATTTAACATAAAGGGTCAGACAGGAGGAAAAAGTCTGATCTACTTTACTTAGATGTGTGGACTTTCATCAAGTAAAACAGCCAAGATCTACTCCATCACATAGTATCAATGGCATCACTGCATACAGAATTTATTCCAAGCACGATGTTATTTTAAGAAACATATTGTTACTGATGTTTAAAGCTCAGCTGACTGTGTAGAACCATATCAGGGCTATAACCGTTTCAAAACTTCACAGGAAAAAGAAAAGAAAAGGAGATACTCCTGGCGTTGACCATTCCATCCAATTTATCGCACAGGGGGTTTAAATTAAAAAAACACCTGAATACAAATTTAACAAAGGACACCAAAACATATAAAAACAGGCCTAAATTACCTAAAATTGCTTCCGCATATTTCATATCCCTAAAGCCAAAAATGCACTCAACACATGTACCCAAATATCAATCCTATGATAAAGTATGTAAGACTTTATCGAACATATACAGGTGAATGGCAAGGCACAAAATGATAGGGAGAAATGACAGAAAGCAAAGGAGGAAGAAAGAAACAAAGACAGTGACAGAAAGAAGACATTTCTAACACAAAATTTCCAACAGGTGAGGATATTATTCTACTGAAAGTGCACCCTGCATCTCCACAGGGTGGAGGATGATGTTATTTTAAGAAACTGAAACTAAAACTTAGTGCATACTGACATACAACAACACAAACATTCAGCAATTAATGTCATTTTATCTTCAAATCATGTAAATTATACCTGAAAGGTCTAGACAGAAACTCCCGATAAAAGAACTATCATCCATTTACCCTCATCTGCAAACTGGCATCTGTCTGCAACAATATGCTCTTTGTTCCTGCATCAAACAGGAAGGGGTAACTGCAAAAGTGAAGACCCTGTAAACACATACACATACACACACACACACACACACACGCATACATGCATGCGCACACACACACACACACGCACGCAAGCACAAACACACAAACAAACATGCACACAAAAACACACACACACACATTAAGTATAATTTAATAACTGAAAAGGACAATAAAACAAACCATCATATTCTATTTTTGAAAATGAAAATAAAACAAACCATCACATTTTCATTCTGAAAATAAAAATAAACACAACCGTCATCTTCCGACTCTACCCAGATTACGCAGCTGTGCACTGACCTCCAATGGTAAGTGTGTAGCTGCACACTGTTTATGCAAACAAAGCACTGGATGACCTTTGAACCAACCCTTAAGACTGTTGTAACTTAAAAACCTCACCATCAATCCTGCTGAAGCATCAAACAGATCTGAGCAATGCAAAACGTTACATCATAGAGGTCAACTACAGTCGCTCACAGTTGTCAGACAGCCTGTCAACTAAACAGTGAACCTCTATAGTCAACTGAAGTCACTGAAAATGGTGAAAGGGTTAGACCAACTGCTTGGTTGACTTTGTGACATATTCTACAAAAATTCTGTATCAGCAAATATTTGTGGAACTGTGGCTGGGCAGCTTTGCTCTTCTATAGTCAAAGGCTTCAAAAGAACAAGTAAACCCAGGCAGTGCTGAAGACATAGTAATCTTCTTAACTGCCTTTGTTTGTTGTTTTGTTGTTGTTGCATTTTAAATCCATAGAAGTACACAGATTAATTGATGCCTCATAACTGTTTTGGTTATAATTGTGTTTAATTAATGTATTTACCATATCTCATAAGTGCTGTGTCATGAGTGTTCGAATCACATCGGGGTCACCACTGTCATGCTTCTACATGTTCATGCAATAAAAACATGCATAAAGCACTTGTCCGTCACACAACTGCACACTCTCCTTTCAACCAAGGCACTAGGCAGATCACAATTCTATTTTGACTATTTTCCCCCTCCTCCTAATTGGGAAGAGACAACATTTATTAATATTAATTTCCATACATCACACACAACATTCGTGGTCACACACCTTCTGTTCTCACAAATTTTTTTCTTCTCCTCCTCCTCCTTCTTCTCCTCCTCTTTCTTCTTCTCCTTCTCCTCCTTTTTCTTCTCCTTCCTTTTCTTCTTCTCCTTTTTTTTCTTTCTTCTCCTTCCTTCTTCTTCTCCTTCTTTTCCTCCCTCCTCCTTCTTCTTCCCTTCTCCTTTTTCTCCTTCTTCTTTCCTTCTTCTCTTCAATTGCACATTAAATAGGAATATAGAATCACTAGCATCGCGTCAAACTTTACATATATGTGTAGTAGAATTGAGCTCCAGTGGTTGAATCAATATGACAGATAGATGACTGAAGAAAGAGAAACGATGCTTGCTCTCAAGGCGGCCTTAGTTGAAGTGATCAGCAAACCCATTTTATTCAAGTCATCAACTTGGGTGAGCTGTTTTCAGAACTCTACAGCTAATCGCAACTGCCTTTACTGCCAATACAGGCCATTGAATTCAGTGAGTGGTTATAACCAATCACCTGTTACCTTACAATCTAAATACCATGACCACACCCCAACTTTAGTGGGTTGGCTCTACTAGCCATCTTCAAAAAAGACTAACGCTACATCACACCACACATGTGCACACAAAAATTCCTTGTGTACATGACACAAAAAAGATGTGCACACATTACTCTGTGCAATGCCCTCCCATCTTGATATGAAAAGAGTCCATGTTTTCAGCTTCATGCACGATTACCGCTTCCAATATAACTGATTTTTAAGAATGGAGGTTGAGTATGTTGCCCTTGAGGTTTGAACTGAGGGCCCAGGGATGAAGATGGTAGAGTTCCCAGCCACAAATGAGATTCTACGGGAACTGTCTGCCTGAGACAAGCAGAGATCACAAACATACTGGTTTATGAAAGGGTTCTCGGAGTGCATATACACTGCTGCTAGGATGTCCTTCACAGGGATGGAATGATGGCAAGCTGTAGATGTAGCCAGGGCCTGATTTACAAGTGGGCTCTTGTAGTTCATTGTGTTCCTATCTTCATTGGGTTGATTATTAAGCCCAGGAGATTGCTTGGGAAATCTGAGGTTCAATGCATTCCTATCTTTAGTAAACTGATTGGTAAGCCCAGGAGATCTCTTGGGAGATCTATTGCAGCAGGAAGTCCTTTACATGGTTCTACGTGTGGTGTGTGTTTGGTTTTGGTGTTTCCAGAACCATTTGAGACAGCATACTGGATAGAGATAGCAATCCTCATTTGACTTATCTATAACGTCTGTTAAGGGACAAATAGTAATTCAAGCTGATCTTCTTCTAGGGACTGTTTTTTTTCTCTCCCTGTTTCTGTCCTTTTCTTTTTCATCACCTCCTCTTTTCTATCTGTCTTACGGATCCATTCATCTGTATTTTTCAAGAAATGTATGTTTTTCTCAGTGACATCATTTGACCTAAAGAGTGCAGGTCAACCTACCAGAATAACATGCATACAAACATCTGAACCAATCTGACCATCTCCAGCATTACCAAGCTTTAACAAAGAAGACCCACCTGAGCACCAAGAACCCCTGTCTGCTGGGCATGATGTGTCTGCTGGAACCAGCTTATATAGTCATTGCTAATGTTAACCAAGTCTTTGAGATCTGCCACATGGAACCGATGGTACGGTATCACTTGGTGGTTGTCTTCATTCACCTAAAACAGGACACACACTCATTTGTCACAATACAACTACAGCTATATCAAAGTGATTTTGAGATAAAATGGTATGGTGCTCTGTGATTCAGTTCTGAAGATACAAAAAGAATTCATGAAACAGCTCAGCAAAAGTAGCCTTTTAGAGAGGAGTAGTCTTAACCCTTTGATTCCCGCACCTTATCTACCAACAGGAAAAACTCAACTCTTTGACTCCCTCACCCTATTCACCAGCTTCCTGCAGGAAGCTGGTGAATAGGGTGAGGGAGTCAAAGGGTTAAGTTTTTGCTTTGCCAGCATGGTTGATAATGCAGGATGCTGGTGGACAGGGTGCGGGAGTCAAAGGGTTAAGAAAAAGAAGCTAACAAACAAATATATACATAAATGAATGAATAAATAAATAAATAAATAAAATAAATACATAAATAAAAAGCTTGATTCAGCTCTGTCACAGACCATTCTCTAGTGCACGCTGTTACTGTTTTGATCACATTAACTGATACATGTGCAAAAATGAGCCTATGACTAGTCTTAAATTTACAGGTAAGAACATCTATTAGCAGGCAAGGGTAATTTGCAGCCAACATCCCCTATTAAGGATGGAAATTTTAGCCTTCTTTCCAGATTCTCTGATTTTACTTCTGTAGGTACAGTTCTGAGTTTTGTGACCAGAACTCCTGTACTTTACCATGAGAGTATGTGTCCAGTGTCTTTTCAG
This sequence comes from Monoplex corrugatus, assembly GCA_030674185.1. Classification (NCBI taxonomy): domain Eukaryota; kingdom Metazoa; phylum Mollusca; class Gastropoda; order Littorinimorpha; family Ranellidae; genus Monoplex; species Monoplex corrugatus. The sequence goes on along the minus strand of CM060306.1, from coordinate 29,247,082 downwards.
TTTGTTTTTAGTCTTCAGATACTCCTTACTTCTGATGCCCACAGCTATTGTTGTTTTACCAGGAATAACTTCTGTTATCACACTCATCACAAGATATATGAGAGGCAAGTGCACTGACATACACTGAAAAAGAACAGAAAATTTAACTACAACCACTTCAACATGTGAAAGGCATCAATACGGACATTCTGAATATTCAGCAAACCTACACCATAAATATGATGAACAGCACTACTCCATCATACAGTTGTTGCCCCTACCCTTGGACTTGCCAGTAGGTGCAGAATCATTGTTGATCCTGGCTTCAACTGATCTGGCATGTTGTTTATTCACCGTTGTCTGACCATCATGTCCTTTCAGTGGGTTTTGAGCAAACTTGGCGTCCCCCCATGTCCAACTATTATCAGAAAGATCAGCATCCAGACCATAGATGAAAGTGTACTGGAGGGGGAGAATAACCCTGTTCAACCAGGTATTAAACCTCAGAATTCTCAGAATCTTACTTACTTGGACACATGCTTTTGACCACAAAACCACTCCTCCACAACATCAACAACCAAAATGTCAACAAAATAAACCTCTGAACATGGAATGTCTACAGTCTACAACAAGGTGCATGATGCAAGATGAAAGAGCTTAATAACTGAAACACACTGGGACTGCATGAGACCAGCTGAGGCCTACTGGACAGACTCTGGAAAAACCATAACAGACCAAACCATAAGCTATGGCACAGTGGAAAAGACAAAAATAAGGTCGCAGTCATTGCAAGAACAAAAGTGGTTGGAAATGTCATCAGCTGCACTCCCATCTCAAACAGCATAATACTGATTCGATCTCCACCAGGCCTTACACCATCACATCAAATCTCAAAGTCTAACATGACCAATGTCATCCAGGTCTATGCTCTGATGAAAATCACAAAGATTAAGATGCTGTATAGTTCTATCAGCAAACAGAACCTGAAAGCAGAAATTCTCTCAATACTTCAAGATCTGAATGCCAAGATGGAACACAACCCATCACCCGTCACAAGTATGAATGTCTTCCATCTCAGTTACAGTGGCACCATCTTTGCTGCTGATATACAAACATATTACAAACATTTTTTTTATCATACAAACCAGTTTTATAAAATCAGACCTGGGATCAAATCATTCAATAGTCATATCTCAAAAGTGAAAAAATATTAACCATTTTTGAACAGATATATACATTCAACAACAATCATGCCAAGAAGATACATGAAGTGTGCGGAAGAAAAAAAGTAGGAGATGATAAAAAAAGAAAAAAAACAAGCCATGATTTATCTGAATAAGTATACTCACTGTGTTCAGTTTCTTCAACATCTCCAGTGAGACATACAGGGCACGCGATCGATTGGATACCTGGCACACACATAGTATATGGTTTCTGCACTACTGATAAACATCTTAATTGGTACACACACACACACACACACACACAATTTTTCACCAAGACACAACAAAAGACCGTGACCTGTTCTCACAAAGGCGGACACAAGTCATTTTGGGAGATATAAAATCACTACCATCACTGGTAGTTCAGTGACATGTAAACAAAGTCTCTAGGACAAAAACTGTAAAAGATGTGGCCAGATGAAAGTTTGAGAACATTAAACGACACGTTTTCCTTAGGAACAGTCATTAACGCTCTCTTGTGAATGTTGATTGGTTTCTTTTTGAATTATTCTGCCAATGGGTTGAGTTGTGGTGGTGGGGTGAAAATTGCCAACTTCAGGTAATTTCAATGAAACATGCTTTAAAGGTATCCTACGCCTCTTAAAAAAAGTCCAAAGAACAAGTCACAAATAAAGTCTAAATTCTACACCAGACAGACCCTCATCACCTTTCTGAGACTACATATCAGTTCGTTTGTATGGACATTCCATTTGGTGAGAATATGTCACTAATACTTCTTTCCACTGTTAGAAAGCTATTACAAATTTCAACGGCTACTGGGAAGATCTGAAATCTAACACTGCTGATTCATCATCATCATGTGCCCTGCAGCATGGCGCTGGTGATCATGGCCCTCCATACAAATCTATCCCTTGTTGCTGCAAGTACATCTTCCATCCTCTCTTCCTCAGCCACTCTGCAAGTCTGTCGAATATTTTCTCCCTGGGTCTACCTGGTGCTCTCTTTCCCTCCAGCTTTCCTGTTGTGATTTGGTGCTCTAATTTCTCTTGCCTCATAGAATGTCCTATAAATGTTGCTTGTCTTTTCTTTATCTTCTTCAATGTTCTTTATGTGTTACCTTTTCGAAGGCTGTCTCATTTGTTTTCTTTGCTGTCCATGGAACTCTCAACATTCTTAGAAACCACATTTCAATTGCCTCAATCTTGTTCTGACTTTGCATGTTACCTGTCTACACTTCTGATTATGGAATACAATTCTATCCACTCTCAACCCAAACATTCAGATAATCGTAAACCAACTGCTCTTCTATAAACTTTCTTTTTCTGCAACTAAGTCATGTTTGAAAAGGATGCTATGTGTGTGTGTGTGTCATCATTTTTCAATGGAAGATAATCATTTTCAGAGCTTTAGAAGAATCCACAGCTAGTTTTACATACCTCCATTTCATTGCGTGTTCAGTCAGACGAAGCAAAAACTCAATGCACTGTTTGTAAACCTGAAATAAATATAAAAACTACAATTACTAATAACATGACTTTTATAGCACATAACCACATGTTACAAGCCAAGCGCATAAGCTCAGTTACTGCGAGAGACCATACTAACCGCAAAATACTTGACTGTATGCTCAAAAAATCATGAAAAGACGTCCACCACAATAACAGAATTCATAACAAAACCACTTTTTTTTTTTTTTATAGATATTTTCCATGTATTCTATCTACAACACATTATATACAGTTTTAAAAGTATGTAACTCATTAATTGAGTATGCAAATATTTTTTAACTGTTTCTTGTTGTACACTTGACATGGTTATTTCCTCACTTTCACAGGCCTCCAGTATTGACAAAACCTTTTCCTAGTAGCAGTTCTAAAACTTTTCATTTTACATACAGTATTTCATTTATCTCTTGCATAATGCAGGTAAAAACCCACGGGACGAGGGACAAGCCAAATGAAAAGGTATTGAACTGGTAGACCTTGGAGTCCACACTGAAATATTGCCATTTCCTGTCCCGTAGACACACAGGGATATGGAAATAAGTATCTGACAGATCCAGGGATGCAGCCAATCTCTGGGGTGCATGGTTTCCGGATGGAACTCACTGTTTCCATCCAGAATTTTATGGTCATAAAGAAGAAATTGATTGGTGAGAAGGCGAAGATGGGATGCCACCTGCCGGTGCTCCTAGGAACTAGAAATATTCTGCCCTACAACCCTGTACCGGTCATGTCGGTTATGGGTTCTATGGCATTTTTTTTCGAGCATGGAGATTTCCGCCTGGAGCACCTTGAGTTAATCTGCTGACCAAGGGAGCCAGAACTGCAGAGGGGATTTGTTAAGTGGGACTCTCTCTTATGTCCAAGGTAGTTGGAAGCCTGACTGTAGGATGTCCAACACCCACTGAGAAGCTCCCGTTTCCTTCCATTCTTGGATTTTTGGGGAAAAGGAGCAGGCTGAGGCTGAGGCGGGTGGGTGAGAGACATGACACTGACTGTGAATGTTGGCTACATATCATCACCTTGGCTTCAACAAGGTTTCCCTTATGACCTGGCCTGCTTTTTGAGAGCATTCCCCATGAAAGTAGGCTGAGTGGAACAATGGAAGCTTCTTGAATGGACCTGGATGTGGTTTTTGCCTTAGTCAGAGATTACTGGAAGGTATGCAACTAAGTGGAGAATGATGTTTCTAAAGTGAAACACCAAACACCTTGGAATGAGAATACCGAGCATCCCAATTTAAGTAGGTTGAGTGGAACAAGGGAAGAATCTTGAACAGACCAGACTACAGTTTTTGTCAAATAGACTAAGGGTACAGCAATAACATGTTAAAATGGTGGATAGGTGAAGACGACAGAGCCATCAAAAACTCACACACACACACACACACACACACGCAGATGATAAACAAAGAAAACGAAACACTCACCTTGACGACGCGGTTGAAACAAGATGGTTTGAGCTTGCCCCACCACTGACCTGTGAATCATCACAAAGGTCACATGGAGTTTTCATGTTTGATTAGAGATGACAACACAGATGAGAATGCAATATCTATGTCTGTCTCACCACTGACCTGTTTTACATACCTGTACTTCCTACGGTCACAAACTTGTTCACGTTTCATTTTTCATGAGTATGCAATGTTATTTATGTCTGTCCATCTGTACTCAGCAAAACTGAAGAAAGAATGGGATGGCATGTGAGTGTGTGTGTGTGTGTGTGTGTGTGTGTGTGTGTGTGTGTGTGTGTGTGTGTGTGTGTGTGTGTGTGTGTGTGTGTGTGTGTGTGTGTATGTGTGTATGTGTGCGTGCGTGCGTGCGTGCGTGCAAAGAAGGTATAATGCGATGGTGCGTATGTCCGTACGTGCTTGTGGCACATGTGTTTAATGTTTAGTGTGTGTGTGTGTGTGTGTGTGTGTGTGTGTGTGTGTGTGTGTGTGTGTGTGTGTGTGTGTGTGTGTGTGTTACATGCGTGCAAAGAAGGTATAATACGATGGTGTGTGTGTCCATACGTGCTTGCGGCGCATGTGTTTTATGTTTCGTGAGCGTGTGTGTGTGTGTGTGTGTGTGTGTGTGTGTGTGTGTGTGTGTGTGTGTGTGTGTGCGTGTGTGTGCGTGTGCGTGCGTGCGTGCGTGCGTGAGTGCGTGAGTGCGTGTGTGTGCATGTATGTGTAAAAATGTGCCTGCAGGTCTGCATTCCAGGGCTTTTGCAGATAGACAAAAAAAACAAACATATTTTCCCACCAGCCTTAAGCAAAATGATTTTCTGCACTCTCCCACTTGTTCTTACATCAAATAAAACAACATTTCTGAGCCTTTCACATTTTTCATCCAACACAATGTTTGTCTGCACTACCTACCATCAACACATGTGTCATTAATACATTCAAAGGCAGACAGCAGATACAGCTATCTGTAAGCAGAGGTGACTAAAAAACATGTGAAACATTTGGAAATTTACCCACAGTTACGCCAAACAAGCAGATGATAGCACAGGTTACTCTATGAGAAGCAGACGAGAAAATGTCAGATATTTTTTCACATCTGACATGAAACCTAGAATTGGAAAGTGACAAAGACTTTACCAAAGTAAATAAAATGGTAATGTCAAAGACAAATAAAAGATCAGCAAAGAATTGAAAAGTGACAGACTTTAACCAAAGTAAATCATATGGTAATTTCAATGATAAATACCAGAAGATCAACATGAGGGTTATCCAATAAATAGCAGGGATGTCCTTCTTACTTAAATGTTGTAGTACCTTGAAACTTTACATGCACCTGGCCAAATTATTGTGATTCAATGACGGATTCCCATCTGTTGCAAGGCCTCAAATACCTGCTGATAAGACAACCAGAGCTGGTATGTTGAGTCACATGGCCACCTCCACTTCAAAGTCATCTAATTCGTAGAACTGTACACCAGGGAAGGATTCTTTCAATTTGGGGAACAGATCAAACTTTATGGGACTCATATCTAAAGAATAGGTGAGGTGTGGCAGAGTGTCCCACTGATGTCAAAAATGACATTACCATCTTTGCTTTGTGATAAGATGCACCTTTATGTAATATCAATGGTGAAATATTTATGAATGTTTCATATTTCTTTTGGATTGCAAGTCCTAGTAATTTCATTGGAAACATCCTTAGTAGTCTCTATTAACTCACTCGCTGCCACTGGCCTGATATGCGGACATTGTACGACGAAGCGTTAGCGACCACGGTCCGTATATTTGGATTCGGATTTTGAAAATTCGCGCTGTCCGAGTGACGTATCGGATACGAAACTCAAGAACTGAGATGATTCCTTAGTTATCCCCTAACAACTTTTTATTCACTTGTGCCGCGTGTGATGCGTGGGTCACTCGCTAGCCAATGCTAACAAAGAGCACTGTCGGTCAGCTCTACTCCATGATCGGCAAGATGGCGTCGCGACGAAGTGTTCGACACAGTAGGGCTGATGATTTATTAGTTAGCGTTGAAGACACACTGAGGATTTCGACTCCTACAGTGTGGAGACAGACGTGGATTCCGACAGTGAAGTGGGCGCTGATAGTGGCGAGGAAGCAGACGAAACTGTGCCAGCACATGGGCCTCAGCAACAAGCGTCTGATTCGGACACTGACACTGAAATCGGCGAAGAAGTTGACGATTTCAGGGCTGTGTTTACTGATGATTGGACTGACAATTTAGATTTCTTTCTTCTCGATCATCCTTTCACAGTGTCACTTGCCATGAGCTTTTTCACTCCAGGAAAGATTACAGCCAGTGATACGTCACCAGTGTTTTGTGTACAGTGAACTCTTTTTTTTCTGTATTTTCACTTTTTTTTGTATTTCATGTTCTCTATCACCTGCTTGTGATTCAATAGTATATCTCCTGTGTCTTCAGTGACTCCAGTTGTGCTAGAATGTGATGTAGAACATTTCTTAGCTGAAAAGGAACATTTGGAATATATATTTCTGATAGCTGCGAAAGTGCTAAAAAAAGAAAAAACTTGGATACCCCTTTTACCACCAAGATGATGAGCAAATTACTTTATTTTTTGTTCAAGTATATACTAATATGCATTGCATGCACTCACTAAATTTCAAGTGTCTATCTGCTCATATATAATTGTTATAATTTTTTCCTAACCTATACAAACCCTGGGTATTCAGGGATAAGCAAGGGGAAAAACTCAGTAGTCTCTATTCACAGTCTGTCACACTGGAATGCAATGTGTGTCAATACACCCTTGTTATCATAGGCACATATCATCATCTTGAAATTTCCTTGCTTTCTTCTGAACTTGATGGGCGTTGGAGAGGCGTGCACATGCCACTCTGATGATTGTCTCTTTAATTCTGGCTCAAAGTATCTAACCCAGGTTTCGTCAATGGTAATTATCTGATTTCAAAAGCTGTCATTCTCTTTGTTGTACCTGTTTAACAGTCTCTACAACAGTGATGTGCATCCATTTTTAATCTTCAGTAAGGCAACGTGGGACCTACTTTGCTGTAATGTATCTCATTCAAAATTTATTTGTTTAAATTGTATGAACTAATCCATGACTGATACCAATGCCATGAACGATCTCCTTACATGTTATTCTCCTCTATAAAACACCACTTCTATGCTGATGACACCCAACTTCAAGACAGTGACTCACCTGATAATATACAGCGCCTGTTGACTCGCACCACTGAGTGTTACTCGGACATCAAGAACTGGATGACACACAATAGACTTCAACTTAATGACGACAAGACAGAAGCTATCCTCATTGGCACCCGTCAGAAACTTTCCCAGCTGCCTCCTCTTTCTCTCCCATTATGTAACACATCAGTCCCAATTTCTGATTCAGCTAAAAACCTTGGTGTCTGCATTGACTCTACCCTGTCCATGAACAACTTTGTTTCTCAAACTGCCAGATCTTGCTACTATCATCTCCATCGTATAAGCCTGATCAGGAAGTATCTCTGTCGAAACAACTGCAAAACTCGTTCTCTCCTTCATAATGTCTCGCATTGACTATTGCAATTCACTCCTGTCTGGTCTTCCTGCCTCCACCATTCACATCCTACAGCGCATTCAAAACAATGCTGTACGCCTTGTACTCAAAAAGAAAAAAGCTGACCACATATCTCCTCTCCTGGCACAACTTCACTGGCTCCCTGTATCAAAGCGCATACAGTACAAACTAGACACTATGTGCTACAAAAGCCTCAATAACGCAGCCCCCGATTACCTGTCAAGCCTACTTGAGATCTATGTTCCCTCACGTACCCTCCGCTCTGCCTCTGATCCTCTGACTTTTCGCTTTCCACGCACTAAGCTCAATACCTATGGTCCACGAGCCTTCTCTGTTTCTGGTCCACTCTCCTGGAACAAACCTCCACTCTCAGTCCGTCAGCAACCTACTTTTGCCTCCTTCAAGTCCGCTCTCAAAACTCACCTTTTCTCCTCTGCATAAAATCCTAACCTCACTCAACCCCCCTCTGCAGCCTGTCTCCGCTCGGAGGGGAATCACTTTGTTTTAATATATAATTGTATATGATGTGCTCTCTGTGGTTTTCCATTGGTTTTATTCTTGCTTTTATTGCTTTTATTCTTTCTCCCCATTTGTGGCCATGGTTGTGTGTGTGTGTGTGTGGTGTGTTGTGTGTGTGTGTGTGTGTGTGTGTGTGTGGTGTGCGTGTGTGTGGTGCGTGCGTGCATGCGTGCGTGTCTTTTCGGCGCTTGGATTTGATTTTGTCGAGATTTTGCGCTATATAAATATTGTAATTATTATGTATGCATGTGCGTACGTATGTATTATGTATGTATGTATGTATGTATGTATACGCTTAGATTTATGTATGTATGTATGTATGCATGTATATGCTCAGCTTAGATTTTATGTATGTAAGTATGTATGCATGTATATGCTCATATGTATGTAGGTATGTATGCATGTATACGCTCAACGCTTAGATTTGATTTTATCAAGATTTTGCGCTATATAAATAAAATATATTATTATTATTATTATTCCTATCTTCACTGATCATTTCTCCCATTTTTTTAACACTTTTCTCATCAATGGCTTCGATTGGCTTTTCAGGACTATGCTTGCCTTTTATTTCATTTCATCCATCTTTAAAGATTGACACTCACCTATAAACTGATACACTTTCAAGTGTTTTTAGTATATCTGAGGCAGAACTCTCCTAATAACACTTGATGTTAATGTAAGGGCGTTGATGATCTTTAAAGGAAATTTTCCTTCTCAAATTACGTTTAATCTAACATTGTAGCCATGGTGCTTAGAATGACTGTACCAAACATGAAATCATAAAAAAATGTTATAATACCATTTGCATGTAATTTTGTAATTAGTCCATGGAATGACTGGACCAGGTGTGTGTAAAGTTTCAAAGTGCTCTGACAATTACTTCATTTTTGTCAGTTATGGGGGCATTCTCTCTATTTATTGGATGACCCTTGTATCAACATTCTACCTAAATCAAAGGGACTGATGGCATTCAAAGAGATACCAACAGAAAGACAGATTAGCATGTTTTTTATTGGTCTGTAAATTTGGTCAGAGGCTGTGGTCAGGAAACCCTCAGCTGGAAATCTTTTACATCATGCAGGGACCCTCTCTGTAAATAGTGTGTGTTAACAACCCCTGATTGTAATTCTGTACATTTTCATACCCTTTCATTCGGATTTTGTTCAAGTTATTTTCAGTTTTAAGACATGCAATACCCCCATTTATACATGATGTACACCTCTGATTATTATCTGTGGTCCTGACCTAAAAACTTGGCTGCTGGTTTGTCCAGGTTGAGGATGGACTGGCCGAAGGGGGTCAACAGATTGGCAAAATGCTTTGGTTCGTTGAACAGGTGGCACTCGGGTAAAATCAGGTATACACGCATGGCTTCAATATCACAGGGAGAATGAGATAACCGCACCAAGGATTCCAGACTGTTGCATATCTGTCACAAACAGTACACCAGTCCTGCTAACTGTACAATCGAACATTTCTAAGAAAAACAAACAGCGCTTTTGCTGCATTATTTCTTCCTACCCCTGACCCTCCTTCCCTTTCTTCTCCATCTCAAAATTATCAAACCCACTTAGATCTCTAGATCTCTACTACACACACTCAGGTACTGCACTTAGTACCTTTAGATGTAAATTTATGGTTACAAAATGTGAATCTATGGAATATATCTAATGAATTCTACAACATTCTTAACAATTTGATGAACCGAAAAAATGAACAAACAAGTTTCAGACTTACACATATTATGCTCCTAGTTATCCATTGCAACAACTTCAAATACTAAAAATCAAAAACCCTACCAATTACACATATATGCTGTTTAGGCAGTTCCACTGCTCACAGCATGCACACAGGTTTTACAGTGCAAAAATGTTGTTCAAATTACAGAAATAATTAATCAAAACAGAAATTACTGTCAGATATTCCACTTTATACAGCATTCACATTCATTCAAGTACAAAAATGTTTTGGCATTTACTTTTTGTTTGATGATGACGTTACCAGCCTTCTCTAGGCGGCCAAAGGACTCTCGGACAAGATCCATGTTCACACCATGGTTCTTGCTGCTGCTGGGGCAATGTTCCTCATTTCTACACACCACACAACATGCATATGTTCAAACAATGTACACAACTAGGATTCAAAATAAGAAGAAAAATCAGTCAGCAACCTCACACTGAGCAAACTAACAAAAGAGTGGCAAAACCAGCCAATACAAATCAAATTTCACAACACGCAGAATTTGTTCAATGGAAATACATCATACCAAAACAGCTTCATATACACTCCCCTAATTCTATCAGTAATAATTTGAAAAATGTCTTTGATCTTATGTAAAGCCCAAAGAGTGGATGACATCTTGAATGGAAGACAAGCTTCCATATTAAAAAAAAAAACGAAGGGGGAAGCTAAGATTATCTGAATGATTGATGCATTAAATCAGATAGTAAAGTCATATAGTCTGAGCTTAAAACTGATACATGGTCATGGTACAAATGAACTGTTTAACTATAACATTACAATTTCTCTGATTTTACATTATATTTCCTTTGATTTCCTGCTTAACAAAATTCTCATACATGTATGTTCAACCTGAGATTTAGTGTAATCACCTAATGCTGATACTCTAGTATTATTTAGATCAAAACAGAATTCTTTTTTACCTCAGCTGCATGCAGGTACATGAAGCACCTAACAGTGTTCCTCCTTTTCTCTGTCCTTTTCCTTTTTTTTCTTAAGAAAAAGAATTTATTAGACATTTCACATGGCTTTTTTTTCATTCTATTTTAAAGTCCCATTTTATAGCACATTTCCATTCAATGTTTGCTACATGGAAAGTTTCCTCTGAGAAAGATCTGAATGAAAATAATTGTCTCATTAGCTTATAAACATTAAAATCAAACATAATCACATATAATGAATAGCACACGAACATGCATGCATGAATGCACACACACACACACACACACACATGCGCGCGCACTCACACACACACACGTGCGCACACACACACACACACACATACACACACACAGAACCACTTACGGAAGGAGAAATGACCCGTTGAGACAAGACGAATGGGAGAAAATTTTCATGATTTCACTGGAAAAAAAATTCAGAAGATAAACAAATCAATCCTTTTTCTTAACTAATCGAGATTTCATATATTTCCCCTCCATTATCGATAATCACTACTGCATTTATCTCGGAAGGCCGCACTGAAATAGAATAATAACAAAGAGCCTGAAAGGTGCTGACACAACTTCTTTACAATGCACAAATGCTGTGAATTGTTTCAACATGCTAACTAATACTGACCAAATGTATACGCAAACAACACTTACACAATAAGAATAATTACAATTTGGACCAAATATGCATTCCCCCCCCCACCTCACATTTAAAAAGATCTAATGAGCCACTGACAAGACCTACTGGGTCAGTATACTCATAGCTGAAAATGAAACAATCTAAATAAGTAAAAAAGAACACACACATCACAGTCAAGGCATTCTGTATTTTCCTTTTTAAACAAAAACAAAAAATAAAGCAGGATAATCGTTTCTAATACATGCATTTCTCACTAAAAAATCTATATGCTGTTGACAAACTAAAACAGATTTAGAACTGCAAAACTTTCTTTTAAGCGGTCGTTTTAGGCGAAAGGCACACAAAAAAGTATTTTTATCTGAATTCATGGCTACTTTATAACTGCCATGTCGGACTGTAAGCATTATGGTGTCAGAAGGTTGCCCTGTCTCAGTCTGAATTTAGAGGCTAATACTGATATATACTCACTGTTTATACCTGCAATAACAATAGATTCCCTGAGAAGGCCATCATCGCCAATGCCATGCAGCATGGCACATGATGATGATGATGATGATGATACTGATATGAACTGAAAGTAGCCTGTATGTGTGCATATGAGTGCGCGCGAGCATGTCATATATGTATATGTGTGTGTATATATATATACATATATGTATATATATATATATATATATATATATAACACACACACACATGTACACACACACATATATACATATATAACCAGGAGTATCAAAATTTCAGTCACATTTCAATACACTCAAAACAGAATTAGATCTAGGCTTCCCTTAACTTAAGAAATATTCCTAGTTCTTTCTGTTGTATGAAAGAATCAAACAGTCTGTCAAAGTATGATCATCTCAGTCTCATCAAGGAACATAAAAAAGTACTGTTGCTCAAATGTAAACTTTTCATAAGAAGTTCAGTATCCTACACACTTCAAATGGTACAATCAATCCTGAAACAACTCTGTGATTCATTGTCTTACTAAAAAACAAAGATGTAATATGACTGCTGTGTTTTCATATACGTAATAATCATTCCTAAAGTTACAGATGGCTGAGCACAGATCCACAGTGAAAAAAATCATATTTTTTTCTGAGCAATGAATAAACTCGTTTCAAATTTGTGGAAGCAGTTTTTGATACATACGTAAGAACAAAAATTGTTTGGGACTGTAAAACCTAACTTTTCACTCCAAAACATGTTTATCAATTTTGTAAAGTTCACTTTCTTATCGGAAGTGGAACACGCTCAAAACCACTTTTTTGTGTGTGTGTACTGTGGTGATATTCTTTTTGCTGCTGAGGCCAAACCATCGCACATCAATAATCACATACTGAAGAAGAAATTAGTAATAACAGCAGAAAATAACTTTTGTTTACATGATTATACACAAAATTGAATTCTTTAATTTTCGACAATTTTTGTTTCAGAAAATGTAATAGTGAATACACAAATGATCTACAAAATCAGTCTCTTGTGACCTCGAAAAAGCTTTATATGAAATAGAATATGACGCATCGACATACTGTCATAACTGTGAAAACACATTTTGAATAGTCTCAGGAGTTCCAGACAACATGCTGTACACACACTTCATCAAAAAGTGCTGATTTAAGGTACCTTTCAGTTCATGTGACTTTGACTTTAGTGCCTTACCCTTTTGCAACTCCATAATGGTCCACATATTTGACCCAAATTTGGTAAAGATCCAACCATAAAGAGCTGAAAAACTTGTGCCCACACATTTTGGCCACAGACACACACTCAGACAGACTGACAGGAAGACAGACAGACAATTGGCATAGACTGACCGACAGACACACAAGCACACGTCTGGTCAATATGAAATAATCTCCCTTTTTTCTTAGGTCAACTTTGAACTATGCAGTGGCTTAATTGTTTCAGAAAGTATCAGATCATCAATATTAAAAAATGAGGCATTCCATCACTCATGATACAGCCACACACAACTGATATTTTCAGCAACAAATGCCAATGACCTGACAGTGCTACAAACAGCTGATTCAATAGTTGGAGAAAGGTTCTTCACAGCATTAAATATGGGCAGAATCTTCAACTTCCTCCCTGAAAGATAATCCACAGAACACACGCCAGACACTTACTCAGAGAGTTCCACAGGGGGCGAATCTGCAGAGTTCAGTTTTTCAATTGCCGTCAATCGCTGAGAGTTCAAGTTTAAAATCTGTGTGGAGGGGCTGTGAACTCTGTGGTCATACACTTCGCCACTCATCTAAACACAACCAGAATGCTTGTACTTATTTCTTTTCTGGATAAATCAGTTTGACTTTAAGTACATTTACATTAATAGTACATGAGGGTTATGCTTAGTTACTTCTTTTCTGGATGAATCACTTCAATTTTTAGCACTTAACATTAATAGCACATGTAGGTTTGACTATATATACTTTACACTTTATATTTATAATGCATGTCAACAGTACATATGAGTTTGAAGTCATGTACATTTATATTAACAGTACATTTGCACTGAAAATGAAACAAAAAGCAGCATATTTATCTAAATACATGTTTGGCTATATACTTACACCATGCAAAACCGTAACATTAAAGCACGAGTAGGTTGCCCTGTCTCAGCTGATTTTAGCAGCAAATACAGAGATGGACCAGGAGTAGCCCTGCTAGGACCTCATGGTCCAACCCTTTACGTACCTAATGTGCGTACATTCACTGGAGAAAGTCCAGGCCAATTCATTCTTTTCAGCTACCATCATCATAAAAAAATGTGTTTCAGCTGACAAGATTCACTGTCATCCAAATTTTTGATATGTCTCTCCTTTTTCTGGGCTCAGTCTTTCTGAGCTTGATCTTTTCTGCACCTGCCATTCACTGTCTTGATTCATCTGCCATGTATATACTCTGTCTTAGCATGGCCTTTGTTAACCATCCACCTTTCATTGAGTTGTTTCGGCTAATCTGTTTTTCTCTCTTGGAATCAAGATAGATTTGGGATAAACTCTTCCAAAACCAAATGTGGGGGGAATAACTCCCAGCTACGCACGCTCATTTGGATGGTAACAATACCATTTCTACCATAAACATCAATTCAGCTTGTCCCTGAGTGTCCAGTAGACAGGGGGATTTTCTTATAGAAAAACCTCTCTCTCTGAGCGGCTCACACTCCCCCCCACAATAACTGGAAGCAGTGGGATAGTCACTTCCTTCTGTGAAGATGTTATTCCTCAAAATTACAATGCGTCTCCTAACAGAGACTCGATCCTCACAGAGCCTGACGTAAACCAATTCAGAATTTGGGAGCAGGAACTGATATACACTTGGCTGTATACATCATCACAGTTGTGAATTCAGGCCTCACCTTGACTGTTTGTTCTAAACAAGGAGAAATTAAGCAAGTGGGTGGGGCTGGTTTCCATGTCAGGACTTGAGTTAGCAAGAACTGACACATCATCACGATACGCTGTGGGGAGTGCATGGTGACATGGACCAGGGCAACTTACTTAACAGTACATGCGCACTGCTTACTTATATTAAAAGTACATGTGAACTAACAATGAAACAAAACGTATCCTCCTCTCTGCAAACCAAAAAACACATGAGAAAGAAAAGTAATCAGACACCTCTGTCATATTTTTTTTCTCTTCCCTACATAGGTGGGCTGGCTGGCTCTTTTGATAAGAGCCATAGACTGAAGAATTCATGTCTCCAGTTCAACCCAATACTGCATATAAGTTGGCTTGTTCGCTGTCCACCTTAAATGCTCCAATAAGTCTGGTGGTGGCAGTGCTTCATATGTCCTGTTTTTCTCCCCACTTCAAGACTGTCAGTGCATACTGTTTTGCACAGGCTCAAGGAGTCTGCCAGATAACTGCTGTGGATCTGAGTTGAGCACACATGGAATTGTCCAAGTGCAATAAATCCTTGAATGAATTCCACACTTTAAACTCCTTTCTATGTATAAAAATGTTTCACATGTTATCTGTGAATAAAACAGGAAAAAAAAGGTAACTGCTTGTGAATGATGTCAAGGATGATCAACACACATGTATATATCTATTAAAATATACAGACCTTGTCAATCTCATACAACTCTATATCTGTAAGTCATGAGGTATTGATCATTAAAAAAAAAAAAGAGTATTAGTTTATTGCTTATGAATATGCTCTCACAGATCATGTGCCAGCACAAACACCACACATATGAACCTCCACCACATAATGAGTCTCCTTGTGCCATCTGACCATTTTGACATTTTACGCTATTCTTGCTGAAAAAAAGTACTGCTCTTTCCAATGGTGAAAACCATTTCGAAACAGGATGAACAACTGCTGATCTACATCGTTTTGAAGATGACACCCAATCAAATCCATGGTTTGAGGAAAAGGGGGATAAACTTCTCAGAAAATCAAGCTGGTATTTATTTCCTTAGTAACTTAAATGCATCCATCTCAAACACTGCATACTGATTAGCCAACATGAAAGTAACAATATCACAAATATTCACTTCAATACACTTCAGTTACATTTACGTTTTAAATGCATGTACCAATGACACAATTACACTGCATTTTAACAGAATGCATTCACTGGATCATACAGACAAAAACTGATTTTAGTAACATTAATATATACAATGTGGCTGGGTTAGACATCAGGATCTGTCAAAGTGCACAGTGACATATGTTAAAAAAATACACAGAAAGGTATTCACAATAAAAACAAATTATGTACAACTATTGTTGCATAAGCATTTTCCTAGTGATAGGTGTGCAAAGCTGGGAAGAACATCGCATAAAAAAAAACTGAATGAAAAAATTTGTGATTTACCAACTAGTTTTCCCTCAAAATTTAATGTTGCAGAAATGTACAATAAAGAAAAAAGCATTTCAGGCCTACAACTTCAAGAATTTATATGCATACATACATTATTATATAGCACTGTTTGAATAAACATCACATTAATTCCGACTATTGACAGTTTATTTTCGCACCAAATTAATGGCTGGGGGCAAGAAACTGTGTGTGTGTGAACAAACAAAAACAAACAAGAAATAAAAGCTGGAGTGTCTGGCCGCTGGAGTGTCTGGCCCAGTGGTTATATCAGCTGCCTAGGACAGACTGAACAGAACATTTATCAACCCCCTCCCCCACTCAACATCTTCAGTTGTAGTCTACGTGACAGTTAGTGACTGAGGTCCAGTGTCTAGCACACATTCAGCACACATTAACCTTTTCCCGATGCACCGGTCTGGCAGCTGTTAGCTCAGCCGAACCGGCCACATAGTGCCAGTCAACTTTCGAAAAATTCTACCAACTTCCATTATACAGTCTAAGGGAAAAAAACATTGGTATTGCTTAGTACAATGTTTAAGCCAGTGAACAGTTAGTTTTCTTGTTGTAGCTTTGCACTTTGTGCTCTGAGAGGTAACGGAATGAAGTGACCCCCCCCAACCAGGAAATTCCAAAGCCACGTATTTTGGTCTGGCATTTCCTGCCTTGATAAAATGTCTGCTAGGCAAAGGAATGTGCCTCTCCACAAGGTTTTGGAAATCATTTTGTATTCATGTAAGCACGTGTGACCTCTTTTTCTTTCGACTTTTTTTTTCTTATTTGGTTAGATGTGTATACATCTGAAACACTTTTCTGTGTGTTTGTATGCGACAAAGAAACTGAAAAACTATCAATCTGTGATGTGGGGACGTGTATAGTTCAGCTCTGAACATCAAATCAGTTCCTAGAAACCCTGAGACATTTTGTGATGGTGTTTCGCACAGAATGGATTACATAATGTATTGATTACCATCTGAGGACTCTCTCCTAAATCAGCTGAAGGTAAGAACGTTTGTTGTTGATTCTTTTTGGTTAACTTTTCTGTTGTACGGTTACTACTGAAATGTAAACATACTTCTGGTTTATGCTCTTTCACTGGTGTTGTACTAGTCCTAACAATGCATATAAATTTTCAAAACTCTTAGTTGAAAATTGTATGCGCGAAAATATCACTTCTTGAACTTTCTAGGGAATACAAATACTTTACCATTAACCATTTACTAGTAGCCGTAAAATAAAACAAAACTGTGGTGAAAATGGTGCGTCAGAAGAGAAGTAAATATACGCTACCCGCGCCACGGCAGGGAAGTACTGGTGTTGTGCGCTAGCCGTCGGGAAAGAATTAAAGATCCATTAGCAAGAAAACAACACTTTAAATAATACTAATGATATCAACAACAACAATAATGATACTAGTAAAATAATAATCATGCATGTCAAATGGCAGATGTGATGCGTCTAGTGTGTTGGCTAGTGACTGTGCGCTTGTCACCTCTCACTTTCAGCTTGCTCCACTGGCTAGCACTGCTGCTTGCAGCTATGCGAAAAGGAGAGCAGAATGTGTACGTCTCTCTCTGTCAGTACATAGCCTCTCCATCAGCAAGCCCTATGTTATCCTCCTCATGGCGACATGTGGTAAGTGAGCACCTCACGGACTTGGGCTAAAACTCGAGGGACTCGGAGGAGGTCTGGCCCCCAGACATGCAGCATGCAGGCCCACCGGCGTGTGGATATGACCTGGTGCCCACGAACCAGACCCCCCAGCTAAGGGTAAACAGCTCCACTGTCTTGTTGACATCTCGGGGAGAGAATAAGGCTAAGGGAGTAAACCCTGAAAAAAAAATCACCCTTATGCCTTGTAGGTTGTCATGGGAATGACAACAGCTAACTGAGAGACTGTACACAAACCAATGGAAGGCAACGGGAAACCACCATCGTACTTTCCCAAGACAAATCATGGCCAGACAAAACAAGCAAAATAAGGATAACGACGTAAATAACGGCTCCTATGGAGCACCTTTGTCCGGTAGGGACCGTCATGCTGCACAGGTGACACCAGACCATCAGCAAGCTACTGCATTAAATCTATTAAAAAAAACATCAAAATTGCAACATGGACTGTTTGAACATTGTTGCAAAAAGGTAAATTGGACAATGTCAAAATGGAAATGGGAATGCTTAACATTAGTATTTTAGGACAAGGGGAAGTGAGATGGAAGGGGGCAAGCATGATAACATCAGGAGAGCATACAGTAATATATTCTAGTGGAAACTCACATGAAAGAGGAGTAGGCATCATGACTGACAGGCACAAATCAAAAGCAATTAGGGGATCAGGGCTGTGTCCGACAAGATAATTGCTGGTTAAATTGGATGGCAGGCCATTTGATATCAACATCATTCAGGTGTATGCACCAACATACACAAGTACTCTGGATAAAATTGACAACTTCTATGAAGTATTAGAGATGGCCAAGGCCCAATGTAAATCACAAGAAGTTACAATAATAATGGGGGATTTTAATGCTAAAGTGGGACAGGATAGGGTGGAGGATGTAGTTGGACCTCATGGCCTTGGTTCACAAAATGAAAGGGGAGGGAAACTTGTAGAATGGGCACAGATGAACGAGTTCATAGTAGGAAACACCTGGTTTGAGCAGCCTAATACAGTAATAAAAGAAAATGGACTTGGATGAGTCCAGGAGATAATACCAAAAATCAAATTGACTACATCCTGATTAATAAAAGATTTATAAGTTCTTTACTGTCAGCAAAAACACTACCAGGCGCAGACTGCAACAGTGACCACAATCCTGTAGTGGGAAGATTTAGGCTGAAATTAAGGAAAAGGAAACAGACCAAAAGCAACATCAAACTAAATCTTGGACTCTTAAAGACAGATGAAGCGATACGTAAAAAATTTAACGCACATATTCAAAACAATTTCAGTGCTCTGGAAGATGTTGGTGACAGTGAGGAACAATGGACAAAGTGAGAAATTCGATAAATGAAGCTTGTGAAGAAATCCCTAGAGTAGATAGAAAAGCAAAAAAGAACTGGATGACAAAAGAAATTCTAGGCTTGATGAAGGAACGGAGGAAGGCAAAGAGAAACCAGGAGATATACAGGAAGATAAATAAAGAATCAGGAATAGGTGCAACGTAACTAAGGAAGCTTGGCTGAAAACAAAATGCAAAGAAATAGAAGACCGACATAAAACGGATCCTCAGGATATGTACAGAAGAATTGAAGAAATCGTCCACAGGAAAAATACATGCATATCAACTGGTTGCTTAAAATTGAAAGAAGGTACACTTATCATGGAAAAAGACAAAATATTAGATAGATGGGGAGGGTACATTAAAGACCTTTTTGAAGACGACAGAAACGAAGAACACATTATAAGAAAGAACGTTGAAGGACCACCCATAATGAAATATGAAGATTGAGCAGCACTGAAAAAGATGAAACCAGGAAAAGCCCCAGGACCGGACAATATTACTACAGAGATGATTGAAGCCCTGGAGGAATTTGGTATTGAAAAAATAACAGTCCTCCTAAATGGATTCATGACACTGGAAAAATCTCCAAAGATATGTCAAAATCAATTTTCATTGCACTTCCAAAGAAAACAGGGGCTATAGAATGCGAACTCCATTGCACAATCAGCTTGATGAGTCATGTAACAAAAATCCTATTAAGAATAATCATGATGAGGACAAGGAATAGAATCAAAAGAGAAATAGCAGAAGAACAGTGTGGATTTGTGGAAGGGAAAGGAACTATTAACCCTACCAGACCTTAGCCCCTGAGCGTAATTGTGCCCCTGCCTGGCCTCCTGAGCAAAATTTTGAAAAAAATGTATATACGTTAGAAAACTGTTCATATCATGCACACCAATGGTTAGAATTATATGAAACGTGGAGAGATTGTAGAAAATAGGCCTATCTTTCATCTAACGCCAGTCCAACCCTCAATCACACAAGCATCTCACCTATCACTTGGTTGGGGGGTACGGGCACGCCCCCTTCTTCCAACACCAGGGTGGGGAACACTTGGCAAGAGTTTCCTCTGAAAATGGTGTGGGGTCCAGGGGCTGCCAGGCCCCTGGTGGGGTGCAGGGGCAACGCCCTGCTGGGGGGTCAGGGGGGCAAAGCCCCCTTTGAAGCTGAAGCATTTTTACAATTTTCAGATGTTTTCAAGGCCTCTCCTTGAAGTTAAATGTTGTTTTTTTTCTTTTTTTCAACTCCTACAATTTCAGTTCTTTTCAATGATTTTGTAACTGTATTCTGTGCACGTTTATAGTCATACATTGTGCAACAACACTGTGTTAGAAACAAATTTATCGCCACGATTGACTATCTTTGAAAGCGACATGTTGTCCAACGCACAAGATGGCGACTCTGACCGGAAGTCAACACTACCGGTACATATCAACCCGGAAGTTGACCGAAACTAACCTAAAATGCGCAAAACTCGTCGAGGTTTTTTTTTTTTTTTTTCGTTGCCGATTTTTTTTCACCGCTGAATTTTTTTTTTCTGCCGCGGAAATCCTGTCGTTTTCCGCTGAAAATAACGAATCCGCTGAGAATTCCCCAGCCTGCAACACTGTCTCGACCTACTTCTTTCATTGTCAGAATCATCACTTTCACTCAATGCTTCATCAACGTAATCATCGTCACTTGAATCGGAAACGTATTCCTGATCAAATTCTCCAATCTGCAAAATGTCCACCACTTGTTGAACTGTGAAGCGAGTTGGCCTCGCCCGTTTACCTGTTGAAGTGCTTGGTTCATCACTAGCTCGCTTCATGGTCAATTTTGCACCCAAATCACCTCAAAATACCATCAACACAAAGCAACGGTCCGGTAGCTATTTTTAGCTCTTGATAAAGTGACGATCGTGTGAGTGTGCTATTCCCGCTATAGCGGGAACTCGGTATATAGTCATTTTCGTCATTCCCGCAATAGCAGGAACTCGGTCTGGTAGGGTTAATGCCATGTACATCCTAAGAACTATCATAGAGGTCAATCGAGATGAATAAGGATTTATATTTATGCTTTGTTGATTATACCAAGGCTTTCGATCGGATAAAACATGAAGAATTGATCAACCAACTAGAAAGACTCAATACTGATGGAAAATATCTACAAATAATCAGAAATATGTATTGGGAACAAACAGCAGCAATGAGAATAGAAAACGATATAAGCTCTTTCCAAAATATCTAAAGAGGAGTCAGACAAGGTTGTGTTTTGTCACCAGATCTGTTTTCACTTTACATCAAAAACATCATGAGAAACCTAGAAGAATACCCTGGATTAAAGGTTGGAGGAAAAATGATAACATTCGACAAGCAGATGACACTGTGCTAATTGCAGAAAATGAAAGGGGCCTACAAAACCTTGTGAATATACTAGAAACAGAAAGCAAAGGAAAGGGGTTGGAGCTAAACAGCAAGAAGACTGAAGTGATCAGTAAAAAACATGAAATCCCCTCATATAAAATAACAGCAAATGGCACAACCTTTAGACAGGTTGACAAGTTTAAATATCTGGGAATGATCGCTTCACCAGACAACAGATGCACATCAGAAATAGCCAGAAGAATCGGCCAAGCCAAAAAAGCATTCAAGAAGATGAAAAGCATTCTTACCAACAAATGCCCATCAATTAACATCAGGAAGAGAGTTCTTGAATGTTATATAGAACCAATACTGTTATACGGTTGTGAGGCATGGACAGTCAACAAGCAAAGCCAGAACAAGATTGAGGCAGCCGAGAAGTGGTTTCTAAGAAGAATGTTGAGAGTTCCATGGACAGCAAAGAAAACGAGACAGTCTTGATGGAGGAAGACACAAGAAGATCATTCATAAAGAAGATTAGGAAAAGACAGGCAACATTTATAGGCCATTTTATGAGGAAATGGGAACTGGAGCACCTGGTCACAACAGGAAAGCTGGAGGGAAAGAGATTACCAGGCAAACCCAAGGAAAAAAATATTGGACGGACTTGCAGAGTGACTGAAGACAGAGAGGATGGTAGATGTGCTTGCGGCAACAAGGGATAGAAACAGATGGAAGGCCATGATTGCCAACGCCATGTGGCAAGGCACTTGATGATGAATAATAATAATCATAATAATTATAAAAATAATGACGATGGTGATGTGGTGGTGGTAGTGGAGGTGGTGGTGGTGATGATGATGATGATGATGATGATGATAATTATAATGGTAATAATGACAAATATCTCACATGCCTTTACTCTAAATAGTCTTAAGCAGTCACCAACCAAGAATTATTATTTACACTCATAGACTAGCCTAAAATATTAATAATATACACATGGGTAGACAAGTATAATCATGTATACATACATTCATGCAAATGTACACACACATATGTTCACACACACAAACACACACAAAGATTTTCACACACAAATACACAAAGATATTCACACACACACACACATGCTTGAACGCATTATACACAAGCACAAATAACAAACTCTATAAACAAGCACAATTACAAAATCTCACACAGACGTACCATTACCCACAGATTACTGAACAAGGAAACATTGACATCTGACAGAGACTACATCTTCACATGGAAACACTGACATCTGACAAGTGGCTAGATTAGCAGCCACTTCGTCGTCACTTTCCTCATGTTGATCAATGATCGCATCAGCAGTAGAGGCACTCTTGAACTGTGAAACATTTAGTTATCAATGTCTTCTGAATCTACTTGATTTAAAACATTCTCATCACAAGCAGAGTAGGAAGACGCCATTGCGGACATAACGCTTTCAGTGAGTGGCTAATCATGTCATGTGAGTGTTTCAGCCAACCAGGGATGCAGAATTCTTCAATAGTAATGATATTTGTTTACCAAATACCATAATTTACTGCGTGTTCATTCCTTCTCTGCTTTATATTAACTAATCAAGAGCAATAGTATAAAAAGCTGAGATGCTATGTTTTTAAATGGTATATGACACAACAGGTTCATTTCTACTGGTGGGGAGAACAGGATATTCTTAAGTGGCTGGTTTCAGTGCAATTTTGCAACCAAAACTGATTGGGTAGGTGTCTTAACTCACTCGGTACGACGGAACGCTATAGCGGTCGTGAGGAATGGCACGGTTCCATACGACGGAACGCGATAGCGGTTTCGATAA
This sequence comes from Monoplex corrugatus, assembly GCA_030674185.1. Classification (NCBI taxonomy): domain Eukaryota; kingdom Metazoa; phylum Mollusca; class Gastropoda; order Littorinimorpha; family Ranellidae; genus Monoplex; species Monoplex corrugatus. Next base: position 29,223,525 of record CM060306.1, on the reverse strand, counting down.
TCAAAAATTTTTAGACGCTGCCCTTTAGATCCTGCACGCCTACCATACATGGTCACTGCAAACATGTCAAGGGTCAAAGGGAAAGTTACTTCGTGAGATTCCTTAGCCATACACTTGTCGGGAAACGATTGACTTCGGTACCCTACATGAATGGCTAATCTGCATTCGTGTCGAAAATGGCGTCGCAGTTTTCGAACAAAGTAGATCGCGACGGCGGCGTTTTACTGTTGCTGAAGTGATTGAAGTGCTTCAGACTGAAGGATTGGACATCGAGGAGTATGATGAAGATAATGGTGAAAATGTGTCAAGTGATGGAAGCTACCAGCAAGGAGGAACTGACAGTGACCCAGTTTCAGACGACAGTGAAGTGGGAGAGGGTGGGGGCGTACACGTCACGAGAGGCGAGCGGTCAGCGGGGCCAAGCACAGTGAAACGCATGTCTGATGGAGGTTTCATTCACTTTCCTATGCATGACTGGCATGAAGATTTTAGTTTTTCTCCCACTTTGCCTCTGTTCTCTGGCTCTTGTGGCCTGCATGTCCCAGTTCAGTGCCACGCCTCCTTTGATTTCTTGAATCAGTTTGTGACAGAAGACTTTCTAAATTCCACTGTCATAACAGAAGGCATAAGAGAACTGAGTGGCAAGCAGAATGAGCACTTCTCCTGACCTTCTCACCTTTGACTGTGTGATCATGGAGCTGATCAGAGTGTGTGACTGTACAGTGATCCTGACCACAAAATTTGGAGTATTTTCAACATGGCACATGACGAAGAAATATTCAAGGAAGAACTTCAATATTTTGGCATGAACTAACCCAGCATGTAGATATTCAGATCTGAAAGTTTCATTGTTCCTTTATGTTTTGTATATTTTGTGATTTTTTTCCTAACCCTTCAAAATGGGCCGTCCCTGGGGAAACGCAAGGGGAAAAACTCTCCGTACCGAGTGAGTTAAAACATATTTTTTCCAGTTCAAAGGCTTAAAATGCCACATTATCACTTCACCAGTGTGTGAATTAATGATCTTAGAATATATTTCAAGCAAAAACCAAAAATCAATGACTGACACCCATTTGTTTTGGCTCTAACTCAAAACTGGGCCAAGCACAAGTTGACTCATTCTGTGGCTGAGGGTCACATATAACCATACACACATTTCTCTCTCTCTCTTTTCTCTTACATCTACAGGTCTGTAAACAACAAAGGAATGATCGCCTCCAGTGAATATCCTCTGCACAACCAAAGACGATCCTTCGTCGTCGACAATCATGGGAGCAGCATACCCTGCTCTCTGTCTGTCTGCCACGAACGGTCCTTCAACTCGACAAGGCAAATTTTTGTTGGCGTTTGAATCCACACCCAGCTGTCCACTGCCCCCTAGTCCAAATGCATACAATCGTCCTGACTCTGACACATGGGCTAAAGTATGACGCCTGAAAAAAACAAGATACACATTTCAATAATAGAATATATAAACACAAATTTACACACAAATTTAATTCTACTTCAATACCCTTTTTTCACCACCAATGGGAAATCTAATTTCACTTTTCTCAAGACAGTATCTCTAAGTTCTGAATAAATTCCATACACACCAACACCTCAGATGTGATGTGAGGGAGAAGGATCCAAAATAATTATGACATAAGCAATAAGCCTGTGATAAACCCTATGCCCTGACACAGTCTCAAAGTTCAGCCTAATTTATGACCCCAAGTGTTTGCGAAAAACAAGGTCTATGGATCACCAGCATGCTGTCAAGATTTAAAGTCTTTGTGCAAAACAAGGTTCTGTGGATCACTAGCATTCTGACAAGACTCAAAGTTTTTGTGAAAACCAAGGTCTATGGATCACCACCATGTTGACAAGATCCCAAGTCTTTGTGAAAAACAAGGTCTATGGATCACCACCATGTTGACAAGATCCCAAGTCTTTGTGAAAACCAAGGTCTATGGATCACCACCATGTTGACAAGATCCCAAGTCTTTGTGAAAAACAAGGTCTATGGATCACCACCATGTTGACAAGATCCCAAGTCTTTGTGAAAACCAAGGTCTATGGATCACCACCATGTTGACAAGATCCCAAGTCTTTGTGAAAACCAAGGTTTATGGATCACCACCATGTTGACAAGATCCCAAGTCTTTGTGAAAAACAAGGTCTATGGATCACCACCATGTTGACAAGATCCCAAGTCTTTGTGAAAACAAGGTCTATGGATCACCACCATGTTGACAAGATCCCAAGTCTTTGTGAAAAACAAGGTCTATGGATCACCACCATGTTGATAAGATCCCAAGTCTTTATGAAAAACAAGGTCTTTGCATCACCAGCATGCTACAAGATCCAGAGCTTCCATGCAACACAAGACCCCACACCTCTTACTTCCATTCTCCCACCATGCACAACCCCCTACTTCAAATACATCTACACCATCCATGCAGAAGCAAGGCCCCAAACTAGCAACCAGTTTCAAGTCAAGCTCTCAGCCACTCTACAGAAACCATCAGGAATGTCACCAACATGATAACAAAGCAACCACACCACTGTCACACAAAAAGGCAGAACTGCTTGAATCTTGTGGTGATAATGCACCACAATCTAACATAGTTAAGTATCAGATGGTAAAGTATGGGAAAACTTTACTACAGCAATATATTATAAGTAAATAAATAAATGGACTGAGAGAGAAAGAAAGAAGCAAACGGTTGTTCATACCCCCTATGAACTGTCCAATATTCTGTACTCTGTTCTTTTCCACCCACCATAAAAGGATAAACTGATTCAAGAAGTCACTAACTCTGGGGGTAGCCAGACAGCAAAAGGTCCTCAAAAAAGAAAAGACCTGCTGTCCGGTTCTCCCCAGGGCTAAACTGATCTGAACTCACTAATGTCTGATTGTAGGTGCATGTGAGTGCATATGGGCAATTGTGTGAACATTTACAAAACATTTAAGGGAAAAAAAAGACGCCCTTTCAAAAATGAAGGTACTCCCAACAAAATGCAGCCGCAATCATGTGGAGATACTGACCTTCCACATGCGATCTGGGTGACCACACTGCCGGACAGTTCCATGACCTGTCTGGGAACTATGACATCCTCACAATTCCCATGTCCCAGCTGGCCATACGACCCTGCCCCAAACGTGAACATTCGTCCATCCTGCACACAGCACAAGGCACATCACAAGTTTTTAAGGGAACTCCCAAGGTCTGGTTGGTATCACAGTAGAGCTCCTGCTTTCCAACTGGACTGTCTGGCCTGAGAAAAATTTTCTGAATGCATCTTCCAATCAGTCCAGTTGTAAATGGCCATGTGACCCTTTTAGAGTTGAGAAAGATAAAGCAGTAACAGAGAAGAGAATGGGATTATCCCCATAATCCTTGCCCTGACAAAAGTTGAAGTCTCTACCACTTCACACTCCTATGACCTCAGGATTATGAGACACACTGTAACTTTACCTACAGGGGATATGTAAGATCAAACCCAACTGCAAGACACTACAAATTGATCCAATATACATGCTCACCGGGACAACTTGCATGAAACATGTACCAACACAAACACACACCAACACAACATGGTTTAACATTACAGCTCAGTACTTATTTTTTGTGTTTTTTGTTGTTGCTTTCATTTCATTCCAAGTAATGTTTTTTTTCAAATAAGTATATACAGATGCTGTTTGATCCACATTTTACAGATGTTGTGTCCCAGCATATTCTGTATACCCTGCCTTCAGTGAGTGTGCCACGTCTGTTATGTGTCCCAGCATTTCAGCTATTCATCAAATACTGTCACGGCTTGACGAATCTTTAAAATGTGTATCTGGTGCTCTGCAAGCACTGAAGTGATAATTAACTTGTATTTTTTATATCATCATAGGCTAATGGAAACCACTTTCTGAATGTATTTGCAAACAGATATGTTTGTTTTAAGTATGACCCAAAGGCTTTTACCAAAGTAAGAGCAGCTGTGTGGTCTTCTCCACATGACAGGTACTTGATTTTCTGGCTTCGCAAAGATCGACAAGCTGTTGGGCTGTTACGGTCTGCAACATGACACATGAAAACATCTCAGTGCAAAGATAAATGCAAAAAAATGTTAATATGCAAAACAAAATGTGGCCAAGACATACTTACAATTATGAAATACTCTGCCTAATATAGGCATATGAAAACATTTCAGTGCCCACAAAAAAGCAGTAAACATAAAATATTATTGATACAATACAAAAGATAGTTGTGACATACAGCAACAACATACTTGCAAATGCCTATAGATGTGATCTATCTTACTATCTACAAGGTGACCAACAGTGAAATATGTACAGCTTAGACTTTTTGTTCAACTGAGTTTAACTATAGTATAAGTCCCTGAAATTTGATGAGAAAGAAAAACAAAAAATGAATAAAGGAAAAAATAGAAGTTTGAACATTTCTTATTACATTCATAGTTTTCACACATCCAGTGGATGGCACATATAGTGAGTCATGTTCTGTCATATTTATAACAAATGTAATGAAGAATTTACAGAATAACAGTAGCACCAGATATTTAATGCACACATTAAGAGATGGACTCATGTCATAAGTAATGAAATAACTGTCATATGTTTATCCATTCTATCCACATCTTAATAACACTATAATGAAAACAAGAAAATGAAACAAGTGTGTTCTTACCATTTTGATCACTGAGGCCGAGCTGACCATGACTGAAACACAAACGACAGTTCTAATGAAACAACAATTAGTAATGCACTGAAGATAAAAAATCAGAAATGCTTCTATTAAGGAGGCTCAGTCATGAATATATCAATTGATTTATTGCTCTTCTTAATTTATTTATTTATCTATTTTTTTGTAACTGACCATGGCAATACCATCTTAACCTTTTCGCAATGCACTGGCCACAGGAGCTGGTGCCTAAAACATTCCCTCCTGATGCACCGTATCACTGGTGCTGGTAAGGCATCTGTCCTCTCAGACACACCGGCCACACAGTCTGCTATGTGCTAGGCAAAAGAATGTGACCGTTCACGAGTTGAGGAGGGAGGAAAGGGAGGGAGGAAAGGGAGGGATGGGGGGAGAGAGACAGAGAGAGACTAGACAGAGAGAGAGAGGCTAACAGACAATGTACGCACTCCAAATTATTTTCTAGGTCTATGTTTATCATATAACTGCTTAAAAGCCCTAATTTCAATTGCACTCGTCTAAGGAATACAGACTGCTTTCTTCAGACTATCCAAAGGCAAGACAATGAACTGCTGTCAAACACACACACCCATTAACAGTTTAGCATTACATACCTGTTTTTACCCCATCCATGAATGGCACCAGACATGGAGAGTGTAAAACACTGATTGCCACCTGCTGCCACCTGGGCCACCGGTAATCCGGCGAGACAGGTAAGCATTTCAGGTGTGTCTCTCACCCCGCCTGTCATACCCAGGCCCAGCTGACCATGATCATTGGAACCCCATGTAGTAATGGTACCCTCTGGGAAGTTACAAGAGATGAACAGGTGATCAATCTGTTTATCAATACATCTATGTTATGTATACATATCATCAACTCTCTGTCCAATCACAATATGACTCAACACATTTCTGAACCAACCCATCAAAAAGGTCACATTCTTGACTGGATCATTTCTCGTGATCACCACAATTCAGCTACTGATAACTGCTTAGTTCTTTCTACCCGTCAAACTTCAGCCCTTCCATCTGACCACTCTGCAATTCTCTGTTCTCTTGACATTCCTCCTCCTTCCCGTACCATGCGCACAGTGACTCGACGCAATCTCAAATCTATCGACCTCTCCTCATTTTCATCTGATGCCTTCCGTCTCCTTTCTGAAAAGTCACATAACCTTGCCGATGAATTCTACACTACTCTCCACCATCTTCTGGACACTCATGCTCCAGCCACAACCCGTCTTTTACCTGACCGCCCCCCTACTCCCTGGCTCACTCATGAGATTGCCTGTGCAAGACGTGCCCGCCGCAGAGCAGAGCGCCGCTGGCGCAAATCCAAACTCACTGTACATAGGCAACTTTTCCAAGCTTCTAAAACAAAAGTATCCACCCTCATTGCATCTGCAAAAACAAACTATTTCCAAACCAAAATCCTGAATGCCTCTTCTTCAAAAGAACTCTTTACAACCATGGATCATCTCCTTGGCACACGAAAAGATTTACCTCTCCCAACAAAACACACAAATGAAGAACTCCCATCTGTATTCTCCAAGTATTTCACCACCAAAATACAAACTCTTTGTGACAGGCTCGACAGGACACCCTGTCAACCATGCCCACCTGACCCTTCCTTCTCTGGCACACCTCTTACTACTCTTACCCCAGTCTCACAAGAAGAAATTCTCAACACAATCAGATCCATGTCATTCAAAACCTGCGAACTGGATCCTCTTCCAGGTTCTCTCTACTCTGACTGTCTCCCTACGCTCCTCCCATTCATCACTGACATCATCAACACTTCTCTCCAAACTGGAACTGTCCCAGATTCTTTCAAGTCTGCTATTGTTCACCCTCTCCTCAAGAAATACAATTTAGACCCAAATGAACTGAAAAATTACCGGCCTATCTCTAATCTCTCTTTCTTGTCAAAACTGCTTGAAAAAGTTGTCCTCAACCAACTGAACTCTCACCTGTCTGCCAACAATCTCCTCAATCCTTTCCAGTCAGCCTACCGCCAGTGCCATAGCACTGAAACTGCCTTGCTACACATTCTCAACAATCTCCTCCTTGCAACTGATACTGGCAAAGTCTCTCTCCTCACACTCCTTGATCTGTCTGCAGCCTTTGATACCATTGATCATGGTATTCTCCTTTCTAGACTTCATCATACTTTTGGCATCTCTGACATTGCTCTCTCCTGGTTCACTTCTTATCTATCAAACAGAAAACAAACTGTTCTCATCAATGGCACTTACTCTCAACCTGCATACCTGACCTGTGGTGTTCCGCAAGGATCTGTCCTTGGCCCTGTTCTTTTCACTCTTTACACCTCCCCCCTGTCCACCATCATCAACTCCCACTCTATAAAACACCACTTCTATGCTGATGACACCCAACTTCAAGACAGTGACTCACCTGACAATATACAGCGCCTCCTGACTCGCACCACTGAGTGTTACTCGGACATCAAAAATTGGATGACATACAACAAACTTCAGCTAAATGATGACAAGACAGAAGCTATCCTCATTGGCACCCGTCAGAAACTTTCTCAGCTGCCTCCTCTTTCTCTCCCATTATGTAACACATCAGTCCCAATTTCTGATTCAGCTAAAAACCTTGGTGTCTGCATTGACTCTACCCTCTCCATGAAAACTTTGTTTCTCAAACTGCCAGATCTTGCTACTATCACCTCCATCGTATAAGCCTGATTAGGAAGTATCTCTCTGTGGAAACAACTGCAAAACTCGTTCTCTCCTTCATAATGTCTCGCATTGACTATTGCAATTCACTCCTGTCCGGTCTTCCTGCCTCCACCACTCACATCCTACAGCGCATTCAAAACAATGCTGCACGCCTTGTACTCAAAAAGAAAAAAGCTGACCACATATCTCCTCTCCTGGCATAACTTCACTGGCTCCGTGTATCAAAGCGCATACAGTACAAACTAGACACCATGTGCTACAAAAGCCTCAATAACGCAGCCCCCGATTACCTGTCAAGCCTACTTGAGATCTATGTTCCCTCACATACCCTCCGCTCTGCCTCCGATCCTCTGACTTTTTGCTTTCCACGCACTAAGCTCAATACCTATAGTCCACGAGCCTTCTCTGTTTCTGGTCCGCTCTCCTGGAACAAACTTCCTCTCTCAGTCCGTCAGCAACCTACTTTTGTCTCCTTCAAGTCTGCTCTCAAAACTCACCTTTTCTCCTCTGCATAAAATCCTGACCTCACTCAATCCCCTCTGCAGCCTGTCTCCACTCGGAGGGGAATCACATTGCAATATATAATTGTATATAATATGCTCTCTATAATTTTCCATTGTTTTTATTCTTTCTCCCCATTTATAGCCGTGTGTGTGTGTGTGTGTGTGTGTGTGTGTGTGTGTGTGTGTGTGTGTGTGTGTGTGTGTGTGTGTGTGTGTGTGTGTGTGTGTGTTGTGTGTGTGTGTGTGTGTGTGTGTGTGTGTGTCGCGCGTGGGTGCGTGTGTGTGCGTGCGTGCGTGCGTGCGTGTGTGTGTGTGTTTCAACGCTTAGATTTGATTTTATCAAGATTTTGCGCTATATAAATATTGTAATTATTATAATTATTATTATAATGTCCCTACTGACACTGTCAAATTTCAAATTTCACCAACATCCAGGCTACAGGATTAATGTAATGTGAGGCCTCTGTACTTTGCTTGAGCAGTTGCATGGTGTTGATAAGAAGAAAAAGAACCATCACTGAAATGGGCAATGGGAAAAATAATAGAACTGTCATATCTGATGATGACATATAGGGTGATACATAGTATCTGACTGAAGACAGTCTTATAACTATAAGTTATGCCTTTTTGACTTCAATGAATGATAATTCGATTCCTTCCTCTCATCTGTTTTTGAGGATGCAGGAGTAGATGGAGATAACATTTAGGTAGCTTGATTTTTTTCTCTCTTTTTGGGGATTGCTGGTGTAGATGCCAGCATTCAGTACTCTCAAAAAGTTATGTGTTATTGTTCTATTGTTGTAACTGCACTTTTCAATTTAGATAAGTAAGGTTTCAGTTTCAGTTTTTCTCAAGACAGTATTTCTATGCCTAGGATATATACCACATGCACCAATGCCGCAGATGCCAAGTGATGGGGAAAAGATCCAAAATGGCCATAAAAAAAAGCCCATGAACTCTAAGCCCCTAAGCGATGGCAAGATCTTGAGGTTCTCATAATTCATGGGTTCTTTATATTATCATGCACGCTTTTATCAATTTTTTGTTCACTTACTCACTGTTGTCTCTTATTGCACCAATTTTACTTATAGATAAGATGATATTATTGTATTTTCAATTAATCTGCACTTTTCAGTGCCATTATAGATATGGTAGTATTACTGTATTTTCTGCTAGTTTACACCTTTTTTTTAGCTAATAGGTTATAATGACTGCACTAATTTAAATTTAAAGCTGGGGAAGGTACATGTAAAGCAGCAAGGCAAAAGAGATGAGCTCTACCATTGTAATTCTAGTCATGAGCAATGCTAAAAGTTGAGTCCCTATCATTTCACTCTCTTATGACCATTTCTTTTCCTAGCGAATATGATGTACATGTGATAATTAATATATCAACCAAAGGACATAACTCTTGAGAGTCACACAGGAATTATCTCCCATGTTGTGAAACCTCAAATCTAACATAGGTTGCGCTACCCATTCAGCTAGCATAGAAGCATATACAAAGCACAAAAACTGTAATCTCAGAACACTCATTATTATTAATAATTAATATACATTTTGTTATATACACAAAGAACTACATCATGAAAAAACAAATGATAGAACAAATGGCCTTACGAATTTACATACAAACACTATACTCATTTTTCAACACAACTTTTACCAAAGAAAATGTTTTTATACTGCCATCCAATTATGCATAAGTTTTCAAATGTTACTGAAAAGAACGAAAAGAAATCATCACAACTAGATTCCATGCAAATGATATTACTATATCAAAATGTCAACACCTTAAAGCAATTCACGCTGAATAAGAATTACAAATCTGAATACATAAACAAATCAATTCATGCAAGAAAATAATCATCCACAGAATATTCAAACGTCACTCACCACTTGAGAAAATCTTTTTTGCAAGTCAATTTACTAGGAGGAATTTCAGCGGATTTGGAATGGTTATGTATGAAATAAATACACACAGACATGTCTGCATTTCAACTGGTTGCATGTATTCTATCTATATGTGTGGTATGTTTCCTCTTTTCAGCTTAACTGTTATGACCATTACTATTTAGGGCCTCCTGATATAACCAATTTAAAAACATTTTAATTCAGTATATATTCTCATCAAAGCATGTTCAGATTTGTTTATATGGCATTATAAGAAACATATGAAAATAAGTTCAAAAAAGAGAGAAAAGACATCATTACAACAAAATTAAACAAAACAAACAAGACAATAGAAGTGGAAGGGAGTGAGAAATGAAAAAAAAAAACCAACTACATACCATTGGTCAAGGCAATGCAATGTCGATTACCACAGGCTATCTGAATGATACTGTGAACAGCCAGAGACTTGACTAGTCTGCAAAACAAAAGAACATAAACATTATTATTAACATATTCTAAAAGAATGGGCATTGCCTGTGAAATTCACTTACAGCTATGATGAAGACTGGATCAAACTTTTGACTTCCTGACTTACTAAAAAGAATGTTCTTACTTCTACCATTTATCCATAACCATAATAAAATTATTTGACTATCTCTGTATGTTACAAATGCTATCTAAGATTGTGTGTGTTTGGGAGTATGATCATATGATTAACTTATTGTGTGTAGCACATGGCATAAACTGGAAGACACAGAACCACTCTGAACACCGATACTCAAACAGTGCTCGGGCATCATATGTGGATAAACAAAACTGGTTTCTTTAACAGATCTTCTCCTACATTTTGTGGACAAGCATCAATTTATTTCCTTCTTCTCTCATCAACAGTACAATTATTTTACGTTTTCTCCTCTCAAGACAGTGGCATTATTTTCAGCTGTCTCCTCTCAAAGAGAGCTGCTTTGTTCATGAGTTTGTATTGTGACCTTGTACGATGAACTATCATGCTGTGAACTGGTCAGGTGATGGTCAATACATTTCATTTACATATTCAAGTGAATATGTCTACATATCCAAGCGAATAATCTTTTTTTTCTTCTAAGTATTAGCTGTCATAACACTGTCACCCAATCCACACAAATATACGTTACTTCCATAAGATCAGAACTAGCATGCACATACATTACCACAACACATAGCGTGAGTGATAAATAATAAAAATGGGAGGCTTACTGCTGATATTCAACAGCATTCCTGTTTGATAGTAATCTCAGAATGATTGTGTCACCAAATACTTCTCAGACTCATGTCTGTGCATACTGTCTAAAGGTAAAAGGTTTTTTTTTCTGAATACAAATTACATTCTTTGTTAATAATTACAGATTATCATGAGTGAACATACGCACAATTATACTAGCTACATATGCAAAAAATGTCATTTACATATGCAAAAAAATGTCATTTTAAAGGTAAATCACTGTGTCACCAGATTCCTTACAGATGTGGCAAATACTAACACAACAAAACCACTGCCTATCTTGAACAGTGTTTGCTCATGGTAATTCTGGAAGCAATCATTTTTGTGGCAACACTGCTGCATGACCTGGACTACCTACCAGTGGCACATTCAAGAGCTGGAACGATTCAACAAAAGATATCTGTGTAAGATCTGCCACGCAATGTGGAAGATCAAGTATCCAATCTTCAAGCTCTGAAGATGTGTAGCTTGCCAAGAACAGAGTTTCTACTCATCAAATGCTAGCTTCATTGGATAGGACATAATTGTTTATATGGAGGGCAACTGCATCCCAAAGACATTTCTGTTTAGAGATATGAAGCAAGAATTCTGAGATTAGGGAAGATCACTGAAGCGATACAAGGATACTCTGAAGTCCAACCACATCAACTGTGGTATCAGCATCACCAATTGGAAAGACACTGCCCACTAAAGAACAACCTGGCAACAGCAGTGTATCCCTTTGACTCCCACACCCTATCCACTAATGCCCAAAACTTAACCCTCTGACTCCCTTACCCTATCAACCAGCTTCCTGCAGGAAGCTGGTGGATAGGGTGAAGGCGTCAAAGGGTTAAGTTTTTGCTATGCTAGCATGGTTGACAATGCAAGATGCTGGTGACGGCACGGGAGTCAAAGGGTTATGAAGGGCAAAATCACATCTGAACTGGACAGGAAAATGCTATTTAAGAGAAGATGAATCTGCAGAAGCAGAACCTTAGGCTACAATACTCTTTCCTATGCAGCACCTGTAGGTAAAGTTGTGCCTCCACATCTGGTCTTGTAGCCCACATAAAGGCCCATGGACCAGCATGCCTACTCATCCATCGGAGACTCTGTCATCATCATTACCCCCTACCCCCCATATTTGTCCTTGTTGATTGAAGTGACTCTATCAGTCTATGCACAGTAAAACAAAATTAAATAGCAACAATTCTTTCAGGAGAGTATTCATCATCATCATCATCATCATCATCATCAGGTGACCTGCCACATGGCGTTGGCGATCATGGACTTCCATCTGCCTCTATCTCTCGTTGCCCCTAGCATCTCTCCCACCCCCCTTGTCCCCAGCCACTCTGCAAGTCCGTCCAGCATTTTCTCCCTGGGTCTACCCGGTGCTCTCTTTCCCTCCAGCTTTCCCGTTGTGACCAGCTGCTCCAAATCCCCCTTCCTCATAAAATGGCCTATAAATGTTGCCAGTCTTTTCCTAATCTTCCTTATGAGTGATCTACTTGTGTCTGCCTCCATCAAGACTGTCTCATTTGTTTTCTTTGCTGTCCATGGAACTCTCAACATTCTTCTTAGAAACCACATCTCGGCTGCCTCAATCTTGTTCTGGCTTTGTTTGTTGAGAGTATTCAACTGAATTAAATAAACCAAACTGCCTGGTGAATGTCACACCGCTGCTAACTCATGTCTATGTTTAAACACCACTCACTGCAAAACAAAAATAAATGAAACACAAGTGTTCTTCAAAGAAAGAATGGTAATGGAGTGAAATTTCCCAGACATGAAAAAAAAATCAGAGCTTATATCTCAACACACTGGGAAAAAATGAATGCTACTTACTTCGGAATTCGGCGCAGTTCATCATTTACTTTACTGCGGCCCAGCTGACCATGATCGTTGCTGCCCCATGTAAACACTTCATGAGCACTTGTGAGTGCCATGCTATGACTCATGCCACCACATACTTTGCGTACAGTTTGTGACTGAAGAATTTCAACATATTCTGCAGCATGAAGGAATAAAGAAAGATAATACATTCTATTACATACAGAGGTAAAGATGAATTATTCTGCAATGTAAAGAAGTACATTTTGCAACTTAATGAGTTAAAAATGAACAGATAAACAAACAAACAAACAAACAAAAAACAAAAAAACAAAACAAAAAAAAGAGAAAGAAAACAAGACAAAAGAAAAGGCCATTCTCAACATAACATGGGATAATTCACTCTGCACAAGAACAAGAAGACACAAACTGAAGGGGGGAGGATGCGAAAAAATCTGCTATATATAAAGAAGAAACAAAGATACATTTTCAGACTTTGAAACAAAGGAAACAATCAAAAGCAACAACAACAACAAACATGCACACATCTCCTAACAGATGATTAAAATAAAGACATTGTACAATAAACTGAAACAAAAATAATGGGCACATGTTATTAAGTTATTAACTGTAATTTTGTTCATTTTACAAGTGATCCTGGGTCATTTACTTTCAGAACACCTTGAAAGATTAAATTCATGCTCCTGTCCTTACAAGTACCATGAACACAGCATTATCTCAAACGCTGTTACAATGTTATAAATATAATAAAACCACACCACAAATATCTACATTACTGAGTAGTAATCTTCATGAAGTATGTTAAGTAAACATAAATATGTCTTCACCATTTATAATCTGAATGAACAAAAGAATCTTGATCACTCAACCTAAGAATTTTCAATACATGTAGGGCATCAAATTATTTATTCAGCTGCACTCTTTCTTCAAACTGAATTATAATTCTTCCACAACTTATTTCAAAATAACAATCAAGCAAAAGAAAGCAAATTTTCAAAAGCATCAGCTTCAACTTACCAAATCTTTTTGTGGATTTGAAGTGCCCAAGTTGAGAGTGCTCATTGCTACCACAGGAATACAGGCTACCATCCTTCAGGCAAACCAAGGTGTGATTGCTTCCGCAAGCGACGTCAACAATCTCTGATCCACGTATGTTGGGAATCTGCCTTGGTGTGTTCACTCTGTCCACTTCTTCCCCTCTCAATCCAAGCTGGCCATTCGCAGCTTTTCCCCACCCCAATACACCAGACATACTTGTCCTGGACACACAAACATCAATAAATTTGCGATTCTGAGTGAAGATGACTACCAGCATTAAACAAAAATCAGAAGCAGGAATGTATACTGAAAAAAGAGTATGAATGTTTAGAAGAAAAATAAAAACAAACAAAAAACAAGACTTTTTACAAGTCTGGTGTTTGTTCAAGAGGCATTCATCCCACTTGGACATTTCCACATTCACTCCACCCAAACTTGGAAAATTTCATGAGCATTCCACCCATCTACCAGAAATTAGCTGGCAGAATCCATGAACCTGTGCAAAACCCTATACACTGGTCAAGTCTTGAAATGGGGAGGAGAAATGGACCCATCAAACACAGACACCACCAGAATAATTGGAGCATTAATCAAGATGGGCAGTGAACAAGCCAAATTTTATGCTGCAAGCTAGAGCAGAACTGAACCTGAGACATGAGATCTTGAGTCCATGGCTCTATCAAAAAAGTCAGCCAACCTGAGAGAACTGTGGCCCACCTGAGAGTCAAATCCACAATCCCCTTGTTATCAGAATGGTGCTCTAATCAACTTTGCAGACACGGCCTAAAAGACATAGAAAATCTAAATAAACTAAGAAAAAATACCTGGCCGATCTGACGATGAACCCATAACCATTGCTTTATCAGCAAGATGCTCTACACAACCGAGCTAACATGGCTACTGAAACTGCTGCCCACCTGAGGATCACATCCATGTTCCCTGCGTTATCAACAATGCGCTCCAACCACCTAAACTAACAGGCAAAACAGACACATAAAATCCTACACAAAAACAAACCAAAACCCCAAAAAATTTAATCAAATTGCCTTTGTCAAGAGAACAGTAAACACACACACATACAAATATATGACCCAATTCAACACAATAGATTTACTTCTTTATCATATTATCCCCTTCACTGCCCCAGCCCCAAATCTTCTGGACCACAAGTACATTTTATATGCCTGTAACCTGGAAATTTTCCAGGGCCATGATATGATGTGTAAGTTTATTATTTTTAAGTGAAACATATCATATGACGACAACTATTTTGAGACTGCCTGGAAGCAATCTACAATACCTATCAGTTTCAGTTTCTCAAGATGACATCTACGCGCTCGGAACGAATTCCATATGCACTAACGTCACAGGTGCCACATGTATGTTGACCGTGGCACATGCCTTAATCCTGCACATAAACCCATGAGCTGGCCAGGTCCTGAGGCCCTACCTAGACTATGTTTTACCTTGTTTATATTTTATACTGGTAATCTTATCAGCCTACTAACAGAATAATCTTGGTTACATGTAAATCAAAATGACATGTGTATGTGTGCATCCTACCTTCAAAAAAGGAAAATATATGTAACGTAAATAAATAAACAATTAAAGGTCTGAATAAACAAAAATATCTATCAAGTCATAGTAGAAAATATCAGGCTCACATTCCAAATAGCTTCTGAGATGTAGTGAAGTGAACACAGCAAGTGAAATATTCCAAGCATAAAGAATGCATACACTTGGCAGTAATAAGATCAATCCAAAATTGTAAACTACAGTATGCATCCCCTTGGCTCATATCACACACATATTTCACATGACTACTTAAAACACAAAAATCTATTATCAAAGGCGGGAAATGCTGGGGAAAAAAGAGGAAATCCAGGGGGACTGCCCTGAAAAAAACTTCTTTAAACATTACAATCTGTGCTTTCTGGTGCATTTTCAGGCATCAAATCAGACATTCAGAGTACCTAGAAAATGGCATTTTCAGCACAATATACTTCTGAGGAAAGGGCCCATATAATTATAGGAAAATGTTTCCTTAAATTACAGCGAAAATCCACCAATCTGAGAAGTAATCCCACTTTTGAGTACAATTAAACACAAAGCATTAAAGAAATATTTTAACACAAGAAAATGGTTCATTCTTAAAGCAATGTTTCCACTCGAATAACCCTCCCATTTTCACATAATATAATTACTTAATGTTTTAAGTTACAAAAACATAGAATTAATCAAGTGTTGAAAATGTGTGTGTGTGTGTGTGTGTGTGTGTGTGTGTGTGTGTGTGTGTGTGTGTGTGTGTGTGTGTGTGTGTGTGTGTGTGTGTGTGGTGTGCTGTGTGTGCGTGTGTGCGTGTGTAGAGGATAGGGAGATGGAGGGAATAATGTATATTTCAAATGTTACAAACAACCCAAGTTTACACGTGTTCAATATATATTGCACACATATGTAAGTGCGCATATGTACATATGATATACATCACAATCAACCCTCTGATCTATCCATCCCATTTACTAAATTAGAAGGTACAAATTTCAAAATATAATAACATATAAGAGTACATCTAGTACTATAACAAAATGCAATATCATCGCATAAGTTACACATGGAGCAATGTAAATGAAATTTATTACGTCATAAGAACCATCAAAATAAAGAGTAAAAAGCAACAATTTTGCACACATCCAATCTCTCTCCCACACATACACATGCTGGACATAAACAGTGACAGCAAACAATATATGCGTCTGATTGCAATCAGACAAACTTAACTTCTTAAGTATATTTCATTTGCTAATACACACATGTATCCAATGATACTGGTGTCTGTGCCTGCATATGCACCACTAATGCAGGCCCCTCTTTTGCACTGTATGTTCTCAAACTGTGCAACTTGTCTCTCCAATCTTCCATGCCCTCCTTATCATCACATTAACCCTTTGAGTTTGACTCCTGCCCCTATCCACCAACTGCAAAAACTGAACTCTTTGACTCCCTCACCCTATCAGGAAGCTGGTGGATAGGATGAGGAAGTCAAAGTTCAGTTTTTGCCTTGCTAGCATTGTTGACAATACAGGGTGCTGATGGGACAGGATGCGGGAGTCAAAGGGTTAACAGTTACTCGCCAGTCTTTTATCTTAGGTTTATATTAAGTTAATGACTTGGAAGTCCACACCCAACTGACCAACCAGTTCATGTTAACACACACCCTTCTGTTACTGACACTGTTTAATTTATAGGTCTGTCGATTGCCATGCTAAAGGCTATCTATATATTACTATATAGACCTATAATAATTATATTTATAGGTCTATTGATTACCATACTAAAGGCTTTGTATAAATATTCAATTTGTAGGTCTATTGATTACCATGCTAAAGGCTTTCTATGTAGAGATGGTCTTTGTGTTTACAAATTTAGTCGACCTGTGACTCGCCCAACCAAACTTACTTTATTTAGTAGGAGGGTTCTTCCAAGTTCCGAACTTGTTTTGATGCCAAAATGACGTTACGTCAGTTTGTTCCAGTAAGTAAACAATAAAAGCCTGTCCACCATTAACAATGGTTTGTCGGTTTATTTATGCTATATCAGCAGTACACATCTCGCATTCACAGACGGTGTAGGCCTATGTATCACTTTTACACAACGTTAAACATCAAAAACAAGAAAACTGTTTCATAAGATTTTAATTCTCGTAATTTCGAAAGCAGACTCGCATTCACAGACGGTAGGCGCCAGCCAATGCTGAATGAGTGAATGTAACATGAAAAAGCAAAACAACTGTTTCATAGATTTTATTCTCGGAATTTCCGAAAACAGATTTCAGTTTCATAATGGTGTCAGTAGCTACCATTAGATTAGACAAAAGGAGTCTTCTTAATTGAAAGGAATGCAATGTTACATGTATGAATGTTCATGACATGAATTGAGACTGAACTCAGAACTGAAGTTCAAGTTGACATAACACTATTTACTTTGGAAACACATGCAACATTAAGGAAACAATCCATCCTATTTTTCCATTCTTGCACACAAGATTAATGAAATTTGTAATATAATGTATTTTTAACTCTCTATTCGTGAATAAAGACAAACATAACTCAATTTCATAATTTTACTGTACCTAGCGGACTTGCTTGAGTCTTCCTTGAATATTAAACCCCTTGGCCTGTTTTTAAGATGGAGTTGCTTCCCTTCTTTCTAGCTGCTTTGCAAAACATTTTCATAAAAAGACCACTGAAACTCTTCAAGTTCCTTTTCTACCTCATTATAATTATAAAACTTTATATATTATTATACTACGCTTCAAAAAACAAGAATATAGATTTCAGTCTCTTTTATGTTACTGTAATTGATATCTTTAGAGGCTTCTCCGTAAAGCTCTAATTTTAGCCAGAAAACCCAACTAAGAGAGCTTTCACTTTCGATTGTATTGCGCGATATAGGTAAGATCCACGATCATCAGAGTTTCTGAGCGCTGATTTCTTTCTAGCTTAATCGTAAACTAGTGTCTAACGCTCCCATCGGCTCAGCGTTGACTCTGTATGACAAGGTTAGAAACTTATTGTTAGAAGTTGGGTAAAACCCCATCACTGCTTTTTGGTTTTGAACAACACTTCCTTGAAGTTCCATGAACTGTCAGAAGTGTCCCTATCCCAGCCTCTGGGACCTGTGAAACTTAAGTGCCTGGAATATTTACAATGGAAAGTGAAACACACTATTTCAACGAACCTTTCCATTTTCAGTTTGCCTATTTGTGAAAATGAACAGAATTATTCTGTGGTTGTCTTCATTCCAGTCTGAGTCTTGAGCTTCGGCACATGGCTGCGTGGCAGGGTTCGTTATTTCAATTCTTAAAGTTTTCCTTGGCAGGTTCAGAGTTCTAGTTGGTGGCATGATAGATTGTGTAATAGATTTATAAAGTGTGATTTTTGCAGGTCTAGAGAACTGACTGATCTTTGTTTCATCGTCTGTTATGTGTTTGCTGGAAAATTGTTTGCCGCAATGTACGAATTGTCACTGTGCATGCATACATACATAACATGATACATACATTCTGCATACATACATGGCCGAAAGTTGATGCGCTTTGTGAGATGTGTTTTGTGATTCACAAGCCTTCATAAGGAGCTACAGCTTAAATAGATAAGTCATCTGGTTTAAATTCTGGTTATCAACTGATTAGAAGGTATGTAAAGCAGTTTGTATACACTTCAGTTTACATTTATGACACTTAGTCCTTCTTTTTTATTCCAGGATAAGATTAGCAGGTATCCCCAGGGTTGTGTTTGGCTAGGCAGTAGTCACACTGTGGAGAGTTTTAGTTGAAGGCTTTAGATTGGTTGGAGCTAAAAGGGTCATATAGTTTGGTGAATTTTTTCTCTCTTTTCTTTATCAGCATTCTAGTTTCCTTGGATGTGGTGTATCTGCACATTGTTTCACCCACATTTTGCAGTCAGTATGTTGCTGTGCAATCTCTTTACTTTGATTGGTGTGCGTGTTGGCGGTTTTCGTGTTTTTGTAAGCCACCAAAGCACCAGACACTGACAAGACTTAGAAGATGTTTAACTTACATATATATATGTATTTGATGTGTGTATGCATGAAGAGGGTTTAGGCATTAGCAGGTCTGCACTCACGTTGACTGGGAGGTTAGAAAAATCTCATAACATTTGCCCATCAGGTGGGAGGTACCCAGGCAGGATCAAACCCAGACTTTCTGATTGGAAGTACAGTGTCTCAACCACCTGATTATTGATCACTGCACTCATCAGTGTTGACTTTAAAACTGCCCACAGTGAATATGATAGATTCAGAAGGACTGGGCAGACTGGTTGAAGGGCGTGGTGGCAACAGCCCAGCTGGCTCTTGAATCAGCAAGATGATGTTAATTGTTATCTTTCAAACGCAATCCTCACATCGTACACTACAATTAGTATTAAAGGTAAATGTGGCAGCCATTTCTCTTTAAAGGCGTGCAAATTCCACGTCAGTTTTGCATTATATTCTTCTGTGTGATATTTTGTAACAAGATATCTTGTGGTTATGTTTGGCACAGTCTTTTCATACTTAATGTACATTTTTCCAATAAGGATTATGAAATCAAATACTGAGTTTGTGCGCATATTTTTGCTACACCAATTAATACCATATTTTAATCAATCTACTATTTGCATGGGTGATACATTTTGATTTTAAGATTTCTTTGATCCTACCCCACAATCATTTTGTATGTAAACATTTCCAGAATATATGAACACTTCTGACTTGAGTCAGGAAATGTGAACCTCATGAGCAGTACATAGAATTATTGAAAGTACTGTCATACTGAAAGAAATGGGACTTAAAAATAGCTTTCATATGATTTTTCTTACTGAAAGAAATGGGACTTAAAAATAGCTTTTTTATGATTTTTTTACTGAAAGAAATGGGACTTAAAAATAGCTTTCGTATGATTTTTCTTACTGAAAGAAATGGGACTTAACTAAAATAGCTTTTGTATGATTTTTCTTTGAAAATCATACGAAAGCTATTTTTAAGTCCCATTTCTTTCAGTATGACACTGTACTTTCAATAATTCTATGTACTGCTCATGAATATATTATTGAGGGTGAGGTTCACATTTCCTGACTGAAGTCAGAAGTGTTCATATTTTGGGCCTGGTTGAGGCCATGATGCATCATGAAGGGAAGCATAGAGTAACACCTGTCACACAGTCTTGGTCCAGAATGGAACTTCACAGCATCATTATCATCCTGTTTTTATAGATATATCTAAACATTCAGAATTGTTCCGTCTTCTGTGACCCTTCACGCCCTGATTTCACAGGGATCACAGTTTCATTTCTTCTGTCACTTTTGAGCCTGAGTTGAATCTGCCGCTTTCAAGCCTGAGGTAACATGGGCTTGTGACACAATGGATGACACATGTGACTGTATGTTAACAGATGCCAGGATCGAATCCTGGCAAGCTTGACCATTTTTTAACAATACAAACAAAAAAACGTAAGGCCCTGAAATATACTTGAGGTACTATATGGAAGCTTGCCCAGAACAGACAGAAGTTTAGAACCTTTAGTGCTGCTTATTACATGCCAGTGGCACAATAGACAATAGGAAAATAGGTTTCTGGAAACTGTATTACTAGAGTTCTATGACTAGTTCTGTGACTAAATAATCATTGAAAGTGGGATTAATAGGACAGACATAATGCTACTATCTTTGAGCAGTAGAGTGTTTTCAAGCATCTTGCATATATTGTTTGTTTATATGTTTTTCCGGTTTTTCTGCTTGTTTGTTTGTCCTTGCTGTGCTTTCCCTCTCTTGGAGCCAAGAACAGCATTTACTTTTCTAGAAAAAAATGCACCTCCTGGCAGTCATTTTCTTTTTATATTGGATCAGAACAGGCCATACTGGTTTTTGTGGATATGGCCCAGCAGCAGTCAGTTTTCTGTTGCAATGGCTCAAACTTAAAGCAACCTGATATTGCTAGCTCCCGTGGACATCCAGGCACTGAGATTTACCATTAGAACTACATTTTGGTGGCACTTGGAGAGCCTCAATCAAGTCAGGTTTATCATTTGTCATTGAGAAATTACAGTGTTGTCTTCACCAGGTTTATGTGCACAGGTGAATGGTTTTAGGGTAGTGCCTCAGAAATGGCACAGAAAATAGGGCAGGAAAATAAAAGACATCTTTTCTGAGTTTCAAGTCTGACCTGTCACTAATGTCAGTGCGTGGCGTGCTTTTCTTCTTTACATTGTGACCGTCCAAGGTTGGAGCTTCATCTTACTGCAGATAAGGAAGTATTCAGATTCAGTGCACTTGGACATGAATTTAGTGATATGGCATGTGTGTATGTGGCTCAGATGCATTGCATAAAATAATTATCGTTCTGGTGAGTTATCACACCATATAGGTAACATGACTGTGTTGCTTTGCATTCTACATATTCAGCTTTGGTGGGTTATAGAGAGTGACCAAAATATTTATGAGAAATTTTTGAGCAATTCAAGTGAATAATCATTAGGCAGACAAAGAGAAAGGCATTTTTGATAGAAAAGGTAAAGACAGAATAGAGTGATAGAAAAGAGAACAATTCTTGCACAGATTATTGAGATTCTGTTTGTGCTGAGAGTCCCTGCACCCCCACAGGGGACATGTCTGACCAACTTATGTTAAACTTTATGGTGATTGTGTTGGTACCAGAGTTTTTGCATGGTGAAACATACCATATAAGGTGACTATTTTCTTTTTCTATAAACTTTCTGTTGATGAAGTCATTATTTTGTCTTGTCATTTTTGTCACTTTTCCCTTGATCTTTACCTTTCTCTTTTTCCTCACATTAATGCCTCATTTTCTTTTTTTAGGCGAGTTACTCTCATAATATTGATATATATTTAACTTCCTTCTTGCCATTGCGATACATACCTTTAACTTGGGCCATATAGCATGGACTTAAGGCTTGCTGACAACTTCCATGTTGGTAGCATAATCCTTGTATGAGATATGAAAACTTTAATTGGCTGAATTTCATTTAGAAATGATTGAAGCCTTCTGTTATGTTCTTACATGTTACATGTACATGTATACATTGGTATTGGCATGGTGTATATTTGGGATGGATCTTATTTGGTTTAGGGAACTGTTTTTGTCACATTGGCTTACCATAATATCAGTTGTGCGAAGTTGGCTGTTTTTTGTACTGTTTCAACAGTCACCAAACATTTTAACTTGAATGCATTAGAGAAAACACACAATGCAATTTTTTTAAATATAGTATGATACAGTACAGTACAAACTGTGTGTTAATTAGAAATGAAGTAAAGCACCCACATAACTATTGATGGCTTTTTACATATATTTCAGTGTTCCTGACATTTCATTGTGTTTGCTTTGTATTTCAGACACAAGTTCCAGAAAGTTCTGCATCACCAAGACAAGCACCCGAACTGTTGGACTGCATTCCATGATAAAATAAAGTGGTGTACATTTGTCTTCAGTGTCAGAGGATCAGCCAGCTGTTAAAAACCTGATTTGGATGTGATTCAGAAACTGAGCCTTTTTCTTTTCTTTTTATATTTTATGTAATTTTACAGTTATAAACTTTATAAAGCTATGGAAGAAAAAAGAGATACTTTGAGTATGCCAGGTCTGGGTATTCCAAACTCGACTTTTGTGGCAGAGCCACAAGTGTCACATGATGTACCTGTGTCACCACCTCTGACAGAAAATCATCAGGCAGATGTTGGCAGCTTTACTGCAGAACATGACTTAGAGCAATCCTGTGTAAATGATGGCAACAGGTCTTCATTTGAAGGATCTCATTTGATAAACAGTAGAGTGACAGATGGAGCCAATAGCCACAGTCAACAGCTGTTAATAAAGAATGGTGCAAATGGAACTTGTCAAGCAGATCTTGAAAGTAATTGCAGCCTACATGAGCAGCGTTTGTTAGCATCTCAGGGGACATCTTCCCTTGATCACCCATCTGAATTAAGCCAGAGCTCATCTGATAAAGCAGGAACTTTGCCTTCATTGACAGCCTCTGTGTCAGAAGGTACAGAATCTGAAGTTCTTGAGAAGGTCATGCTTGAAAATATTTCAGCTTCACTTACTGCTGATGCTGAGAGTCATCGGTTTTCCTCTAACTCTAACAAAGATTTTTCAGGTGATCCGAATCACACAGAAATAACCACATTGCAAACACCTGAGGATCAGCTAACAGAGTCCAAAATTGATAGTTCTTGTGATATTGATGGTCAAGCTGGTGCCAGAGGAGACTTTTCTGACAAATTGTTGGATGACAGGCCTTCATCAGGAATGATGGATAATCTCCAAGATGCAGATGAAAGACAAAGACAAACAGATAATCAATCAGCAATAGGACATGTAGCATCAACAGAGGAAGAAGTCTCTGATAAATTAAGAACAGCAAAAGAAGCAAAATGTGGGACAGAATATCTTGATAGTGTTATCTCCAGTATTAATTCCCTGACATCTAATCAGCCAGATGCTGACAAAGACACTGTGAAGATCTCTCGAGCAGAGCTGACTTTGATGGTGGAACAAACACTGGCTGCACAGACAATGTGCAACTATATGGAAGACCTTGTGCAAGAGAATAAAATGCTAAACCAACAGAATGAAGTTCTCAAAGACACTATTGTGCAGACTAGACAGTGGCAAGGAGGAAAATTAAATAGTTTCCCTTTAAGCAGTCGGGGCACAGAGGCACAGATATTTCGTTTTCCAGGGTCATTACCACCTATGCTTACCCAGTCATCAACTTCCGGTAATGGTACTTCCTTACCATCTAACCAAAAGAATGTGCAGCATCCATCAGAACAAGAAGAAACAGTCAGCCTTCTCCAGGCTGATGGTGAGATAAGTGCCAGCCTTCAGTTGTCCAGTCAGATCAGCTTTGATGGTGATCCAGATCACAGTAAAGAAACTTCAGCTGCTGGGCAACTCATTCATACTATGAACAATACAGAGGCTGAAGCAGCTTTTCTTACTCAGCCCTCAGCCAGACACAACATTCCAAACACTGAACTGTTTGCAGAAGCTCACTGCTACTCCCAAGGACCTCAGCAGCGTGAAGAGAGTGTGGTATGTGCTAGGATGTTGCTGGAGAAAGCAAATGTGATGGGTGCTGGGGTGTCACAGGAAAAGTTTAAAATTATGACTGATGAACTTGAGAAACGCGCACGCTTTGTGAATAAAATCACGAAGGAAGCAGGAATTCCTCCTGATTGTGTACATGTAAGTATATGTTTTTGTTTTTATGTACTTAGAGATTTTTTGAAGTGTTGGTTTATCTTTAATTTCATATATGCATTTTGTATTTGTTATTATCTTTCATTTCATTTTCTGTTAGAAAAGGGCGGGAGAGAGGATAACTCGGTCAGATTTACCATAGCGTGATTTACCATCATTGTGTGTGTCAGTCTGTTCATTTCAGTAGCGCATAACACCTATCTGTATATTTGGATTGTCATGTATGATATCCATTTAAGTGTGTATTCTACAAAAGTGCAGTTTATGTTTATATTGTATGAATTTTTGCATAAACTTCAATAAAAGAAAAATTGAAAAAGAAAAAAGAACACAGTAGCTAGATGCTTGCATAAAGAAAGATGCATTAATTCTGTGAGAGAGATAAAGGGGGGGGGGTATGAGGGTAGTTGTATCAAATTAATTCTTTGAGTCATGTTATATAAACTTTTTTAAGTGACTACTGGCAAGGAGATCAGGAGGGTGAGATGAGAAGGAATTAACCTGTTGAAGTTCATTCTTGAGGATTTGAGAGATGAACATGTATTATACAAATTTATACATACTAACCCTACATGTGTTACCAAGACATGTGATCATTCATTTTTCGACTGCTGTGGTTTTGTTGTTGTGGCTCATAGCCCAGTTGGTCAGTCATACACAAAGTTTGATTGTGGATTCTGACCTCGGGCGGGTCACAAGTTTTACTGGCCCTATTAGCTGAGTCCATCAGAGCCTCATGCTTAAAATGGAGAGATTATAGGTTCCGCCCAAAAGCGTGCTAGTTTTGTTGTTTGTTGTTGTTGTTGTTATAGGTGTTGTTTTTTCAAGATATGACCCATTAGCTTATTGGCTAAAATGCCATGCTGATAACTCAGGGATCAGGGTTTGATCCTCAGATAGGCAAAGAGTGAAAATGCTGTCTTTAGAAAAATTGAAACTGAACATGGTGCTGTTGCTATTGTTCTTGTAGTGTAATCTACAGGGATGGGCCTTTCCAAAATTGCTGTGGACGAGTCCTGCACTCATATACATGTGTAGATATTTATAACTGTTATGCAAGCATGTCAGTTACGAGACTTAATAACTTGAAATTAACTGGTGAAGTAATATTATATATAATGTAAAATATGTTTTGCTCTGTCATAGAATAGTTAGTATAAACACTGTAAGCACCTATTATGTATATTGTGCGAGTATTTTTTTGTATGATGTAAACACTTTAAATACCTAGTAAGTTTACTGTGCAAATAATTTTTTTGGTATAATAACATTGAACATGGTGGCATGAAAATTGAAAATCTGTGTAAGTGAAACACATTTCACAGCTGTGGCTATTCCATGCATCAGAATTGTTATGCTTGGTGTAAGTTCTTATGCAGCATGTCAGTTTAAGATTTAGCAGTCACATTAGTATCAGTTTAAGTTGTCATACAATGTGTCAGTTAAGCAGTCATTTCTATCAGTATCAGTGTTCATATAGAGTGTCACTTTAGCCATCATTTCTGTCAGTATAATTTGTCAAACACTGATACAGTACGTGAGTTTAGCAGTCTTCTAAGCAGTTACTTCTATCAGTATAGGTTGTGATACGATGTGTCAGTTTAACAGTCATTGCTATTGATGATTGCTGTAAGTTGTGGTACAGAGTGTCAGTTTAGCAATCATTGCTATCAATCTGAGATGTCATACAGTATGTCAGTTTAGCAGTCATTTCTATCCTTTAAGTTGTCATACAGTGTGTCAGGTTAGCAGTCATTTCCATCAGTGTAAGTTGTCATACAATGTGTCAGTTTGGCAGTCATTTCCATCAGTGTAAAGTTGTCATACAGTGTGTCAGTTTAGCAGTCATTACTGTCAGTGTAAGTTGTCATACACTACAGTGTGTCAGTTTAGCAGTCATTACTGTCAGTGTAAGTTGTCATACAGTGAGTCAGTTTAGCAGTCATTTCTATCAGTGTAAGTTGTCAAACAATGTATTAGTTTAGCAGTCAATTCTATCAATTTAAGTTGTCATACAGTGTGTCAGTTTAGCAGTCATTTCTATCCATTTAAGTTGTCATACAGTGTGTCAGTTTAGCAGTCATTTCTATCCATTTAAGTTGTCATACAGTGAGTCAGTTTAGCAGTCATTTCTATCAGTGTAAGTTGTCATACAGTGTGTCAGTTTAGCAGCCATTTCCATCACTGTAAGTTGTCATACAGTGTGTCAGTTTAGCAGTCATTACTGTCAGTGTAAGTTGTCATACAGTGTGTCAGTTTAGCAGTCATTTCCATCAGTGTAAGTTGTCATACAGTGTGTCAGTTCAGCAGTCATTTCCATCAGTGTAAGTTGTCATACAGAGTGTCAGTCTAGCGGTCATTTCCGTCAGTGTAAGTTGTCATACAGTGTGTCAGGTTAGCAGTCATTTCCATCAGTGTGAATGTGTCAGTTTGGCAGTCATTTCCATCAGTGTAAAGTTGTCATACAGTGTGTCAGTTTAGCAGTCATTACTGTCAGTGTAAGTTGTCATACAATGTGTCAGTTTAGCAGTCATTACTGTCAGTGTAAGTTGTCATACACTATGATACAGAGTCAGTTTAGCAGTCATTTCTATCAGTGTAAGTTGTCATACAGTGTGTCAGTTTAGCAGTCATTTCTATCCATTTAAGTTGTCATACAGTGTGTCAGTTTAGCAGTCATTTATATCAAGTTAAGTTGTCATACAGTGTGTCAGTTTAGCAGTCATTTCCATCACTGTAAGTTGTCATACGGTGTGTCAGTTTAGCAGTCATTTCCATCAGTGTAAGTTGTCATACAATGTGTCAGTTTAGCAGTCATTTCCATCAGTGTAAGTTGTCATACAATGTGTCAGTTTAGCAGTCATTTCTTTCAGTGTAAGTTGTCATACAGTGTGTCAGTTTAGCAGTCATTTCTATCAGTGTAAGTTGTCATACAATGTGTCAGTTTAGCAATCATTACTGTCAGTGTAAGTTGTCAAACAATGTGTCAGTTTAGCAGTCATTACTGTCAGTGTAAGTTGTCAAACAATGTGTCAGTTTAGCAGTCAATTCCATCAGTGTAAGTTGTCATACAGTGAGTCAGTTTCACAGTCATTTCCATCAGCGTAAGTTGTCAAACAATATGTCAGTCTAGCGGTCATTTCCATCAGTGTAAGTTATGATACAGTGTGTCAGTTTTGCAGTCATTTCCATCAGTGTAAGTTGTCATACAATGTATCGGTTTTGCAGTCACATTTCTTGACATGTGCATAGTTGAAGGCTGTACTGGCTTTATAATGTGTGCTTGTGAGAAAAATACAACAGCTGATATACAAGGAGCATGCATCCCCAGGATCTGTGGATGAAACCTTAAGTCCCTTGAAAAGATAAGGCACTTAAATACTGTTGTGCCATCTGCCAGTGTTTTGAAGCTTCCCCCCCCCCCCCCCCCCAGACACAGGTAATTATATACTTCACTATTTCAGACCCAGCAGCATTAAGCAAACTGACAAAGTCATGTTTCAGGTTGGAGAAGAGGGCTATGGCATGGAGATACATAATGGTAGTTATACTTATTATAGTAGATAGATAGATAGATAGATAAATAGATAGATAGATAGATAGATAGATAGAGATAGATATGTGTGTGTGTATGTTTTTATATGTGTGTCTGTGTGTGTGAGAGAGAGAGAGAGAGAAAAGAGAAAGAGCACACCTCTCAGAACGTCATAGCTCAGAATGCTTTACAATTCAAATTACTAGAAATATACAGCATACATCTCTTGGATCCTCTCACAGACACAGACACACACACACACACACACACACACACACACACACACACACACACACACACACACACACACACACACACACACACACAACACACACACACACACACACACACACACACACACACACACACACACACACACACACACACACACACATACACATGCACGCACACTCATACTCATACACACACACACACATGCACGCACGCACGCACGCATGCACACACACACACACACACACACACACGCATGCACACACACACACATATATATATATGATTGTATTCTTCAGAACTTCCAGGAATAAATCAACAGCAGAACTTCTGAAATCTGCATTCAGATAAATCAAAAGTTCTTAGATTAGTTAGCAAGTATAAACTGAATGCATATTCTGTGTATTCTGCACCGTAACTTTTTTCTTCTCATCTGTCTTCTTCAGTGTGATAAACATCATTAGTCTCTGGAAATTTGCCTTCTGTAATGGATACTTTGCTGACTTATAACATGCCACACTCACTGCTATTTTGTATTCATTGTGCTTCATGTTGACATTCCTTACATCAGAATTGTGTGTGCATGTCTGTTGCAGGAGTTGGTAAATCTTCGAGACAAAGTGAACAGTCTTTTTCAGGAAAATTCCAATCTGAAGATTGAACTTGAGAATATGTGTGTACCAGGGAAGGATGGTATTACCAGACAACAGTTGGGGCAGTATGAAGCAGAGATTAGAGATTTGAAAATGAAGGTAAGAAAACATGTTTTCATGTTTGGGAGAGAGAGAGAGAGAGAGAGAGAGAGAGAGAGAGAGAGAGGAGAGAGAGAGAGAGAGAGAGAGAGAGAGAGACTAGCCAGCCGGAGGTCAAAACCACTTCCCTAAATTACAAGTGTAGTGCTTTAACCAGTTAAGCTAATGGGACCACTAAACTCTGTGGCCCACCTGAGCGATGAATTCATAGACTCTGCATTATCAGCATGCTACTCTAAGTTACTGAGCTAAAAAAGCCACTATAGAACACACACATACATGCACACACGCATGTGCGCACGCGCGCACACGCACACGCACGCACCACACACACACACACACACACACACACACACACACACACACACACACACACACACACACACACACACACACACACACACACACTCTCTCACTCACACACTCTCTCATTCATACACACACACAACACACACACACACACACTCTCTCTCTCTCTCTCTCTCTCACTCACACACACTCTCTCACACACACTCACACACACACACACCTCTCTCTCTCTCTCTCTCACTCTCTCTCTTCCTCTCTCACTCACACTCTCTCTGTCTCACTCACACACACACACACACACACACACACACACACACACACACACACACACACACAGACACACACACACACACACACACACACACACACACACACACACACACATACACACAGAGAGGGGGAGAGAGAGAAAGAGAGAAAGAAAGAAACAAATCTATGGCCAGCCAGAGAGTCAAACCCACACCCCCTGCATTAACAACATGACACTTTAAATCAA
>CM060306.1:29160982-29188482 GCA_030674185.1 Monoplex corrugatus | reverse complement strand
GCATTAATGAAATACAAATTTGTTCAAAGGCCCCTGACAGTAATACTCTGAGAACTGAATGTATTCATTTCATGATTTAGAAATTTAAAAAATGTCATAATCAATGAACTAAGTTCATGTTTAATAATTCAGTAGTTTGTTTACAAACTACTATCTGGTATATTGTGCTGCATAAACAACAACAGAATCACAAACAACGAAAAAATATTTAGCCTATAATAGGGTTAGGATATTGAAAATATTTATTTGTTTATTTATCTATTTATTTTCATTTCAAAATGTAAAAAAACAAACAAACAAAAAACAGTGACAGATAGGGGGGGGGGGGGGGGGGGGGGGAGAGAAGAAGAAGAAGGAGTGACAAAAATTCTAAAATGTTACCAGAGCATAGTTCATTTTTTGATTATACCTTAGGTGCAGTGCATATTTCACTGCTGTAATTTTGCCTTATGCAGTGAAATGAAAGTCAAGAGAGCATTGTAGATCTTCAAAACTATGGCAGTGACTGACTGCCATCAGAGACCGTCATTTAGTTATAGTGAGTAGAATTCCTACCTATATATATCTGATCTCGTCACCATTTATACTCCTTCCAAACAGCCTCAGTCGTCATCAGATAAATGCATTCACTGTGTTTATCATGTAAAAACCAAGACTTTTAGCCAACATTCGTTCTTTTTCTGCGCACCACAACAACGAGACTCGCTTTCTCAGATGTTCTTGATGTGTAGTCTTTGTCCTCTTTTAAGAGAGCTCTAAAAACTTCTAAAAATTTATCTTTTCAAAACAGTATTATTACTACTGTTACTGGTGGTCTCACCTCTTTCTCCTCTCTCCTCTTTGTCCTTCTTTGCTTAGTGTATTTGTATGATTTTATGAGGAAGGGGGATTTGGAGCACTTGGTCACAACGGGAAAGCTGGAGGGAAAGAGAGCTCCGGGTAGACCCAGGGAGAAAATACTGGACGGACTTGCAGAGTGGCTAGGGACGAGGGGGGTGGGAGAGATGCTAGGGGTAATGAGAGATAGAGACAGATGGAAGTCCATGATCGCCAATGCCAAGCGGCAGGGCACCTAATTATGATGACTTGTATGATTGGTTGAATGAGATCATGTTCTCTCAGCTTGTGGCCCACCCTACACACATTAAAGGCCATATTATTGACTGGCTGATGTTACATCAGTGTCAGTCCTAGACCAACTTCCTTCAGACCATTCTGCTGTGTTATTTTTACACTATTTATTGAAACCTGTACGCTGGAAACAAATATATAATTGTTACCCCTTGCAGTCTGAAATCTGTCAATATTATGTCCTTCTCATCTAAAGTTATAAATCATCTCTCCTCTCTTTAAAATTCCCCCAGTTCTGCTAGTCTCTACATGTACAATTCAGTTTTGCACTAGCTTTTAGATGAGCATGCATCCCCACTGATATATGTGTGTGTGCGTGTGTATACCTGTGTGTGTATTCATGCTTTTAATTTTTCGACTCTCAGTTTGATTTTTAGTGTGTGTATGTTTGATTTTTTTTGCTTTTCTGTGACAGAATGTCAGACAAGAAAGAAAGCTTTCACAAGAAGCTGAGAGAAACAAACAGATGAAAAAGATAATTGATGATGAACGCAAGCGCTACTCACGGGATGAGAAGGAGCTGCTTGACAGAGTGAAGGTGCTGACAGAAATGATAAAACCTGTAAGTGTTCTTAAACACAGGCAAGTGACATCATGGACCTACCACACATGAATGATATCATCATCATCATCATCATCATCAGGTGCCCTGCCGCATGGCGATCATGGACTTCCATCTGTCTCTATCTCTTGTTGCCCCAAGCATCTCCTCCACCCTCCTCATCTTCAGCCACTCCGCAAGTCCGTCTAGCATTTTCTCCGTGGGTCTACCTGGTGCTCTCTTTCCCTCCATGATGCACAAAAATGTTGTACTGGCATGTGTATGCATTTGTCATCTGTGTATATTAGACACACTCACACACACACACACACACACACATACACACACACACACACACACACACACACACACACACACACATCAACACACACACACACACACACACACACACACACACACACACACACACACACACACACACACACACACAAAACACACACACACACACACACACACACACACACACACACACACACACACACACACACACACACACACACACACACACACACACACACACAGATACATACACACATGTTGACATAGGCGAAGGGGAAACAGTCAAATTCTTAACTTTCCATTGTAATGGAGCTGGTTAGTAGTTTGGCTGTTTGGCAGCCATCCTTTTTTTTTTTTTTTTTTTTTACTGATTAAAATTGTTGTTGCCTCACTTTCTTAGCGCAGAAAGCTTTTCTCCTCTTAAATTGTTTAAAAGGACAGAATCAAATTATTGTAGTTGTGGTGTTGGTAGAAATAGCTTCAGTGTAGTCGGAGGAGCAGCGGCAGTTTTAGCTGCAGTGCAAATGTTAGCAGTTGTGATTGTAATATCATCATCATCATGATAATGAGAATGATACCAGTAAATACATATTCCTGGCTTCTGTTTTTTTAGCTGCCCACTTTGAAGCAGTTGGTGCTTGCTGTGGATAATGCCAGGATGGAGGGGATCCCACTGCCGCAAGACTGTGCTGACCAGGTAACAGCCCTGCGGAACCAAAACTTAGGAGACACACCGACAACCACACAG
The DNA here is from genome assembly GCA_030674185.1 of Monoplex corrugatus. Classification (NCBI taxonomy): domain Eukaryota; kingdom Metazoa; phylum Mollusca; class Gastropoda; order Littorinimorpha; family Ranellidae; genus Monoplex; species Monoplex corrugatus. The sequence continues at coordinate 29,185,762 of CM060306.1, read as the reverse complement.
TCTTCAGCTTTCAGAACAGCAGTTCCAAGGGGAGGTGCTTCTGGGATGTCATCTGGTTCCAGTACGACAGGGAGTGCCCGCATGGCTAGTGCCAGCAAAGTCTCTCAAAGAGTTAGCAGTCAGCAAGGCAGTCAGCAAGGCAGTGGCCATAGAACTGTAGGTCATAGCAGTGGAAAAGGGACTCATGCTTCCCCAAATCTTCAAGCTCAGATAAATGCAACTCCTGGTGCTTCTCTTCCAAATTTGTCTGGGCAGCATCTACAGCAGTATGCTGGGCAAGCCACTTCGCAGGGAAGCAAAAGCAGGCCTTTACAGAAAAGCAACCTTGCAAACAGTGCCACATCTGTCTCATCTTCAGTGAATTCCAGCAAGCAAAGGCATCAGTGATTAGTCTGTCTTTTTGACAATTGATTGGAAAGGAAATGATAATGATTTACATTGATAACTGTAAAGGTCATAGCAGCAGTGGTTATGCCCATCTTATATTGCTTCCAGAAAATTGAGTGTTAAAAAAATATAACTAATGTAATAAATCTATAACTTGTATTGTGTTTGGTTTATACCGATTGTTTCATTCAATTCTGTTTATAATTTTTATTTCATTCGTAATTTTTGTTGTTTAACAACACTTTATTGCTTCTTTTTTTGTGTGTGTGGTTAATTGCTTCCAACTGGAAAAGGTAATTTTTGGAACTGATATATTTAGAAAGTTGAGTCTAAAGGTCCCATGGTGATACAAATTGTACACACCTTTACTTGAAGTGGTAAAAGGGGATGGTGCTGAATCTTAGTTTCAGGGTTATGTCAACAGATTAGTCAACAAGTAAATCTTAAATATGAGCTGAATTGCTAATATGATAGCATGTGTACTGGTTTCAAGAATTTCATGACAAATTGCATTTGAATTGTTCCTTCTCTGAATATTATGTTATAACAAACAAAAAACACTTTATCACTGAATTTCAGAATTTGATATCAAGATGTTAAGTATTTGATATCAATGTTGAACTCAACAGTGGCACAATTATGTCAAGTTTGAAGTGTACCTATAATCTTTATAAAACAATGTTCATGCTATCAGGTCATACAGAATTACGTGGGTTTTTTTTTTTATTGAACATACTAAGTGTCATCCCTCAAAAAAAATTTGTCTCTACAATTCCATTTGTGTACCCCATTTGTCAGTTATATGATTCAAAATGGAATTGGATATCAGAGAGCAACTTACAAACACATATTGTCTGTTTGGTTCTATTTGAAGAAAGATCATCCTGTTTAAATCTGTATCAAAGGATAAACATTGATGGTAGTCTTTTGTTTGTTTGATGCATCATTTGTTTATTCATTTATTTTTGTCTTATTTGGTATAATCTTTTTTACTGAGGATTTTTTAAAACTTTTTTTTAAAATTCTTATAAAATATGTAACACTGTTGTTTCTGTTGTGTCTTTGAAGGTAAGAGTAAAAACCAGTATACTAAGCAATGGGACTCAAAATCATACTGTTTATTTAGCACTGTGTTGTGTGTGTGTGTGCGCATGTGTGTGTGCACATTGTGTTTTCACATTTTTCCTTTTAAACGGCAGATTGCCAATGACTGCAAGCTTGATTGTTGTATTTTAATAAGATTTGTGTGGCCTTCACGATAGTTATGCATACTAAAGAATGATTGATAAAGAAACAAGTGTTAAAGAATGTACAAAAGCAAAATTATCAGCGTGTACATGTGTGTGTGTATATCTGTGTCTGTGTGTGTCTGCATGTCTGTGTGTGTCTGTGTATCTGTGTGTGTGACTTAAGCCATAAAGTATTTTAAGAAAATAAATGTGTTTAGAGTTGTATATGTACATCTCAATATGCATTGAAAAATGGTAAAGAAAAGTTTGTGAATGTAGATTGGTAGTCCACTCCACTCTATTTTACATGATAAAAAATTTGTGAATACAGATCAGCAATCCACTCCAACATATCTTATATGATAAAAGTGTTCCCTGCCTGAATTGGTTAATTACTTAGCAGACAAGTGTCTGATCTCTTCCCAAACCTTCTGTCTTTGTTTGATGAACAGTGATCACTGCATAGTGCCTGTGTGTGTTTGAAAGCAGGGATACTGTCTATTACCATGTGTTCATTGGCATGAATATAGAAACAAGTTCTGAAATCTATAAACTGATGCTTTTGTATGTTGTTTTATTGTCTTTCTTATTACCGATGTTTAGATTTCTTGTGAAATCTATAAACTGATGCTTTTGTATGTTATTTTATCATCTTTCTTATTACTGATGTTTAGCTTTATGATCTTATTTCATGTGTGTGTCTTTGTGTGTGTGTGTGTGTGTGTGTGTGTGCGTGCGTGCATGCGTGTGTGCGTGCGTGCGTGTGTGTGTGTGAGAATTATCAACTGCAAACCAAATTTCCATTATTTTACCTTTGTGCAAACAAACTGTTTTGTACTTGTTTCTTGAATATATATATGATTATCAGTTCAAGTCTGATGTGTTTGCAGTTTTGTACTTGTTTCTTGTTTACATATATGATTATCAGTTCAAGTCTGATGTGTTTGCACAATGTAGCCTACCTTCCATAATTTTTAGTGATTTTTTTTTAAAGCCAAATTTTGGTGTGTGTATGCTTGCATGATCTGAAGTTCCCCCATGGGAATGCCGAGCTCTTTTAGTATAAATAGTATCCCCATCTTCTGGAAGTTCTGTGCTAGACATTTTTTTTCTTTTCTGTCACTGTTTGTTTCTGCCTTCCTCTTTAGCTTTCTGTTTATTTCTGCCTTCCTCTTTTGCTTTCTGTCATCTCTTCCAATCATTTTCTGCCTTGCTGGTGCATTCACTGTATTTGTTCTATAAATCCTTACACGCTTTCTCTTAGGATTGATAGTTGGGTACATGTGGTGACTGCATGATTGGCTCTAAGGAAATGTGATATGCAATTTTAGGTCATTTTCTATGTGTATTTGTGTGGTGTGTTGTCTTTAGTTATGCTTGCATTTGTATTCAGGTTTGTTTTTTGAAGTCCTCTGGTGATAAAGAGATGGAGTTTTCAACGCCAGGGGCATGTCCTTGGATTGTGTGCACACATGCATTGATGTGTGCACTCAGTTTTCTTTTCCATTTTTTTTTTTCCAACCAGATGTTGTGTACGTTTTGACACGGTTATAGCCCTGATATGGCTCTGTCCAGTCAACGGGACTTTAAACAACAAGAATAAGAATATGACCTGAAGTGTTTCCTCATATCTGGCTTTTTGAAAAATCTGGAAGGTTCTAGCAGATTTTTTTTTTTAATGAGGATAGTAATTCTGTTGGTTTTAATGGTGTAATGTGAGATTCACAAAATAATCAGAGCCTGGAATTCGTTGCGGAAACGAGGATTTCCGCGGAAATCAAAATCGAAAATCGCGCAAAAAAAATTTTTTCGCGTTAAAAAAAAATCGACTTGTAACCATACTTAAAAAACGAAACCAAACCAAACGAAAAAAAAAGCAAACATCTCTGGCAAGATTCTTTCGTCGTTCTGACTTGGATAAGCCTTCTAGCTAGTTTTGATGAATATGTCTGTGTATGAACACACTGAAACGATCTGCTGTGTATGATGGATCCTGATCTTGTGCCCAATGTTTATTAAATACTCTTTTGACTGATATTCATTGTGATTTTCAGTGTGTTAGATGCCTTTAAATTTGTCTCCAGAATGCCTCAGAATGCACAGATTTTAGTCTTGATTTTAAAAATTTTTCCGGGGGAGCATGCCCCCGGACCCCCCTAGAAGTTTCCTCTTTTTTTTTTCTTAGCAATTCCAGGCTCTGAAGAATACATACACACACACATATGTATATATATATATATATAATGTCCATACATTGTATTTTTTCTTTGTGTAGTGTTGATGGTCTTACATTTCATTTCCTTGTTTTATTTTAAATGGAGAGATACTAGATGGATTAACAGTTTTATGTGTTTTGGGAATAAAAGTTTTATTAAAGAACTTAAGCATAAAATGTGTGTAGTTTTGTGTTTGTGAGAACAAGTAGCTGTGGTTCTTGCTTCTGTAGTCATTGCCAAATGTTTGGTGTGTCTGTAGTGCTGTCACTCATCTGCTCTCAACCATTTTCAGGCAGTGCTGACAGCACACACACACACACACACACACACACACACACACACCACACACCACACACATGCATACGCATGCATGCAACATGCACACACAGATCCTCAGCTGAATTTCTATCCCTTTATTTTAACAAAAGTGGGGATGGAGAGACAGACAGAGAGAGAGAGAGAAAATAATGGGTAAGGGTCCATGTCCACTTTAAGTAACTGACTAAAAGCACTTATTCCAAATCCCAAACTGCATCTGTTGTGTGCATGTCTATATCTTTTTTCTTTCATTTTAGTGCTTTTTTGTTCATGTTATTAACATTGATGTTATGTATTACAAACAGCACATTAGTTTACAAATAAAGAATATGTATAGAATCCTGTAAATGTCTCTACCTGACTTGAGGAAAGAAAGCATACTCAAGGATTTGCAGACTGTTTATAGGGGATCCTTCAATTCTGTCTGTGTGTGTTACTGCACAAGATTAGTTTTGTTTCAAGCAAAACTGATACCCAACACTACGTAATCTCCAAGCTTTACCCCTTTCCTAAAACAAACACTAAAGGAGAGGAAATATACACACCAGCATATGCATCCTATTTCTTTCTAAAGCCAATCAATCAAAAGAAACAACCCACATAGCAAAACGCAAGAAGAAAAGATGTGAAAAAGTATTCTGACTCCAAGCATGATACTGTATTACTGTGCGCAAATGGTTGCACACACGCACACATACATTAACTCGCTGCAGAGATGGTGGTTAGTTGCAGAAATGTCTTGATATTTTTGATACTCTCTCGTAAAAAATTTTTTTAAAAAATGAATGAAAAAGAAGGCACAGATAAACTTACAAAAACAAATCAAAAAAAAAAAAAAAAGAGAAACAGCATTTTAGTAAAGTTTGAAATGTATACTTTTTTTATACATAATGTTACCAACATGATCTATACATATTTGGATTCTGTAAGTGTTAAGTCTTCTTCTTCTTGGCGTACACTGCTACACAATCAGCTGAGTCCGGGTGATGAATGCAGCCGTCTTGTGTAGCCATTATGCAATAAGTGCATGGTACCATGGTTTGTTAGAAGGCGCACGCTGGCCCGGTACCTCTGTCTTCAGCCTTCTGGGTTTTCTGTAGGGGTTGCCCCGCCCTTAGGTCCTGGCCCGTACGTCCTGCCCTGGGAGCACAGGGGGGATTGTTTCTCCGGGGATCCCACCCCGTAGCTAGGGCTTATAGCGGCCCTTACCCGCTGATGAACCCGTCATAGGACACCTGGAGCATTTTTTAAGGATAGCAGCGCCACCTGCTACCCCACCCCGTCCTGATAGGAACACCGCCAGTTTGGTCCGGGACTGCTTATTTGCTAACAAGCTAGCTTATTCACAGCCACCCTCCATATCTGAAGGGCTTCACGATCCGCCACCTGTGACCCGCCTGGGTTGGGGATGGTCGCCCCGCCGCTGAATTGGAAGTCGGCCTTTTCCAGGGTAAGTGTAAGTGAGGAATGAGGTACAGTTTTCATGACCACCATCATGTCTGACACCAGTTCATGTCTGTACATACTGAGACATCATGCAAACACCCACTAGAGGTGTAATTAGTGTAAAACAAATAACCTTGCCCATTTTAAAGAAAAATAAAACACCCAGACGCTGTTAGTCTGTCTTTTGTACTTTAACTTGTTCAAGAAATGGACAAGGGTCAGTTGTGACACTTTCTAGTAAGAACCCAACAAGAACAATGGAATCCAGATTTGCACAACTGTAGACATGAATGCAAAAAACAAAAAAAGGACATGAAATCTGTCCTAAAAGCAAACAACATGGTCAAACCATAGTCATTTCTTCATTTTAAAGTCATATATGAATCAAATGTGAAAAAGGAATCTACCCTCAAAAAGCTGAACAACTTTCATGGAAAGAAGTTTGCAAGCTGAGCCACTGTACTTCAACACACACAACACACACACACACACACACACACAACACACACACACACACACAACACACACACCACAACACACACACACACACACACACACACACACACACACACACACACAAGCACACCACACACACACACTCATACACACCTCGTGTGTGTGTGTGTGTGTGTGTGTGGTGTGTGTGTGTGTGTGTGTGTGTGTTACTTTGTAAATCATTTTTAGTAGGAACTGTAATCATTATTCAGCTTTACATGTAAACATGAATTTGTTCTTATAATCTTTAAAACTTAAAACTTTCATTCAATTTTTGTAGCATGTCAGTTTATTCATCATTATAATCTGATGAACTGCACACAAAACAAATGAAAATAAAGAGTAAGTCAACATCCGCTTCTCTCTCTTGAAAAAACAATTTTACAGAACCTGAATATTGTGGCTTATGGTAGCAAAAGCAGACCTGTGTCTTTCAAATCTACTGAGTCATGATGAAATCTGAAAGCTTTAATTAACTGTTGAGTACATATTTCGCCTACCTATCCTCAGATCAGGCACCTTTGGCATACGCGAAAATAGTCCGGGTCGAATCTGGCATGGGTATTATTCTTGTAGGTTAAGCATACTGTAGATTTGGTGTTGTGTAATATTGAACGTGAACTTTACAGGGGGACGGCAATATCTGAAATTGTTGGCCACTCACTAGCCACTTTAATGAAATTGTCACAAGCAGTGAGACCGAACACTGCATTAGTTCAAACATACTAAACATTGCATGTCGGAACTCGCAAAGCTTTAGATCACAACATTTCGTACCAATCGAAACACGACACATCTAGCTGTCTTACCAGGTACTTCCGTTTTCGAATTCATTGAACCAGCTTCAGAGCTTGATTCGTCGCAGAAAGACTTAACACGTCAACATTCAAATTAGAGTTCCGCACTATGGAATGATTTTACAGATTTATGGGGTTTTAGGAGGCTGGAGTACTGCTCGCTGAAATGCATCTATACGTCTACTTCACAGTATGCTTCTCGTCTTTATTATATCTTGTGCTTTCTCGAGCAGACGACGTATTTCCAGATGACGATGGTTCGGACGCCGCTGACTTTAATTCGGAAGACTTTTTAAGTCCATCAGAGGGGCAATGGATACACTCTTTGAGTATATGGGAGATAAAAACGGGTGTTTTTTCAAATGTCCAAACGGTGAGTATCACGTAGATGTATTTTTCATTTGGGACATATGCGATGTCGGTACCTTGTCACGTGACCGTTAAATTTGTTTTCCCCAGGCTTCCGGCTCAACGTAATTGACGTAAGTTTTAGTTTCGGTTTCTCAAGGTGGTGTCTTATGTGTTCACGGCTCCAAATGATCATGGCCTAAGGTCGGGACCCTACTTTAACGTATGAATTCTAACTAGATCCTTGTATTTATACGTCACTGACACAGATAATATCACGCGGTGAAATGTATGTCTTCATCTGCTGGTGGAATTCGTTCAAGAGAGATTTCATCACGCTCGGACAGTTTCACTAAAGGCCCAAGCTCATCACCCAGATCTGTTAGCAGGTATTTGGGAGACTCCCAGAGTCTGTGCAAAACCTGCTAAAACCAGAATGACGGAATCATTAAGATAGCCAGCGAAGAGGCCAGACGGTTTTTAATGTTGGTCTAGGATTGAAATGGAGACGTCTGGCAGAACCCTATCAAAATAACCGTCCAGCCAGCGTAATTTCCTAAAGAACAAACAAAACAAAAGCAACAAGCCGATAAATAAAACCGCCACTGGCATTATGAGTGCACAGTACACCATCGCCCCTTAGAATCACGTCATAGAAATACTCTTTGGAGCAGCCGAATACACAACCCCTTCTCTCTGTCTAACACAATTTATCATCCCTAGCATGTTAGTCAATATCTTTAGCCACCCTCTAATTTTGGGCCTTAAAAACAACTGAAACACACATAAAATACATACACATAGGCATGCACACATAATCTCTGTTCTTTTTTACATCACTGGCTATACTCTGCTCACCGCATTCTTTTTCAATCTCTTTCCATTTATCCTTTTTTTCTGTTTTTGTTTGTTTGTTGTTGTTGTTTCTTTCTTTAATTTTTTTTCTGATGCAGGAAAAGCCCAGATGCTTTCCGCTGCAGGAATCTGCAGTGTTATTTTTGAAACAGTAGGCTTACTAATGTTTGTCTATAGATAATAGCCCTTAGGTGTCAGAAGTTTTCCTTTTGTGATGAATTTTCTGACCACCACTTCCTCTAACCACTCCTTTTTGAGTAAGACGATCAATGGTATGATGACCTGATTTTGTTTACGAAATATGATTCTAAGTGTCTCAGGACCTCAGACCTTCTAAGATGTAGATTATTTGTCACATTGGCTTTACTTGCAAGGTTTTCTTGTTCTTGTTCTTGTTCTTGTTCTTCTTGTTCTTCTTCTTTACGTTATTTCACTTAACACCAGAGTGTCAAGAACACTAGGCCTAAGCCCACGTGAGCTTTTGTAGAATAACCTTTGACTCCCGCACCTACCCACCAACTGCAAAAACTTAACCCTTTTGCTCCCTCACCCTATCCACCAGCTTCCTTCGTAAAATTTGATGGGCGTGCTAGTCAAGTAAGACGTATGACTTCCGATCGGAAGGTCTCGGTTTGGTTCTGCCTGTGTACCTCCCGCCTGGTGGGGAAAGGGTGGAGGTTTTCCTGATCTTCCAACTCAGCATGTGTGCCGACCTGTCAGTATCTAAACCCCCATAGAGTGCATACGCGCGCAGAATATCAAATTTCAACGCTAAAAAAGCAGTAAGCAGAGTGAATGTCCGGGGCTCATGGAAACATAAAAATGTCCAGCATATCCTGATGCCCTCAAATGTAGACTGTGCAGCAACATACTGCCCATATAGTACAGTGTGAGCAACACATTGTGCATAAATCAGATCGCAAAAAATGAATAGATGAATGGAAAAAACGAATGAATGAATGAACCAAAATGAAATAAAAACAACTGTTCTTGATCCACAACTCTCCATGCAGAAATTCATCGCCCAAACTTTTGACAGTCGTGTTATCGTCAACTGCGACGTTTCAGTTCTGTTCGTCAGTATTTTTCAACTTCAGCAGCTTCTAAACTCGCTACTTCTCGTATCTTGTCTCGTATCGATTATTGTAACTCTGCTCAATGGCTTGCCATATTCTTCTATCGCATGCCTCCGGTGTTTCCAGAATTCTGCGGCCCTTCAAGCCCTTTGTAAAAAGAAGCATGACCATTTCACTCTTTGCTTCAATTTCTGCACTGGTTGCCTGATTCTCAAAGAATTTCATACAAAATCAATACATCATGCCACAAGAAAATCAAAGGTACTGCACATGTTTTCCTTCGTGACCACTCCGAACGTACACCCCTGCCCATCCTCTTCATTCTGCTTTTGATAAAACGTGTTTGCAAATTCCACAATACACATGTTCCACAGTCGGTCGCCGTCCTTTTTCTGTGTCTGGTCCATGCAAGTCAAACGAATTCCCCTGTATATTCAAAAATCACATACTCTGTGTCTTCCATCTAGTCTAACTTGAAGACATACCTTTTTGTCCAGCAGTGATTTCCCTCTCTTTCGTCCTACTCCCCTCCTGTCCTCCCCTCCTGGTTTGTGTGTGTTTTGTACCCTTTGAGTTTTTCTCATTGCGAGTGAATGTTATGGTGAATGATGAGAGTGCATGTTTTGATTTGATTTATATATCAAGATTTCGCGCCATATAAATATCATCATCATTATCATCATCATTATCGATTTAGTCAATTGAATGTGTGCATGTAAAAGCTTCTGTTTGTATGTAAGAAACAGAAAACTGTGCACTGAAAAAAAACCAAATAAACAAATATGTGAATGTTCTATCAACCGTAAATAACCACGCAAAATGTTTAACTATTGACTCAACCCTAGAAACCGTGTGAAGCGAATATCATTTCAGCTGTGAGTGCCGGTAAGCAGCTGTGAGTGCCGGTAAGCACCACTTAACTGCTTATTTGACTAGTTCTTCTTTTACATATTTTATTCATTTAGGTGTATTTACTTACTTGTTTATTTATCTTTATTCCCAGGAGCCAAACCAGTGAAAAGACCCGCCCACAAACCAAGCTCAAATGGATGTGGGGCCTTTGGAATAAAGGTGATTCTCTAGCACCATCCCCCTCTCTCTCCTTCACAACACAGCTCTCTGTTTCTGTCCTCTCTCTCTCCCCCCTCCCCTTCTCTCTCTCTGTCTCTCTCCACACAACACACAACCACACACACACACACTCTCTCTCTCTCTCCTCTCTCTCTCTCACCACACACACACACACACACACACACACACACACACACCACACACACACACCACACACACACATTTTATTCAAGTTGTGAAGCACATAATAACATCAGAGGGATGTTTATACTGCCAAATATTACTGACAGCCTTGCTTGTTGAAACTTAAGTCTATTAATGTTGGTCGTCTTTGTAACAGTTCCAAGAAAAATCCTAGCAAAATTCATTATTCCACGAAATTCAGATACACCAGAGAAACAACTAAACGAAAGAACAGATGATGATGATGATAATGATGATGATGATGATGATGATGATACAACAAGAACAACAACAACAATGATAATGATAATGCCCATCATCATAGATATTCCCCATCTTTAAATGAAGCCGGTTACTCCAGGCTCTTCATCTTTGATTCCACACACAATTCAAGTGTTTGTTTTTTGTTTTGTTTTTTCTCGTTGTCCTTCACCAGACCTCCTTGATCCGTCTCTATCTTTCTGCTTTACTCTCTTGAGCACTGGTTGGAGCAGTCCACTGTAAGCTTGCTAAGCATGTCGTAACACACCTGGTGCCCTGTTAGCTAGAGTATGCCTGTATCCATCTCCCACGACAAGGACGACGGTTTGGCAGACTGTATGAGGTGCATACGGGGTTTAATAACATGCATGTGTCATTCATCTGGCTTCAGCGTACATCTGTGGTAAACTTCTGTACTTTGAAAAATAGAGGGTAACAACCAGTCGGCATACAAATTATTGCAAGTGGAAAAGTTTACGATAATGCAACATCAACAACAACAACGATAACAACCACCACCATCATCACCACAACCATCACCACCACCACCACCACAACAACAACAACAACAACAGACCAACATCTAAACAGAAAATGAAAGATTTGAGAATAGAGCTCACGTCCTGGTCATTGATATGCAGAAAGCAGCAAACGGTGGCCCTGTTGATACAATATTTTTTTTACCAGGCAACAGTCTTTAATTTCTTATTTCAAGTTATGAAGGCGTTAATCAGCTAAGCAAGAAGGAACTGATGCTGAGACGACATGAGTTTGCAGAGTGACCATTCTTTCTTACTATTTATGTCTGTGGGTGAGGTGACACCATTCTGAGAAGTTTACAGTTCCATTACCGAATTGACAGTAAAGACCCTGGTCATGATTTGGTCTTGAAAAACAACAAATACTAACAACAATGAAAAATGAATAAATGGTTTATAAGGTCAAAGCGTGCAGAAAAAAATGGAATGGCTTGGCCAACTTTTTATTTAATATCCCTTTGATATTCCTTGAACCTGCTCAAAACCCTATATACTGGCAAGGTCTTGAAATGGGGAGGGAAGAGGGGAAACGGGATCTGAAAAACACACTAATCTGACTCCACCAGAATGATTGGAACATACAGATGGGCAGCAAACAGGCCAGGGTTGTTTTATGCTGTAGACTGACATTGAAAAGGCTTGCGTTTAAGATGAACTTGGAACACATGTACGGTACTCCAAGAAAATTTATTCCTGTACATTTCATCATCTCCGATCAAAGTGCAGGGTCATTAAAACGTGCACATGTCAGCAAGGATTTCTCTGTCACATATCAGGTGATTTTGATCGTTAGATCATTTGCCCGGCATAGTGCGTGGTCCCAGTTCTGTTAGGCCTCCAAAACTAATACATTTGAACCATTGTGGCTAAGGATGTCATTTGGACACTAACTTACTTATGAGTTGATTGTGTATGAAGCGTTTTTGTACCAAATTTAAGCCATATGTAGGATGCTGTTGGAAACCTAATCAGTGAAAAAATCACTGAAATCAGTTGCCTTTTGTGCTAAGTATTGTATAAAATGTGCTAAAAGAGTGCTAAAGTTGATTATTGATGGCTTGCTCATCTTTGTTTAAATTTTGGTTTTATTTTCGTTCCATTAGGACGCATTTCAGGTAATTGACGCAGTGCTGGTTGCACACAAACAGCACACAAACACACACACACACACACTCACGCACACACTCACACACACACACACACACACACACACACACACTCGCGCGCGCGCGCGCACACACACACACACACACACACACACACATATATATATATATATATATATATATATATATATATATATATATACATATACACACATACACACACATGCACGCACACACGCCCGCATGCATACATCACACACCACACCACACCATATCATATCATATCACAATCAGGCCACCCGCCGATATTCAACCACTACCCCAACCACACATGCACACGATACCATCATACCACCCCTTCCCCCTCCCCTCCCCCTTCCCAAGATACCAGCTCGGTACTCCCCCACTCCCCAACATAAACACATTGCCTTGTTTTCAGTTGGACACGAGTTACGTCCCTGTGATCGAGGACTGCTGTAACCGACATGACCTGTGCTACGATACGTGCAACCGGTTGAAGGACTCGTGCGACCGCGAGTTCAGGGACTGTCTAACGGTCATCTGCAAGAACGTGAAGAAACACGTCTCTCGGGATATCTATGATGGTCAGTGTAATGTGTAGTAGGCCTTTAACTCTTTTCCTGTCCACCAGTTTCCTGCAGAAAACTGGTGGATAAGATGGAAGAGAGAAAGGGTTGAAAGTGTTGTGCTTTTCCTCCTCCTCCCGCCCCCCCCCCCCCCCCTCCTTCCTTCTTCGTTCATCTCCTGTGATATTTTTGACGGTCTTGTGTGTGTGTGTGCGAATGTGTGTGTGTGTGCGTGTGTGAGAGAGAAAGAGAGTATAGTATGTGTGTGTGAGTGTGTGTGCGCGCGCATGTGCGTGTGCGTGTGTGTGTGTGTGAGAGAGAGAGAGTGTGTGTGTGTGTGTGCGTGCGTATATGTGTGTGTGTTTTGTGTGTGTAAGAGAGTGTGTGTGTATATGTGTGTGTGTGCGTGCGTATGTGTGTGTTTGTGTGTGTGCGTATGTGTGTGTTTGTGTGTGTGTTGTAAAGGGTTTTCCCATAGAGTGTAGCTCAGCACTCCTCTTTCGTCCTTATTGACTTTTTTGTCTTCACGCATTGCCAAGGACGTTGCCCCCCTCTCCCTGTTTGTGTATGGGACGGTGTCTTTCACTGCTATAGAACAGTCCGTGTCATTGCCCTCATTCCACTGGCCTCGTCAGGGACGTTAGACGGATAGGCATAGGCACATGAGTACTTACAGAATGGTATTTGTCTGCACACCAGACATTTTTTGACAAATTATCAGTCAATCCATAAAAAATTAGTTCCGCCATGAACGACTGCACTTTGTTGTACATGGGAAGTGAGCAAAGTTCATTTTGATATGGATCACTCAAATCTTAGAAAAGATGACCAGCTAAATATTCTTTCTATCACTGTGAAGGCATGCCTTTAATAATATGTCTAACTCGTTTTAATGTGTATACAGAGGGATTATTTCTTGAGAAACAACAGGAAGCGCAGCGTTTATGCTTCCAGCTTAAAAAAAATCATACTCTACTTGGAAAAAGTGGTTGTGATTTTCATGGCTTTGAATTATGTTCTTGACGTTTTAGTGTCTGGTTTTAAGATTTTTCAGATCTTTGCAAGAGATGATAAATGTTCATCGTATATGCTCATACTTAAGCCTACGGAAAAGATTTTAGACTTAAGAGATTAATCACGCCTTTGGTTTTTAACTGTTGGCTTTTTAATTAAACTTGGAGTTGTTTTTAACGTGATGATAGTCCTGATATGGCCATGGTAGTCGGCTGGGCTACAAACGACACGATTTGATTTGATTTTCAGATTTTGATATGCCTCAATTCAAAATCAGAATTGCATGCTATGAGTTCTTCAGACTGTAAGGGGGAAATGTTGGTGTAAACTCCATGGTAATGCTTGGGGCTATTTTAGTATAAATAGTATCACAACCTTCTGGAATTTTTGGGCTTGAAATTTCCTCTTTTCTGTTGCTCTCTTTGGTTCTTCCTTGCTCCTTTACTTTCTGTATCTCTTCCTGTTATTTTTTGCTCTGCTGGTCCATCCACCTGTATATGTTCTTTGAAACTATACATACTTTCTCTTAGAATTGATAATTAGGTATAGGTACAGTTGTACTGAGTGCCTTTTTTGGCTCGAAGGAATTGTAATTTGCAGAAGCATTTTTATGTAATCTAGGTTAGTTTTTATATATGTTTCTGTGTTCTTTGCGATGTTTACATTCGAAATCAAGTTGGTCTTTTTTTTTTAAACCCACTGGTGATAAATTGGACGGAATAGTCAACGCCAGGGACATACATATTCTGAATTATGTGCGCGAATGCATTAATATACGTAGTTAATTTTCTTTGCCATATGTCTGGGGTTTATTTTGTTTTGTTTTGTTTTGTTTCTTGTCCTAGTATGTATCGTGTCCGTTTTGACATGGTATATAGCCCTGAAATGGCTTGTTTTTGTTTTGTTTGGTTCTGTTTTGTTTTTTGTCCCAGTGATGTATCGTGTACGTTTTGACATAGTATATAGCCCTGAAATGGCTCTGCGCTGATGGTTGAACTTTAAACAACAATGACAATGACAGTGTTGTTTTGGAAATTTGCATTCTAATACGTCTCGTGAATAAACGTTAAACGTTACTTTTTCTGTTCGATGCCTTCACATCTTGGATTCTTCTGTAATAAATCAGCTGACAGAACAGCCAGACATATACAAAACATGCAAAATAAATCAGACAAAGTAAACATTTCTCTGACTTAAGGAAGGACATTTATCAAAGAAAGTACCTTTGGATAAAGTTGTGAAATTACTGGAAAGTCGAAATAACTTTTCTTCAGATATAAAGATTAAAATGTAGTTTTCAAAGGAATCCATGTATCTCATAACCAAGGCAGTGTTTTAAAAGTGAGACAAATAATAACGCTAACTGACAGGTTGAAAGTAAATGCCTCTAAAAAAAAGAGACATATGGTAAAAATATGACCGGTACCCATGCCATTTTTTATTGTCATGCTGTAAGATTTTTTTAACGAAGTGTTTGTGGGCATTCCACCGCAAGTGTTCTTGATGATGCTTGTTATTATGGAAGGTTCATTTTGAGGTCTTTTCGATTATTTTCTTGTAGTTGTTTTGCGAATTATCGCATCGCTGTTTAGTTCCTTTTTGTGTTATTATATATATGCATATTCGTCAATTCTATTTATTTTTTGACTTTTTATTCCTATTACTTGACTGTGATTAGAGGTAAACTGAGGAACGAACACACACACACACACACACACACACACACACACACACACACACGCACACGCATACGCACACGCACACACACACACACACACACACACACACACACACACAAGTGCGCGCACACACACACACATACACACACGTGCGCGCGCACACACACAGACATATTCATTATGATGTTATGCACGCACATATTTGAATTTTATAGTGCGCTGAAGATCTTCATTCAAATCCGCAGGGGCAAGAATCTGCTGATGATTAGGGCTATGCAAATTGATTAATAAGCCGAGTTGTCTCTTCCTGCGCTACATTAAGAAATGGCTGAGATAGTATGAAAGTATCCTTGTAACAATCCTGATTGTGTTGAGGGTGGCGACTGGAATGAGAAAAGAAAACAAAACGAAGCTAAACAAAAATACCAACAAGAAAACAAACAAGCAAACAACAAACAAACAAACAAACAAACAAACAACAAACAAACAAACAAACAAAACCAGCAGTAACAACAATAACGCGACTACAACAAGAAAACAACCAAGCAAAACAAAACAAGACTACACACCACCTCTGAACAACAGAGACATCATCATCATGTGCCCTGCCGCATGGCGTTGGCGGTCATGGCCCTCCATATCAATCTATCGTTTGTTGCTAGAAGTACATTTCCCACCGACTCTGTCTGCATCCACTCCACAAGTCCGTCCAATATTTTCTCCAAGGTTCTGTTTTTCTCTCCAGCTTTCCTGTTGTGACCAGGTGCTCTAATTTCTGTTGCCTCTTAAAATGTCCTATAAGTGTTGTTTGTCTTTTCCTTGTATTCTTCATTAATGTTCTCTTTGCGTCTGTCTCCTTCAAGACTGTATCGTTTGCTGTCCATGGAACTCGTAACAATCTTCATAGAAACCACATTTCAGCTGCCTCAATCTTGTTCTGACTTTGCATTGTTGTACCTCCGTACAACAATATCGGTTCTGTATAACACTGAAGAACTCTCTTCCTGGTGTTGATTGATATGCATTTCTTGGTAAAAACGCTTTTCTTTTTCTCGAATGCTGTTTTAGCTTAGCTTCTGGCTATTCCTAATGTGCGTCTGCCTTCTGATGAGATGACTGTTCCCAGATATTTAAACTTATCAACTTGTCTCAATGTGATGCCATTTGCTGTTATTTTGCATGAGGGGATTTTGTTTTACTAATTACCATGCCTTCAGTCTTATTGCTATTTAGCTCCAGCCCTTTATTACTGCGTTCTAATTCTATTTTTCTCGCAGATTTTGTAGGTCTTTTTCATTTTCTGCAATTAGAACGGTGTCGTCTGCATAACAAAGATTGTTTATCATTTTTCCTCCAACAAAAGGAAAAAAAAGCGACGAGTAATGCAGTGTAAAGCTATCAAAATTAGTCGTTGTGTAAGGGTTAAAATGTGAACCGGCTGTAGCCATTTGCACAATTTAACTTGAACGTTAAAATCGTGGTAATATGTCAGCTTTTAGTTGACTCAGCAGTGAATGGACACCTGACCCTTTTCTTCAAGATAAGGTAGAGCATTGATGGAGAGAAAATTGGCACCATCATCATAATGCTGGCTGCGTGAAGAGTTCAGGTCTCTTCCAAGTCACTCCTCTACAACGCCAGTGTTATGAACAACCTCTACCATTTACTTGGCAAATGTGTATTGTTCTTCTTGTTCTTCTTGTTTAGTGTCCACAATCAACACGTTGATTATTCTGACACTATCACACGGGGGGATACGCCTACTTCTACTACTACTGGTGGAGTATGCGAGCTCCCGACGTGAACACGCCAGGAGACGCGGCTCCAACCACAGCTTCAGTCAAAGATTCGTTCCATTCAGGGATGGTTTGCGGGAGGAACGAATATATTCTGTAATCCCGTGAACACTGAAGTCTAGCAAGCTGTCTTGAGTGTGATTCCTGGGATTTGTGTATTTTGCCAAAATCCACCTGGACCATGTTGTTAATAATTTGGTACATCATAGTGAGCCTTGCGATCTTACGTCGGCTTTGTAGAGATATCCATCCGAGGTGGTGTAACATGTTGGTGACGCTAGCGGTTCTTTTATAGCGATTTAAAACAAAACGTGCTGATCTTCGTTGTACGGCCTCAATTTTTGTGATCTGTCTTCTTTGTACGGGTCCCACACAATACTTGCATATTCGAGAATGGGCCGCACCATAGCCTTATAGGCTGTCTCTTTGAGTCTGATGTTACTGACTCTGAGGTTTCTTCGCAAGAACCCTGACGTTTTATTGGCTTTGTTCGTGATGTTTTGAACATGGAGATCCCAATCTAGGTCTTGTGTGATCGTGATCCCCAGATACTTGCCGAGATGACTTTGGCGAGAGTCTGGTTGTGCAGCTGGTACGATGTGTCAGCAGCCTTTTCTTTCTCTTGGGACTGATAACCGGAGAGGGTGATGCATTTCCCAGGGTGGAAAGACATGTTCCAACTTTCTTCCCATTTCTCTAGTTGCTGGAGATCTGTTTGTAGTTGTGCCTGATCTTGGCCTGTTGTTATTGACCTGCGCGTATCAAAGTATCTCCAGTCTGCAAAATGAATACGGATTTTATCTGGTCTGTAACACCGCTGGTTTATGGTAGTGATTTTTCTCCATTATGAATAATAGTCCCATTTCTGATTTATTATCGTCTGCAGATCTGTTACCGAGTAAACCCCCTTCATGGGTCTGTATGCACGCAGAACATCGAATACACACGTAAAACGTCCTGTAGACATGTTATGTAGACTGTGCATCAACATAAACCAGCACAATGCGAGCCAATGACGTGTATTTAAAAAAGAAAACAACAGAAAAATACTTTGAATGATACAGAAATCATGAACAAAATCCATAATCTTGTTTTGACATAATTAACTTTTCACTTTTTTTTTGGTCGTTTTAGTTCATACAATTAGTCAAAGTAGTCAGTGTTGTTATTCTTTGATAACTACCAGTTTGCATTTGATATTTGCAAACGTGTCTCTTGTCCTTAAACGTGCTGTGTGTTCTGTACCAGGCTGCAAATCAACGGCGGACATGATGTATGCGGCGACCATGGCTCTTGGCTGTAAACCGTACAAAGACTCACAGAAAGAGGCCTGCATATGTCCCAGGACCCACATCGACTTATGACGGCTGCAAGCGTAGATATTCGGAAGGTGGTCTGTGATTTGTTCGATCTGCTGATGAGCTTGGTTGGTGATTGATGAGTATTTTGTTGAGTGTGGAAGGTGAAGATCCCGCTTGTTTTCTAAAGGGGTGTGCTTAGGTGGTTTCAGATGTGTCTCAGATCTGTCTCTGTTGCATGAGTATAACGCTGTTCTCCAACTTCCTGCAGGATGGCTGAGGTAGTCAAAAGGGTTAAATTAATTAAAGGGCGAAAGTGTGTTGATGATTTAGGGCTCTCTCTCTCTCTCTCTCTCTCTCTCTCTCTCTCTCTCTCTCTCTCTCTCTCTCTCTCTCTTCTTCTCTCTCTCTCTCTCTTCTCTCTCTCTCTCTCTCTCTCTTGATGATGTATGTTTGTAATTATCTTTATGTCTGTTTGTTCCCCCACCCCACCCCGTCTCTCTGTCATGCACAGTTTGTATGTTTGCGTGTTCACGTGAGTGTATGAGTTCTTGATATCAAAATGCTTTTTGCGCTCTGTGCACTTATATCCACATATGTGTCTAAGATATTTGTGTCTTGAGGAGCATTGAAAAAATGTCTAAGCAGAACATTTTAACGCAGTATACATACGCTTGGTACGTCGAACGGCGGATTGGTGTATGTGAATGAAAGAAGAAAGAGTGATGAGAGAAGAAAGAGTAAGTAGGCTATACATTTTCCTCCCTCGTTTGTGTTCTTGATGGTGGTTGGTTGGTTTCTTTTTGTCTTCGTCGTCGTCGTCATTTTTTTGTTTTTGTTGTTGTTTTCTTATTTTTGTTGTTGTTGTTGGTTTGAACCAAATTGCTTTGTGTAAGTAGGCCTACAGATTATTATATTTTTGTGTGAGTAAGCGAAGAGGAAAACGAAATTTTTCACTGAGATATTGCTTTTACACTGCTTGATGATGACGATGCCTACGATGATAATGACGACAGTGACGATGGTGATGACATAGCTTTACAATAGGTTTTGAGCTTTACAATAGGTTTTGAAAGAAATACGACTTAACATAGCAACAAAAATGTGAATAGATGGGATGGTTGCCATGATAAATAATCAGTTGAAAGTTTATCTTTTTTTTTTTCTTTTTTTTTCAAGAGGATACTTTTGTTCACCTTCTCCAGAGCCATTGCATGTTGATTGTTGAACCCCCCTTTATTTTTTTTTTAATCATTTTATTTTGTTTTACGATATTATTTTGGCATTACAGACCTCTTCTTCAATTTTGAATCTCACGTTTAGTAACATGTGGAAAGTAGATGTAATTGGAACACATTTGACAGTCTTGTATTTGTTGATAAATGATTTTACAAGTATTATATAGTAAGCCCAAATATTGTGTCTGTATCTACATTTTGATCAACATCGAACAGTATTCGTGAAATTATTATGGATATTTTTCATTTTTCATTGATGAACTGTTTTATTGAGTTCCAAAAAATCTGGACACAACGTACACAAGAAATGTTCAGCAAAATTGGTTGTATTATTACACCATGTACAGTTTGCCGTTGTTGCCAAACCGTCTGAGTTGTGTATGACATTGGCAGCAATAATCCTATAAACTGCTCTTAATTGCAACATTTCAAGTTTATATCATTTAATTCATAGATTTTTTTTTAAAATGCGCATTCACACGAAACATTAATGTTTAATTTCACCGAACATTTTAGGCAACACTTTGGTTTACTGTCATCTAATTTGATTTTTTTTTACAGTAAAGTTGTATTTCCATTTTCTTGAATTGCTTTTACATTTGCAAGGTTAACGGTGAGCATGGTTTTTAACTGTTGTCTTTTATCTTAATGGGTTGTCGTTTTTTTGACGTGGTGTTAGCCCAGATATGGCTCTAGCAGTGGGCTGGGCTATAAGCAATATGAAATGAACTGAACTTTTGTGTACATATGATAGTCTTAATGCACATTCAGAATATTAGTCATGTTGTCGTTCATTCGAACCTTTTTTTTTTTCTTTTTTCTTTTTTTTTTCTATTATTTTTTTAGAGTATTGTTTGATTGTGGATGTACAACCATCATATTGTATGACAAAATCGATACAGCAATCAGTGTTAGTTTATTTTGTTATATTAGGGTGTTGCAGTGACAGTTGTTATAACGTGTTTGCTTACGAAGAATTGATGATCTTGTTGTTTCTGTTTCATATTTGTTTACGAGTGCATTTGTTTGGGTACTTAATTACTTATGAAAAAAAATGATAATATTTATATTTGTTTGTAGTTTATTTGTGTTCGAGTACATGTATTTGAACGGGGTTTACTGTTAATCATATGAGCTTACGGGTTTGTTTGTTTATTGTTTGTTTTTGTTTTGTTTCGTTTTTAGCGTCGGGGTCTTTACTGGATGCGTGTATGCACGTTGTTGTAGCCACACTTTGCAAGCAGTATGTTGCTGCACAGTCTGCGTACTCTGTCTGTGGTGGGTGTGCTTGCTGGGTGTTTGCCTAAACCACCGAGCACTGATTGGTTTGCAGGATCTTAAAAAGCGTACTTGATAGTAAACGTAGGGCCTACATGATATATATATATATATTTATATATACACATATTCATGTATATATATGTATATATATATATATATATATGTATATATATATATATACTGTAGATAGATAGACAGACAGACAGATAGATAGATTGATAGATAGACAGATAGATAGATAGATAGATTGATAGATAGATAGATAGACTGATAGATAGATTGATAGATAGATAGATAGATAGATAGATAGATAGACAGACACACACACACACACACACATACACACACGCACGCACGCACGCACGCACGCACGCGCACGCACGCACGCACGCACGCACGCGCACACACACACACACACACACACACACACACACACACACACACACACACACACACGAAGGAGTTCAGACACTGGCAGGTCCGCACATACGTTGACGTGGGATATCTAAGAAGAATGTTGAGAGTTACACGGACAGCAAAGAAAACAAACGAGACAGTCTTGAAGGAGGCAGACACAAGAAGACCATTGATAAAGAAGATTAGGAAAAGACAGGCAACGTTTATAGGACATTTTGTGAGGAAAGGGGAATTAGAGCACCTGGTCACAACAGGAAAGTTGGAGGGAAAGAGAACACCAGGTAGACCCAGGAAGAAAATACTGAAAGAGCCTGCAGGGTGGCTGAAGACAGAGGTGGGAGATGTACTTGCATCGACAGGAGACAGATTCGTGTGGAGGGCCATGATCGCCAACGCCATGCGGCAGGGCACATGATAATGATCGGAAAAATCACTGTCCTTCACCCATCTTCCACACCATGGCAGGATCGAACCCAAACTTTTCAAATGGAAGTCTGATGCCTTACCCACTTGACTATTGCGTCTGTCGGTTTTGTTATTAGTACGAGTTTGTTCATTTATCTTTTTTTCTAATTGTTTTTGTTTGTGTGCATTTGAAGGGGTATACATTTTATCATGGGCATGGGGTTATCAGAATTAGAGTCAAACATTTATTTTGTTGCAACCTGATTCTTGTAGGCTGTATTTTATGTCAAACAGTAAAGGCTGATTATTGAAATAAAAACAGCTGCTGCTCTAACCGCAAGTCATTTGACTGCTTGACTCTTTTTCAATAAAGTTGTGCAGAATGAACACACACGCACACACAAACGTTTTACTACCTTCGGAATTTTTTTTGTCGCGCTGGTGTGTGTGTGTATGTGTGTGTGTGTGTGTGTGTTTGTGTGTGTGTGGTGTGTGTGTGTGTGTGTGTGTGTGTGTGTGTGTGTGTGTGTGTGTGTGTGTTTGTGTGTGTGTGGTGTGTGTGTGTGTGTGTGTTTGTGTGTGTGTGGTGTGTGTGTGTGTGTGTGTGTGTGTGTGTGTGTGTGACTGTGTGTGTTAGAGGAGAATTTTTTTCCTTTTTCTTTATTTTCTTTTCTGCACTCCGATTTGTGTGAGGGTGGGTGGGGGTGTGTGTGTGTGTGTGTATGCGTGTGTGTGTGCGTGTGTTAGAGGACAGATTTTTTCCATTTTCTTTATTTTCTTTTCAGCACTCCGATTTTTCTCGAATGCGTAAATGTACACCGTTTTGCCCACACCGTAAAGGCGGTATGCGCAGTCTGCATATTCTGTCTTTGGTAGACATACATATCAGGCAGGTGTTGTCATGTTTCCATAAGCCAGTGGACCATCACTTCAGTTTAGGAATCTTTCAAGTGCATGTTTGATGTTTTGCCTTCGTATGCGAGTCCCCACCCCCCCCCCCCCCCTCCGTGGAGATGCCGGGGGCTCTTTCAGTATAAATAGTATCCCCCACCTTCTGGAAATTCTGTGCTAGAAATTTCCTCTTTTCTGTCACTCTCTTTGTTTCTTTCTTCCTCTTTTGCTTTCTTTCATTTCTTCCTATCATTTTTCTGCCTTGTTGGTCCATTCACCTGTATGTGTTCCATAAAGTCTTACGTACTTTTCCGTAGGATTGATAATTGGGTACATGATTGTATTAAGTGCATTTTTGACTCTGGGGAGGTCAGATGTGCGGAAGCAATTTTGGGTAAATTATGCCCGTTTGCATACATGTTTTGGTGTCCTCAGGTATGCTTAATTTTGTATTCAGGTATGCTTTTTTAAATCCCTGTGCGATAAAGTGGACGGAGTGGTCAACGCCGGGGGCATGTCCTTAGATTATGTGCACGAATGCATTGAGACATGTACTTAATTTTCTTTTCCTTTCTTTTTCTCCTGTTGAAGTTTTATATATTTTGAAATGGTTATAGCCCTTATATAGCTCTTTGCAGTCGACTGGGCTTTAAACAACAATAACAATAACAATAGTATGCGAGTCACGAAGAGGGTTTAGGCACTAACAGATCTGCACACAAGGTGACTCGAGAGATTGGAGAAATCTCCAACCCCTACCCACCTTACAGGAGATCATCATCATCATCATCATCGTCGTCGTCGTCGTCGTCGTCGTCATCACCATCATCATCATCATCATCATCATCATCATCTATCATCATCATCATCATCATGTGCCCTGCCGCATGGCATTGACGACCATGGCCCTCCACACGAATCTATCTCCTGTCGATGCAAGTACATCTCCCACCCTTTCTGTCTTCAGCCACCCTGCAAGTCCGTCCAATACTTTCTCCCTGGGTCTGCCTGGTGTTCTCTTTCCCTCCAACTTTCCTATTGTGACAGGAGACACTCCGGCGAATCGAACCCAGGTTCTCTAATTGGATGTCTGATGTCTGATTAACCTGGCTATTCTATGTCACTCAGGTTTCAAAATTCAGACAAAAAAGAGACAAATTGGTAACTCTGCCAATCACCAATTATTTAAAGCAAATTCAGGAACACGAAATTCTGTCAAACCGGATGGATGTCAAACAAGCCATCAGGTAGATTTATATAACCACCAAACAAAGAAACAAAGAAAGAAACCAACCAACCAACCAAACAACCAAGACAAACAAAACGAAACAAACAAACCAACAAGCCATCATACCTACTTTATATAACTATCAAACAACAAACAAACAAACCACCATGGCTTATTCAAATAACCATCAAACAAACAAGCCATCATGTCCAATTTATATAACCGCAATCAAACAAAAGTCAAACTCAACATAGACAACTCACATAACATTGCTACAATGCCAGTATAACGATATTTGAATAGTTTTGTGTTTACTTACAATAATAATGATGATAATGATAATAATAGTAATAATAACAATAATGATAATAATAATAACACTATTTATAAGGTGCCAAATCTTGACAATTCAAATCAAAGCGCTCTCACGCACCAGGCATACGCATACAATCGACAAAGACCACCTTACAATATTTAATACACAGACTGAGGGAAAGAAGTTATTGCAGAATTCATTGTTGGGAAAAGAGGTGTGTTTTTCAGGATGGGTAGGTGTTAGGCGAAGGCAGAGCGGAAGTCTATTCCAGGCTGACGGTCCTGAGACTGCAAAAGAACGTTG
>CM060306.1:28978482-29155982 GCA_030674185.1 Monoplex corrugatus | reverse complement strand
CGCGCACACACATATATACATACACACGTACACACACACAGACATACACATACATATGTGCGCGCGCACACACACACGCGCGCGCGCGCGCACGCACACATACACACTTTGATACTAAAGATGCATATTATCATAACATGATCGCAAAATTTTGAAAGCTGCAAAGATCATAATCACTCATTTCAGTGTTGTGTGTGTGTGTGTGTGTGTGTGTGTGTAAGCGAGCGCGTGATCGCGTGAGCGCGTGAGTGCGCGTGCGTATGTCATTCCCTGTGGAGGAAATCCTACGGCAAGAAACCAAGTGCGCAGTTTAAAATTGCACTGCACAGTGACCTTCACTGGCCTTTGACCCTGGTTACTGTTCACTTCCGGCCTGATGACTAATCTATATAAAAAGGTTATTTGCGCTTCAGAGAAGCCCAGTTTTATTTCAGCTATTTACCCATTGTACCCATCCATTTGATAGATTGCCACATAAAGTCAGTCATCGGCTGACACAGTAGGATTTTTTTCTTGTTCATGTAAAATATTTTATTTGATGTGTTTGTTCATGCTTCACGCAACCACTGGCAAAATTGGGACTACACTTTTGTTTTTGATTTTAAAGTGTATTAAATATGAAGCACATCACGAACTATTGCTGCTTACATTAGTGTGAAACGGGTTGTATCATGAATGATGCATTTAGATTAATATGAAATAGGTTGTACCATGAACCATTTATTTAGATTAGTATGAAATAGGTTGTATCATAAACTATTTATTGAGACTAGTATGAAATGGGTTATATCGTGAAATATTTATTCAGGTTAGTATGAAATATATTGTATATGAAATATTTTATTCAGATTAGTACGAAATGCAATTTATACGTTAACTGGTTAATCAAGAGGGATTTTACAACCATCTCTCCACGTGGGCTATCCCAGGATCAAATCGACTGTAAGAATCGACCGTAGGATTTCCTAACCTGAATATCTTATTTACTTTTCCACTCCAGTTCTCTTTTGCGTATTGAGCCCTAGTGTCCTTTTTGAAGTAAATGTCAAGCATTTTGATTTTGCCTATGATAGATTAAACAACAAATGTTATCACCAGCTATTTCTTCCATTTTCCATGCTTACTCCAGCTCAATATTATCTTAAAATTTTGATGAAATTCTTTATTCTTGATAATGAGCTTATCACACTTGTTTTGTTGTTGTTGTTTGTTTGTTTTTTGTTTTGTTGTTATTGTTTTTTGTGGTTAATAACGTGTTGTGTAATATGAATTTCATATGTCCTTTTTGGTACTTATGATACCTTCATTCGCTTTTCTTATGTTGACAGCTAAAAAGATTACAGCTTAGTTCAGTTCCAGTTCATTATCATCTTAAAATCATGCTGAAATCTTGTTAAAAGCAAAGTTTTAACTGTTTGGCTTGTAAAGAAGGAAATGATGACTGTCTGAATGGATCATGCATCACATGGAACCCCCACTCCCCACTCCCCATCACCCACTTGTTTGGCAAGATGGCTACCGCCTGCCGCCGGAAGCTATGAGGTAATTGTTTGGTCTGTGGTAAGTTTCTGTTGCTAAGGATTTCATGCAGCACCCTCGAATGTTTCTTGTTGACTTTGACCTTCAGCTAGGCTGCTGGCTTCAGAGAATCAGACTTGATGACTGCAGGGACAGTTCTGGTGAAAGCACAAAAAGGAGGCAATCTTGGGATCCTTGGGGAGCATATCAGACCTTAGCTGAAAAGCCAGATAGGCTCTTTTCGGAGCATCATGCCTGGCCGCTTTTGCGACTAAACGAATCGCCCTGTGGTTGTGGTAAATCGACATTGGCAACTTTTGACTGCTAAGTGTCGAGAGAAGTCAGGGCTGAAGAGCTCGCAGCTAAGCGAGCTGGAGGCTGGACTAGCTGCCTAACAGAAAGATGAAGGTCCTGGAGCAAGCCAAAGGAGGGCTTTTGCGTTCTCTCTTGATCTGGTAGTTGGACTGGACCTGGCTGGTGTGCGTTGTGTGGCTTTGTCCCAGATTGTGTCATCTTCCCACCTTGCCGGTCGGCTTGTGAACAAGACAACTGGTGACTGGGTCTGAATGAGTCATGCAGCTCATGGATACCCTTGGCAAGATGGCTACGGTGTAGTGTCGGGAGCTGTGAAGTGATTTGTTTGGCTGGTGGGGAGGCATTGTTGCTCTGGCTCCAGCACCCTTGGGTGTTTCTTGTTTACAGCAAATTTCATCACCAGCCATTTCTCCCATTTCAATGCTTGCTCCAGCTCAGTGTCATCTTAAAATCTTGCTGAAATCCTTTTGTGCTTGATTATGAACCTGTTATATTATGTCTGTCGTAAAAAAAAAAAGTATTGTCTGATATGAATCGATCAATTTTTAATTTGTCACTCTTTTGGTACAGCTCATTCCTTTACTCGCTTTTCTTTTGTTGACAGCTACTACGATTACAACTTATAGAAAATCTGTAACTCTGTAGATAAGAATGGATATCTTTCCTAATCCCACGCTTAGGAAATCCATAGCTACAAAAGCTTTACTGCTAAATATGTGTGTGTGTGTGTGTGTGTGTGTGTGTGTGTGTGTGTGTGTGTGTGTGTGTGTGTGTGTGTGTGTGTGTGTGTGTGTGTGTGTGTGTGTGTGTGTGTGTTTGTTTTACAAAGAATATAGAATGTAACATTTTTTAATTTTCTTAACTACTTCTCAAGTCCAAAAGCTTAAATTGTGTGTTTCGAGAGGTCATGTGATATAGCGTTAAACATTTCGAATCAATCCACTACACAGATAACAATGTAGGCTATTTCTTTTGTTACTCGTATAAACGCTGACCTCGTCAGTAGTGCTTGAGACAAAAGAAAAATTCTTCTTCCAGTTTGGTTATTATTGCGTGTATCCCTCTTGTTTTCGGATTTATTTTAAAACGCAGAACTTGCAAAATTAATCCCTTGTATTTCATTTGACCGATTTGTTGCTATCCTTACACATTGCAACTATATCTTAATTTTCATTCTATATGGTTCTCACATCGCTGTTAAGTTATTTCGAAGTTCGGTGGCCTAATCGTTCAATATTTGGTTAGGTAAGACAGTGACACTGTGTCATCACCATCATCATCATCATCATCATCATCATCATGTGCCCTGCCGCATGGAGTTGGCGACCATGGCCCTCCACTGTGTACAAAAGATATACCTGTTAAATATGTGTAGATGTATAACCGTCATGAATTACTGACAAACCAACAACCCCGATCTCTTACAAAAGCTAGTATTGTTAACAAGTTATGGTGGGCTTATTGTCGGTATGGAGAAGAGAGTGATCGCAGCTGACTCTGTAAATCAACACTCCCTCACGCAAGGCAGAAATCTATCCTGCACGCACATAAATGGGCTGTAGTTATGCATGAATTAGCACGGAAATAGAGCTTCTGAACGAGATCAACCTTGACCTGGAAAAACCTTTACTCGAGCCATTTCCACTCCATCCATTTGTAAAAGGTTAGAGTTGGGGGAGTAAAGAAGCGAGGTAAATAGGTGGGCAATGCCCTCATAATGTCAGCTCCACAGAAAATCGAGGTTTCTACAATCTCAATCCCCTACAAAGCTCAGGGTTATAGGACAACCTTTCTCTATCTTCACTTCACTTCACTTCACTTCACTTCAGCTTGTTTGGGCCCGTTGTTGTACATAAGTCGTCCTCACCGCACGCCATTGTTGCCGGTTAACTGCTGTTCTGGTTCATTGTTTGTCGAATTTTCTAGATCGTCTCGCCATCTGGTTCTCTGGCGACCTCTGTTCCTTTTTTTTTTTTTTTTTCTTCGAGAGATCCAGTGCGTCACTTTGGTGGTCCATCTGATGTCAGATCTCCTAATGACATGACCAGCCCAGTTCCACTTTCTTTCACAAACTGTCTATTAAGTCTTGGACCTTCGTTTTCCCTCTTACCCATGCTGCCGTTTTCCGGTCCTTCCCGGTGATTCCCACATGATCCGTTCGTGAGCCCTTTGCATGGTTCGCAGTTTTAGGAGCTGACGTTTCGTCAGGTTCCATGTTTCGGCTACATATGTCACAGTCGGCGTTATGCATGCGTCGTACACTCGGCGTTTTAATATATATCTATCTATTATCGCCATACGTCTAAATGATTTCCTGAGCCTGCACAAAATCCTATGCTCTGGTAAGGTCTTGAAACGGGGGAAAGGGGAGAAGGGGCCTATCAAACACTAAACTGACGTATCTTGATATAGAAATAAAATCAGAGCGCGCACTAATCATTTACCAAAGCTGGTTAACTTCTGTTCTGGTTCATTGTTTGTCGAGTTTTCTAGATCGTCTCGCCATCTGGTTCTCTGGCGACCTCTGTTCCTTTTTTTTTTTTCTTTTTTTTTCTTCGAGGGATCCAGTGCGTCACTTTGATGGTCAATCTGTTGTCAGATCTCCTAATGACAAGACCAGCCCAGTTCCACTTTCTTTCACAAACTCGCAATGGCAACAACTCTGAGGTACGAGACAAGCATAGGCTAGGAGGGAGAGGAGTAGGACAAATGGGTTGGAAGACGTAGGTGCACACCCCCATCTAGAACGTATTCCCATCAGTATATTCCCATCAGTATATGTATACACATCGTTGTTATTAAAAACCAAACGTTGATGGAAACCAATGAATCAAAGCAAGAGTTAACACAACTTTGGTGGTAGCCTGGATACCTCAGGTCCTTTTTTGTCATTGGCGTGTAATGGCATTAAGAAGATCCGCCTCTTCTGTGTGTTCTTAGCCAGCCTTAGTATGCATCCCACAGGTGTGTTTCACAGCCTTGAGTTTTCTTTCTACTGTTCGTCGACAAGTGTTCCAGGGTCTTCTTCTCTGGCTTCATCCTTCTGGTGTCCAGTTTAGAGCAGCCCAGTCGATTTTATCGTTTTCCCTTTGGATGATTGCCAAATTCATCTCCATCGTCTTTTCATGGAGTTACTGGAGTTATTTCAAGAGTGATTCACCGCGCTGGGACAACTTTATGTGCACTCCACCCAAATCCTCCAACAATCATCTGACAGATTTACTGAGCCTGCACAAAACCATATGCTCTGGCAAGGTCTTGACATGGGGAAAGAGGAGAGGGAGCCTATCAAACACTAAGCTGACTCCACTAGAACGAGGAATCGTCTGATTCTTCGAGGATTCTTTATGTGAAAGACTGATATTTGGATAAGGTCTAAGGCCGCTCTCTGTCATCTTCCAGCATTCTAAACTGTAAAGTAGGATAGAAATAGACAAAGCTCTGATACATTTTCAGCTTGGTGTCGGTTATCAGTATAATTTCAGTGTAGACGCTGAGCAAACCATATCAGTGGAGAGCAAATTTAGTATTGTTATTGAGGCCTTGATCCTTAATCAATCTTAGTTTTTGATTGTTTGTTTTGTTTTGTTTGTCTTCGCTATCCCATCTTCTGCACCATCACTGTACCGTTGCCCCCACGCCGCTCATTTCGACTTTTCAACACGCCTCCAAACCCACCAGCCAAACAATTGAGGTCAACTTGATAGCAGAACAAAGGGCCAGAATCTGGGATAAGTGGGATGACATTGATGATGCTCTTAAGTTTCATTTTGGATTGAGCCTGTGTGACAGGAAGGCCGGAAGGATACAGACACTGGCAAAACTAGTCAACAAATTTGAGCAACACCTCAGTGGTGCATGCGTTCGTGAAAGGAATGAAACACGATAGTGTTGATCTCAGTCTTCCTAATGAGCCCATAGCAGGTTGAGCGTGAAAGAAATGAAACACAACAGTGTTGATCTCAGTCTTCCCAATGAGCCAATGGCATGTTGAACTTTAGGTAGGAGCCATTTAAGGAAAACAAACGAAAAACGAAACGAAACAAAACGAAACAAAACGAAACGAAACGAAACAAAACAAAACAAAACAAAACAAAACAAAACAAAACAAAACAAACAAAACAAAACAAAAACTCACAATGATCTGATCTGTTGTGGGTGTGCACCTACGTCTTCCATCCCATTTGTCCTACTCCTCTCCCTCCTTGTCAGTGTTTGTCTTGTACCTTTGAGTTGTTGCCATTGCGAGTGAATGCTTTGGTAAATGATCAGTGCGCTCTCTGATTTTATTTCTATAGCAAGATACCATAGAAATGTCATCATAATCATCATCATCATCATCATCATCGTCGTCATCGTCGTCATCATCATCATCATCATCCTTTTTATTATTGTCACCACCACCACCACCACCACCACCACCACCACCATCGTCATCATCATCATCATCAGTCTGTTGCGCTAACCGCTTCGCCACAGAGACTAACATTTTTGTCGTTGTTGTTGTTATTATTGTTGTAGTTGTGATGATGATGATGACTATTATCATCATCATCATTGTTGTTGTTGTTGTTATTGTTATGGATATTATTATGCTTAAATCATCAGCCCGTTGCTCTAACCACTTAGCTACAGAGACTGACGTTTTTGTTGTTGCTGTTGTTTTGTCTTTCCACTTCTCTGCGGTTAACCCTTTTGACTCCCGCAACCTATCCACCAACTGCAAAAACATAATCCTCGACTCCGCACCTACCACCAACTGCCAAAACGTAACCCTTGACTCCGCACCCTATCCCCCAAACCACAGAAAACAACAACAACAAACCCATCCCCCCCAAAACAACAACAAAACTTTTGACGCTCTCATCCTATCCACCACTTACAGTAGAAGCTAGTGAAGGGTGAGGTGTCAAAGGGTTAAGTGACTGTGCGCGTGATCTGTTCCTTGTTTACGTAAGCGAAAAACGAGTTTGATGTGGAGAAGTGACTGATTACGGCAGGTATGTAGTCAATATTATGAGGTTGTAAAAACGTGTTTCTTCACTGATGTCGAAAACAGAAAATGTTAGCGCGTTAGTAGTCGTCCTAGGGGTTTTCGTCATAAAGTGTAGCCAACACGTCCAAGCAACTTTCCAACACAACACCACACACACACCACCACACACCACACACACACACACACACACACACACACACACACACACACACACACACACACACACACACACACACACACACCATACATACACACACACACACACTCAACACACACACCACACACACAACACACACACCACACACACACACACACATAACACACACATACACACACACATAACACACACATGCACACACATAACACACACACACACACATACACACACACCCTCTCTCTCTCTCTCTCTCTCTACATCTTCATCCTCCTTCGAAGGTCTGCATGGTCAAGCCAAATCTGGCGATGAAAGTGGCCGGGATTTTTTCTTTTCAGCCCCTGCCGGCTACCATAGAGTTTGATAGTCGGAGGGGTTGTAGTCGGCCATGACCCTGTCGCTCCACATGATCCTGTTAAGGCGCAGGAACCGGCGCTGCTCCGGTGTAAAGGGATTCCGGTGGCCGAGTGCCATTCTGTTCTAATGTAGATGACCGTGTAGAGAGTTGCCTTGTATTGCATGGTAGGCCTACCATGCTTCGTTAGAAGGCGCCTCAGGCCTTATACCTCTGATATCAACCATGTCGATTTTCTGTAGGGGGTCAACCCCCGCCTCTAATGGTCAAAGGACTTACTTGTGAGCACACTAGACTAGCTCTTCAAGCGACTCTTATCCGCGTGAAGGCTCCGTCATGAGGATGAGGTGTATAGGGTATTTTCAAACACGTTATACAGTCTGTTAATTCTATTTAGATATAACACCTATGTTGTTTTTTTTTCTCGTTTTTTTTTCTGCGCGTGGCCTTGCAAAGTGCTACCCCGCGCTGTCCTGAAAAAAAAGGTGAGCTCAAAGGTAACTTCCCTGAGTTCTATGATCATAAAAACAGTCTTGCTTATTTTTTAGCTGACCTTCTCATCTGGAGGCCATGTGCCGTTCGTCACCCGTTGCCTGCTGGGGTTGAGGCTGATCGTCCCACTTCCGAGTTGGAGATATCTTTTCCCAGTCAGTAGGTTCATGCGCTGAGATGTCAAGAACTCTCTCTCTCTCTCTCTCTCTCTCTCCACACCACACACACACACACACACACACACACACACACACACACACACACACACACACACACACACACACATGCGAGCGCAGTGTGCCTATTATCGCGTGATGTTTTTTTGTGTGTTGTTATCTCAGTCAACAGCCAGATCAGCTGATGAGCTAGTTGGTACTGGTACTTATGCATCACTTGCACTTTTTTTCCCGTGCTGATAACGAATGGGTGCGTTTTATCGCTGTTAAAAGTCAACGTGTCCAGTTGTTATCTGGCTCGTATGTAATGGTTGAGGAAGCACGTCCGCAAAACATGACGAAATGATGATTAAGGCCGCTAATCATTGGCCTGCACGTGAAACTGCTGGAGGTGAATAAACCATTTTCCAGGTGATTGTTTTCTCCTTTTTCATTGCAGGTGAATAAGCCTCCATAGCTCAGTGGTTCGATCCTCACTGGGGGCTTTATTTGAGTAGGCTAATAAAATGCCAGTATAAAATGTAAGCTAGGTAAAACATAGACTAGGTAGGGCCTCAAGACCTGGCCAGCTCATGGGTTCATGTGCAGGCTTAAAGCATGTGCCACGGTCACCATACACGTGGCACCTGTGATGTTAGTGCATATAGAATTCGTTCCGAGCACGGAGACGTCATCTTGAGAAACTGAAACTGAAACTGCAGATGTGAGGACAAAAATTAAACTTCCAACCTTGACCACTTCTCCAGTCAGTCTTTGTTTCTATCTTTGTTTTGTTACGTTTCGTTTCGTTTTGTTTTGTTTGTCTTTATCTTGTTTATCTCCACGAACTCATGTGTAACCTACTTTTTAGACGTGCAGACATCTCGTCAATCATGGGATTATTTTTTAGTTGGTGAAATAAATGATGATCACAGGCTATGTAATCTATGTATCTACACACACACACACACACACACACACACACACACACACACACACACACACACACACACACACACACAATACTAGACGCACACACATACATACACATATACATACACATACACGTATACTACATACATACATACATACATACATACATACATACATACATACATACATACATACATACATACATGTGTGTGTGCGTGCGCGCGCACATATGTGAATGTAGTATGTGTGTTGATTACAAAAACAACATTAAGCACGTAAGCGTTCGATCTTTGCCCCTTCACCGCAATCATTGGATAGATATTTCAAGTCGGTGAAACAACTTTTCAGTACAGGTAAGAATAAAAATAAATAGATTGTGACAACATCATGGGAAACATACACATCTAAACTGCGCCTCAGCTATAGATAACTAATATGCCAATTGTTTTCAGTGCTCTTCCCCATTTTTAATGTAAGTTAAGAATACAAACTATAAGATCCCTTAGAAAAACTTAAACAAATTTGATCAAGGTATGTCCTGAAACAGACGTGAAATGGGGAGGGGGGGGGGTACAATGTTAGTATTTTTATCAGACTGTGATCTCAAAATTGTGTCAAGCCAAGACCATTATGCTACCCAAACTGGAATACTCTTGATTATGTTGATTTTTTACAGTATAAATCTTAAAATAAAGGAAATGTGTTGAGTCTTTTCCATGATAACTGCTTAATTATAAAGTTTTTCTGTTGCATATCGTTTTTAAGACATCATGATCACAGTGATGCCATTGACGATTACCGTGATTTTCTCAGTGCAAAACTCATTATCGTTATTCCCATCGTTAAAAAAAATTCTCATTCCCACCTCTATAATGATATCTTTTACAATTGCATCATTGTTTAAAAACAAATTCAAAACTATTCTCGTTTAAACAAATATAGGCTATTAACAACCTCAAGCCCATTAAATCTTAACGGTTTTACAGTTGCTAATATTTTTTTTCGAAAGAATAATATAATTCTACGGTACCGGTATGCCTAGTATTACTTTTAATAGTTTCCGATGACATGAAATCATTATAAGTTATTACATTTTAGATATTTTAGTCCCTTCTTTCTTATTTTCTCCTTTTTCGTCACAGGCACAAGGAACAATTAAAGTTTGTGAACACCTTTATGCACTGATAGACGTCTCAACTTTGACCCTTGCATGGGATGAATTATCAAATCGGTGAAACGAGTTTTGTTTCTAGATAAGAATAAAAGATAGCTGCAACAGCACTGTGAAAGCGTAGAAATATGAACTTTGCCCTAGTAATGGAACGAATTTTTGAAAAGTCGTCGAAGCAAATATTAATGATAGGTAAGAATCAAATTTGATTGCGACGACGTCAGTGTACATGTAGACCTTTACTCCCATTACAAAGTATGCACAAACGAAAAGAAAAGTAAATAAATAGATCAATGAATGAATAAATACAAGACTGGCGAGCCAAATCATAAATCTCACTTTTTGCACTCTTTAAACACGTTCGTGCGATTTTACCGTAAAAAGCAACTGATCGAAAAATTTCACTTATTATCAGGTCAGCGTCATGCAAAACGATTGTGAGTTTGATTCAGATTGGTCCGAATATAACTGACATGTATATCAAATATCATGAACTGTGTCTTTTCTTTTTCATTTCTTAATTTTCCTTATCTTATGCAGCTAAGATTCGATACTTGGACATCAAAACGCTGTCTGAAAATGACAAGACTAAACTGTACACTGTCTGTGAAGACAGTTTTCAAAAAGGTTGTGTTCAGCAAAATGATTATTATTACTAGGATCGATCACTATCAAGGAGCGAGACCGAAACCAGAAATGCTCTCAAGGACAGAAAAGACAACATTAGCATTGTCTAGGCATCAGCGGGTACCATCAAGAATGAAATCGTTGACACGTGAACAGGTGAACATCCTAAGAACTCTCATAGAAAGATAAATTGAGCCGAGTTGGGCATCCCACAACATTTCAAGTGCGTATCTCTAGGCGTTGATACCATTCTGATCCCACATTTCAGATCGGGTACTAAATCACCCCCAACACAACAGTTGCCCATGTTTATCTTCTATTTCTTCTAGCAAGTTCCATATTGTTTTTGAGGATGGTACATGATCTTGGGTGTGTACAGGCATTGACGAGTACAAGATTTTTTCTCTTGTTTGGTGTTTGAAGACGTATGCCCAGTTGGCCAACGGTTCACAAGAATTTGTATACCGTTGTTCTAGGCCACATTAAGACACTTTGTCCTTTAGGTTCCTTTTTGATGACTATAGCAAGTCCTCTGCCATCATGTTTATGAATTAATATGAATCTTCAGAATCTATTGGTTTGTCTTGGTAAATTCTAGCTTCTTGTGGATATGCACAGTAAGCTTATATCAAAATCATATGCTAATTTATCAACAGTTGATATCCTTTTTCTTGCTCTAGCACAGTCCATAGATTAAACCTTCTGACTGAGTAGGCTATTCCTTTAAGAGCCGTTTAGATTTTGTCATTTTTACAGTTGTACTTGCATTTTTGTGAATATACTAGAAATAGAAAGCAAAGGTAAGGGCTTGGAATTAAACAGCAGGGAGACTGAAGTCATGGTGATCAGTGAAAAACATGAAATCCCCTCCTGCAAAATAACAGCAAACGGCACAACCTTGAGACAGTTGATAAGTTTAAATACCTGGGAACGATCATTTCACCAGACGGCAGATGCACATCAGAAATAGCCAGCAGAATCGGCCAAGCCAAAACAGCATTAAAGAAGATGAAAAGCATTCTTACCAACAAATGCCTATCAATTAGCCTACATCAGGAAGAGAGTTCTTGAATATCATATAGAACCAATACTGTTGTACGGTTGTGAGGCGTGGACAGTCAACGAGCAAAGCCAGAACAAGATTGAGGCAGCCGAGATGTGGTTTTTAAGAAGAATGTTGAGAGTTCCATGGACAGCAAAGAAAACAAACGAGACAGTCTTGATGGAGGCAGACACAAGAGATCATTCATAAGGAAGATTAGGAAAAGACAGGCAACATTTATAGGCCATTTTATGAGGAAAGGGGAATTGGAGCAGCTGGTCACAACGGGAAAGCTGGAGGGAAAGAGAGCACCAGGTAGACCCAGGGAGAAGATGCTAGACGGACTTGCAGAGTGGCTGAAGACAAGGAGGATGGAAGAGATGCTTGATGCAACAAGAGATAGAGAGATGGAAGTCATGATCGCCAACGCCATGCGGCAAGCACCTGATGATGACGATGACTTGCATTTTCCTCTTTCCCCACGTGTATTTGTATTTTCTGAGGGTCTTGATTTTGATTCACGGTCCCGTATCTGATTTCCGACGTTGAGATCGCTTTGTGCGTTCAATTAAAATTTTAGATGATATAGTAAACATATATATTTATTGCCCTCATCCCGCAGTCTTGCCAGTCAGGGTAACACGGTCATTGTTTGTTGAGCAGATAGTCAAACTCGTCTAGTTTCGTTATTGGATATGTATCAATAGGCCCTATTCATTCATTACACGCTTTGTGTGCTGTTTTGTATTGTGGTGTATGAGAGAGTTCAGTGTGATGATAGTGGTAGCGGTGAGCGCCAAGACTAAGTTACGTGGGATAGGCGTATTAGGCTATTATCATTTTAGCCTGGACTAGTATGGAACGTCATAATAAAAACAGGCGTACAGTTTAGAACAAAAAATAAAAAAGTGTAGACGTAGGCCTATATGTGTGTATGACTGATAGAACCATATATTCAGAATCTTCCTCGCATTCATTCCTGCCAGTTCACAACATAAAAACTGGCCTGTTCGCTGGCCAGTCTCGCGGGAGTCTGTAGCTCAGTGGTTGAGCGTCAGATACACGTGCTAATGGTTGTGGGTTCAAACCACGGGGCGTGATACATTAAAACTGGTCGTCTGACTTAACATGTGTTGTTCTGGTAGTGTTGGTATGGGATTAGTTAAGTCCCTCATTCCCTGGGGGTTATCAATTCCCCGAAGTTGAGGTTGCCGGGCCACAGGCCGCTCACATGAGGTATGCTGGTGTAACACTGAACTAGAATTAGTCAATCAGCCTTATCATTAAAGTGACATCAGTGTTGGCTTCGTGTCTTTCTCATTCCCTGATTCCCCTTTTCAGCCACCACATAATTGTGGTTTTGCGCAGGCTCCACCAGTTGAAGGAAATCGCCACATACTAGCTAGTAGTAGTAAGCAGATGTGGAGCGCACTTGGAATTGTCGTAGTGCAATAAATCCTTGATTTATAAATGAATCCTTGAATTAAAAACTTCCATACTAGGCCTATGCCTACTGTCGCTTTGACTACTTGTGCCCATCCCTACGTGTCCAACTAATTTTCTTTTGTCATCAAAGTAAGTCGCAATTCGATCAGTGCGAAGTTCTCATGCGGGGCTGTCCCTGTTCGTTCGCTCATCACAATGATCACTAGCATGATATACACCTTTTCAATTCGCTTTTTCCTCGGAAAGAAACATTGATTGCAACAACCTGAGAACAAACAAGGTCAATGCACACTTCAGCACCTTAGTAACAGCCCCCCCCCCGTCTTTAGCTGTTCGCATATTCCCTCTGTCAACCCACGTGGTACCGGCTTAAAGAAGGCCCGAAAGGGTTCAATGCGAAAAAACGATAAAAGTTCTGCTTTCATTCTGAGGTCAATGGAAGAAAAGAAAGATATGAATCATCGATAGAATATGATACAAAGACAAATTTTAAAATATTTTACTTTTCATATATGTTGCCAGCGTTGATGTTTATGACACGTATTCATTTATCCTTTCGAGCCATGGCATCATCGCGTCACATGGGCCTACTTATCACGCCACAAACACGTTGGGCGCATCATTTCTGTCGTCTGCTTCAAGTTGGCATGCTGTGTACTGAGAACGGTTTCTATATCATACAGTGGTTTGTTTAATTTGTTTTCAAGTTTAAACACTTTGAACCACTAATATGGGCCAGATTACGACTTCTTCATAATGATTTTCATTGACCTATGTTAATGTTGTTGTTCTATTATTGTCCTGAGAAATCGATATCTAAGAGTAAGACTAACGTTCCAGACGGCTGTGCGTTGTGTAGTAGTAAGGATACAGTTTTCAGCGC
This sequence comes from Monoplex corrugatus, assembly GCA_030674185.1. Classification (NCBI taxonomy): domain Eukaryota; kingdom Metazoa; phylum Mollusca; class Gastropoda; order Littorinimorpha; family Ranellidae; genus Monoplex; species Monoplex corrugatus. The sequence continues at coordinate 29,141,895 of CM060306.1, read as the reverse complement.
AAGTATGTTTATTTTTGGGGTTGTATTCAACAGATTCAGTGACAGGCCTTCAAATCTTGACACGGTGCGTTGAAGATCTATATCTTGAATGTATGAGAGAGCCAGCCAGTAGAGAAAATGGTTTCAAATACTGAATGCACTCCGCCTCCTGTGCGATTCTTACATTCACAGATCAGACTTTTCTCTCCGGTTCATTTTAGATTTTTGTCAAGGTGCCTTTTATTTTGATGCAAAGGATCGATTCGTTGTTTCTATCCATACAACAACGCTGCGTCGCTTTCAGAAGTTTAAATGATGTGAAAAAATGTTCAGCAGTATAAATTGATCTCGTCATAATCTCATCTAGACTCAAGACTGTGCAGTGTGTCTAACTTTTGCGTATATCATTAACGAACATGAAAAATTGTGGGGGTTTTGAGAAACATGGATGGTTAACCACCGGATAGTTGTCCCAAATTACACAAACAGATGCCTATTGATTATTGAAAATCAAAATCTTCAACTAAGATTATATCACACACACTAGCAGTCTGGTATCTTGCATTATCACGTGTGTGTTCTTGTGCAAGACCATGCACACAAATGTATCTGCAACTACACATCCACGTAAGGAATCCATTTGTATGCAACTCACAATACACGCACAAAGAATGGAATTTCATGTAAGTAATTTCAAAATTTAAACACCACACTGTCTTCCCTCCCCCATGATAGTTGTGATTGTTTGTTGTTGTTGAGTGTTTCATTCTGAACAATGTTTTCTGTGATTGCATGTTGTTCTGGGTGTTTGGCCCACATTGTGCGCATAGATATTTTATTTCTGCATAGTTTGTTTACTCCATGATCCATCTTTGTGGGTTACACTGCCATGTGATGTACGCAGTTAAATATTCTTTTCAAGAGTAGGCCTATGCATGCTGATTATCTTCCTGTTTCCATGAGCCAACAAACACTAACTTGACTTTCAAGATCATTAATGTGTATTATTACTATTAGGTGATGATACCTTGCTTACATGTAGCCTGGACATGAAATTGATGAAAGGAGATATGTAAATATGTTGATCCATGTGGGGCATGGGGGAGGGGGGGGGGAGGCTTTTCCGTGCCTGCAAGGTGCTAATCAGGCAGATTTGAACTTTCCAATGGCAAGTCCAGCTCTTAATGCCTAGGCTTTAATGTCTGTTGTATTTAGGCTTACATATTTTATGAGTAAATCATCTGAACTCTCTTTCTCACTTTCTCACATTCACACACACACACACACACACACACACACACACCCACACAACACACACACACACACATACACACGCATGCACTGCCAGATAACGTATACTAATGATGATGATGGTGATAATCCAGTTGTTTGCTGTTTTCAGAGAAAAAACAAGCCTACAAACAGAATGGCACCTAAAACACCTGTGGCAGATGTAGTATCACCAGAGGGCCTTGATGATGAAGTGGAACCAGTGATTACAGAACAAAACCTTGTCAGTCAGAAGCGTCCACCAATGATTATAGTGTGGCGAAATGTTGTGCTCTTCTCGTTTTTGCACATTGCTGCCACCTATTCTGTTTTCCTTATACCACAAGCACACCCTCTTACATGGTTGTGGTGTAAGTACATAATGATTTATCCTGTTCATGTATTAAATATTTGTACAAAACCACTGAAAATGCGAGGGGCGAGGGGACTAGTATAAGTTTTCATAATTCATAGGACATTATCAGATTATGAAGATGAGTTCTCACTACATGTAAAATGGCCCAAGGACAAGTGAAGCATGCACAGCCTCAGATAAACTAAGTGCCTTCATATAGTATGGCTGGTGCTATTTCTGATGAAGTGTATGAAAAAATATTGGTTAGTCAGGGCCCCAAAACTAGATTGGGGCTTATGAAGCTCATGAGCCCGCTTGGCATCAACTTCAAATCACAGGTGGAAAATGCAGACTGCGCAGCAAAATATAGATGGCCTGCATAAAATGATGAAACCAACACTGCCTGCACAATATGATGAAACCATCACAACGATCTGCTTTTATAGACATTCAGGACAACATGAACATGCTTCAAATTGTGTTTGAACATGGTCATATATGAAATCTCAAGAAGAGCAATGGTAAAAATGTGCTTTCTGTATCATTTATCATATATTTTCTAACTTTTGACATGGGGAGTATACCTATTTATCATATATTGTTTGACTTCTGATGTGGGAAACATACCCATCCCATTTTTTTTTTTTTTTTTGTGTGCAAGCTAGACACTAATTTACACAACACATACACAACACACACATTTATTTGTCCATGCCTGCAAGATTCCTGAACAATCAGTTACTAGTTGCTGTAAGCGTGAAAAAATGTATACAAAAAAAATTTAATCGAATGAATGAACCTTGATATTTCATAGTCATTTTATTTGTAAGAAATTAGTTGTGAGAAACAAAAATCAAATATGATTACATATTACTTTATGGAAAAATAACTGAAGTCCAAAGAGGCCATTGTTAAGAGATGTAAATAAAAATTTTAGTAATGCATGTAAAGTATTCTGAGAAAAGAACAATGTCATGACTGTATATTTAACAAAACTGTTTTGAAAGATTACATCATGTCTAATAAGAGAACAAGAAAAAGGAGATTTTTGGTACAGATTTAGTGATTTGTTCTTAAGATCATTGATAAAGAATGTTTTTTATGAACATGAGCTGGGGAAGAATATTCTTGTAAACATTTTCATTGATCGCTGTAATCAGAGTAAAGTGAAATTATTATGTATTGCAGACTGTGAGATGAAAACAATATAAATTTGGTTTCATATGGGTTGTTGGACAATGACATCAGTACTGCATTAGGTTACTTAGATGGTACCTATGTTTGGTTTCAGCACTCTTCGTGTATATTACTGCTGCTCTGGGGATTACAGCTGGAGCACACAGACTATGGGCACACCGCTCCTATAAGGCTAAACTACCTCTACGCATTTTTCTGGCTATCTGCAATGCCATGGCATTTCAGGTACAGAACTTATCATTATAGAACAATGTAAAAGCAAGAGAATTGTATTTATTTTGTGAATATGTGTTGGTAATGTTTTATTATTTTTGATGTTTTATTATTTTTCTTACTTTCTGCCCTGAAACTTCTGTTAAAAATGCTTTGTACCAGACAGATTAATGGTCTTTGTAAAAATGTGCACATGTGTGTGTTTTTTCACACTTGCATGGCTTAACACAATCCTTTGACCATATTTGATCAGTAATGTTGCTCATAAGTTAGTTGAGGTATGAAGTAGATACTAGTCAGTAGTCTGTCAATCTGAATAGTCTGTCATCATGTTCAGATTGACAACATAATGTCTGGGGTATCACTTTGGAAGATAATAGTTTCCGTAAATTCCAGAGTTCTGTGTAACTATTTGTATCATTAAAGATTCAAACATTGAAACATTGAAGTATTTTGTTAATTGCAAGTATTTTGTACGTACCTACATGTATGTGTGTGTGTTCTTCTTCCTCCATTTGCACAGTATCCGTAATCTGCCACAGAACCTGTAAATAACAAAAAACTATTTGCTGAGGAATTTCACAAACAATGGGCATTGTTAGAAAGAAAATATTCTGGACTGAATTCTGAACTAACATAGGTGGAAATAATTGTCATTTCCATTCCATAAAAATTGTATTTTTACATATGTTAGTTCAAAATTTCATTTAGAATATTTAGCAACGGCGTCATATTCAGTTCAGTTCTGTGGGTCAAGAATATGAACTGGAGGCTGAATCTGTTACTCCTTATCTACCTGGTCTTCCTCATCTTCCCAGTCTTCTTCTAAAATATTGACTGTATTTTCTTCTGTTTTCATCATGGAGATGCTCTTATTCTCTGTGATTAGCTGCTAAATTCATGAGTCTAGAGAGTTTTATGCTGCTCAGACTTGTGCTTGGGCGAGGTGTCGCCATTTTGCTTGCTTCACATAGGTGTTCATGTTCCTGTATATTCCAGTAAAATTGCTTGAAAAATGTATCATTGTAGTGACTTTCCCGTTTATTACTAAATTCAAGGGAACTTTGTAGGGTCTAAAGCTACCAAGTTTATGATTCCCAAACGAAGTAAGAACTTCCACAAGATCAAGATACATGACAGACGTTCCTGAACAGCAGAAGTGGCAGTGACAGGGGATTGAATTATCTGCCATTCAGAAATGGAATGATGACAGCTGTTAAGGTTGTTATGGTCCTTCCATGTCTGGGGATGAAGGTGACCATTTTTTCCAGTTTCTGCTTTTTGTCATGGAGATTTATGGTCAGCAGAGTTGCAGTCAGCTACATCTCTTCATGTGCATGTATTTAAAATATACTATTACATCCTGTTGTATTTTTATTGAACATGTTTTTATCCTTTATATTTTGTTGTATTTACTCACTAGCTCGATCCTTTTTGCTCTGGGTGGAGCATAAGGTGTCACCAATCTTTTCCAGACATGGTGATCTCTTGCGAGCCAGAATAGCTTTATTACTCCATTGTCTTCTGGGCAGCCTTCATCTCTTGCTGTATTGTACACTGCCAGGTAGTGCCCATGACAGAGTAGTCTGGTTTGATCTATCCTAAGGAAGAGGCCCAGCTATCTCCGTCACTTCACCTCGTTGACTATACTGCTGATTGCCAGATTGCTGGACCACCCTTTTTTAAGAGACGTGTTGTTCCCTATTTAATTCATGATTTGTCATAGACATCTTTTGAAGTCTCTCAAATGACTCTTGATCTTGCTGTTTTCCACACTTTCAAAACAACAGGACTTACTGGATTTGTAGATCTTTAGTTTGGTGTTGATATGGATGATGGAAAGCTTTCAGATTGGGCATAGCAAGCCTCATAATTACTTTATTGTACTTTCATTGAACGCATTTTCATTTATTGTGTATTGCCATTATTGAAAGTAAGTTTTGTATTGACTGGATGATTCACTGACATTGGCGTTATATTGAAATAATTTCAGAATGACATTCTAGAATGGGCCCGGGACCATCGCGTACATCATAAATACTCTGAAACAGATGCAGATCCTCATAATGCCAAACGAGGATTTTTCTTTGCTCACGTTGGCTGGCTGTTGGTACGAAAACATCCCGATGTCAAGGCAAAAGGTCAAACCATTGACTTCTCTGACCTGCACAGGGATCCTGTTATCAGGTTACAGCACAAGTAAGTAGTTTTTGAATTGATATGGAATATTTTTTGTCGTTGTTGTCAGCATCAGTTTGTATATTATATAATGCCTGAGGAGATGGTGTCATGGTGTGAAATATTGGGAATTTTTTTTTGTGGAATGTTGCATGCCTTTTGTATAAGCATATATTATAAAAGTTTCATAAACTTTGCATATTAGTGTACAAATTGAATACATGAAAAAATGTTGTAAAGGTAACTTTCTGTGAAGTGAATGCTTGATTCAGTCATAAACATTTGAAGGAAAAAGATTCCTGTGTATTCTGTTTCTGGCGAGTCCTGAAATGTGAGGAAAAATTGGAACTTTACATAATCTGTGCTTTTTTTACAAGTTTTTTTTTTTGGTCACACAGTCATACACGCTGTATTGGCTTACCAGAGTGATATAGGGTTGAGTTCTTAGTAGAGGTTGGGGGGAGGGGCAGTTCATAGATTTGTCGACTGATTTGCCTTCTGGAGTTCTTTTAGTTTCTGTAACACGTGTAGTTGCCATGAGAACTTAAGTTCAGTGCCTTTTGATGAATCACCAGAGACTTTGGAAATTGTGTGAAAAGATTCACCTTTGAACACTTGTTGGATACAAACTGCTTTCAGTCTGTTGATGAGTATTCACACAGCTCTAGATCTATATCATTGTGATACAAGCCAGCGTTGTTCATGTGACAGAGTGACCAGCACAAAGAGATCACAGTACACTTCCTGAAGAGTCTGGAAAGTGATAGTGAAAAGGAAAATTTGTATACTGATTCTCTGATGTCATTTTTTTTTTCCGCACATTTAAAGGGCAGGTGTGAAATATTACCAAAACAAAAATGGCACATATGTTAACCATATCAGTGCAAATATGAGTATTCAAATAAAATAGTCGAGAGAGTCATCATTGGTGAGGTCTGCACCCGTCCAGGAAGTGGAAACACAGGAATCCAGCTTTTCAACCAGAGAAAGAAATCTAAGAACATGATAATGGCCAAGATGTTAGGTGTTCGCTGGTCATCCCATGAAGCAGACATTGGTTTGTCTCACCAAATATTGCCTGAAACGGAGAAGTTTTGTTGCAAGGACAGAAGCTACAGCAGCAGACTGCATAGTTCAAATCAACAAATGACGCATGCTGTCAGTTGGTCAGGTCTTCATGTCAAGTGCCCTCTGTCTTCTCCTCTGGATCATGACAGACTCCACCACCTGATCAAGGCCTTTCAGCAATTTTTTTCACCATTAGTGTAGTTGTCAGATCACCATGCTCATAGCACAGGGGTTGTGGGTTCAATATTCAAGTGGGCTTTTTTGTGTGTGGATCATTAGCTCAGTTGATAGAGTGCCATGTTCATAATGCAAGAGTGTGTGATATGGATTAAGTCCTCCTTCTTTAAGCACAGACTAGCCGGCATCTTTAATAAGAACCGTGGACTCAAGATCTCATGTCTTGAGTTTAATCTCAGTCTGCAACATAAAAACTGTCCTGTTCACTGCTCATCTTAATATTTCAGTTGCTCTGGTGATGTCAGCTTATAATGTTCATAGGCCCTTTCTATTTCCCCATGCCTCCCCATTTCAAGATCTTGCCAGCACATAAGATTTTGTGCAGGATTAAGGGGTCTGCCAGATAATTGCTGGCTGGACTACATGTGTAATTGTCTGACTGCAATGAATCTCTTGTGAGCAAACTTCAAAGTCCAAAATTTGGTGTTGTGTGCCTAGCACATAGCAGACATTTTACCAGGGAAGAAAGTGCCAGACCTAACACATGGCATTGGAATTTCAAGAGTATCTGTTGATCTTGGTGAAAAAACCGGCATATAGTATTCAGAATTGACAGCACACTATTGAGAATTGTGTGAAATGTTTCAGTGCACAGAAAGAACCTTCAGCAACCTTATAGCATTTGATGTGGCTTGGAACCATAGAAGGAATAAAACGGAAGTGGATTTTTACAATTTGAATCTCGTTAAATGAAATTATTTTGATTTTATGGTGTGCAAATTGCTTTTCTTTTTTTGCAATGATGTGACAGTCAAGCCAGCAGAAATTTAGTGTAGCTATGTTAGTGCATGTGTAAAAAGTAGGACCGTTTTCACAACATGACTAACAGTCTGTGAGGATTTCATCTCTTTAATGGCAGTGCTGAACAATTTTCACAACTTCATTTTTGATTGCAGGGTGTATATGCCTTTGATGGTGCTATGCTGCTTTGTGATGCCTTCTTTGGTGCCTTGGTACTTCTGGGGAGAGAACTTGTGGAATGCCTACTTTCTTGCTGCCATCTTGCGCTATACTGTGGGCCTTAATGCCACCTGGCTTGTGAACAGTGCAGCTCACATGTGGGGTAACAAACCTTACGATCGCAATATCAACCCTACCCAGAACCTGGGGGTGTCCTTCAGTGCTGTGGGGGAAGGTTTCCACAACTACCACCATGTCTTTCCTCATGATTATTCCACCAGCGAATATGGCTGGCACTTCAACATCACCACTATGTTCATCGATTGCATGGCCGTCTTGGGACAGGCATACGATTGTCGACGTATCCCCAAGTCTGTGGTCTTAAACCGCAAAGCTCGTACAGGAGATGGCACTGACTGAATGAGGATGTGGATGAGTGTTTGAAGTATTTGCTGTTCCTGTCAATTTGTGTTTGTTTGAATTGCAGTATTTTTCACCCTTTTTAATAAGTAGAAGAATTATTCTGATTGATCCACAGTATCTGCTTCTGTATGCTATTCAGTGATAAGTCATGCTTTTTTGCCAAACAGGTAAACTTGACAGGTTTTCAAAATCACAGTTATCAACAGATTGGGCCTTTATTTTGCCGTATATGCATGAACACAGTTCTGTTTCAAGCATATTTCTTTGATCATTGCTTTGCATTGACTGTTATACATTGTATATTTATCTTCAACCATTCCTTGAAGTTGAATATAATTATTATCTTTGGTCATCGCTTAAGTAGGCCTATAATATATTATCTTTGATCTGTCCGTGGATACATTGATCTTTTTCCCTTAAAGAAGCCACATAGCTCCCATATTTGTGTGTGTAGTGTGATGTGTACAGACAGGAAGAAAGAGAATGTTAAGTGGTTTAATTGTGTTGTTAAAATTGTGCATTCTGTTTCAGTTTTCTATGCTGATAGCTGTATATATTGGCGTATAGGTAGAGATCCCACCTTCTAATGTAACTGCAAAAGTTTACCCTCAGTGTGGCCTCCAGTTCATCCTATTGTGAGTGGACATCTACTCCTGTTCAGGTTTGGGAAGGTAAACTGTGTGCATGTGGCCACCAGTCCACTCAGCTGTGAATGGATATCAAATCTGTTAAGGTTTGGTGAAGGTAAAGCAGTGAAGGAGAGAAGTAGGAGCAGCCCTCACAGAGTTGACCCAGAAATAGTGAGGTCTCCGCCACCTTACTCCCCTGTGATCTGCATTAGGGTTATGGGACTACCTTTACTGTTTTGTATATTTTTATGTATTTGTTTTGTTTTGTTTGTTTTATTACTGATGCTTGATATAGAGTTGGTTGACAAGTATTGGTTGTATGTGTGTGAAAAAAAAAGCTGTGATGATATGTGAAAAAATTTGTATGATTGTCCAAGTATAGTGGGTTTGTGTAATCTGAAAAGGTAATGTGGAATTATGATTCAGAGGAGAAATGAACGATATTGTTATTTAAAAGAGTGATGTAAGTATTTTAGGATCAGGGGTTGAGGGAGAATTCGGTGATGTAAGTATTTTAGGATCAGGGATTGAGGAAGAATTAGGTATGCATGTTTGGAAGAGTTGGGCATCTAAGGAGAAATTAGGTGATGTGGAGCTTTATTTCAGGATGGGGGAGTTGAGAGAGAAAATTGGATGCGCATATGTTAGAAAAAGTGATGTGGAGATCTGTTTATCGTTTTAGGGATTGAAGATGAATGAGTCAAGTGCATGGAAAGCTTGCTGTTATAATTTTGACTGAGGCTTTACAGATTTTTACACAGTTTCTTTTTAAAATCTAAATTGGCCAAATACCTTTCCAGAGCAACTGTTTTCCATGATTATAAAAATTCACCTTGTCACTGTTCTCGGAACTCATTTAGACTCACTACGCATTACTGATGGTCAGACTTTTTGGTGAAGTGGAAGATTCATGTATAAAGCAGCTGGCCTTTTTTCCTCCTGGTTAGCTGTTTTTTTTCTTTAGAATGAATGATTTTCATGCTTTCTTGTCTGAATTTTTTTTTCTAAGCAACCTCTCGGTTCTGTTTCTGCTTTAAAAATGTTGAATTTATTTTCTTTAAAATATTGATTCGGCTAAGCATGAGTAATGTTTGCCACTGACTGCTTTAATATAAATGAAATGTAGTCATCCGTATGATGGGCTAAGCATGGGTAATGTTTGCAGCTGACTTTCATATCTTTTTTAAATATAAATATAACCTGGTCCTCCATTTAATGTATCCTTTTTTTTTAAAGTACATTTAGTAATGTACACCCTTTTCATAGGGGAAAAATGGTTGTAGGTTTTAATCTGAATTTGATCATGAACTGTCCCTATTTCCTCATGAATCAAATAAGAAATATTGAGCACTGATTTTGAGGAATTGTCATTTGCTTTCTTGTGCAGTAGTTTTGTTTAATATGAAACATATAATGAAAAGGTATAGTTTATTCAAGGCTTCCAAAACTCCTTACAATAATAAGTAAAGCACACAGCAACAGCGACAAAAAACAAACAAACAAACAAACAAACAAAACGGTTAAAATCCATTTTGTCATTGTGACCAGAAACAAGATCACTCCTTTTCAAAACTTCACATTTGCTACTTCCATGGACCCAAAGCTGTGACCTAAATTTGACATTATGCATAGATACATCATACACATGTATGCATGCATGCACACATCTTGCATTCAACATATCCTGAAAAACGAAACTTGTGTGTCATTTCTCTTCTTTAGAACACAGATGCATCTGATCATTCACGTATGTTGCTGAAGGCTATGTAGGCAGTGAATATTTCAAAGATATTAATCATTGTCCTGCAGAAGAAAAACAAACCTTACTTTAGTTTATTTTGCTCTGTGTCTTCTTAAGAGTATTGTGTATGTTCTCTTCATAGTTGAGGTAAGTTTTCCTCAACAATGCCTAACATTATTTTCTGTACTGAACTATTTCACTACAACATTTAATAACAGTTGAACTTACTACCACTGCCATTTTCAACTAAAGTAATGAACAGGCATTATAACATTGGTATCAGTGTATGTGATTTACTACTACCTTAACTCTTATTGTCCGGCAAGCCAACTCAGTCGGCTTTCCGCCCAACCTGAATGGACGACTCAGTTGTTTTTTTCAGTTACCGGACATCTTGATTGCGACAGCCACTACTTTTCCGACATCAGCCGGGTTTACGGCTTGCTTTACAGCAATAGATACTTACACTTTCATTTCACGCTTTTCTGTGCTGGTGAAGTTGTTTGAAGTAGGGTTTTTTTTGCATCTTGTGCTGTGTTTTGATTTTTCATGGCATCGGGTGGGCGGCGCCCTACGAGACTGACTGCTGAGCAGGTGATGAAATTGTTTCAAGAAACACTGGATGATGGTAATAGCAATAATATCATCCGTGATAATGATGAGAGTTTCCTGACACTCAAATGATGAGTTGGTTTCTTTGGATGGTGGTGACACTTTCAGCAGGGCCTTCAAAGAAATAACAACTTTCTGAAACTCACCTGATGTCATATGATCAGTGAAAAAGTCCACAGAAGAGCACACACTTTTTTTTTTAGTAGTTTTTACTTATTTTTTAATCAAATGATGGTTCTACACTAGAAAATTTGCAGCCACTATAGAAAAGAAAACTCACAAACACGTTGTGACATGTGTAACAGCTAAAGTGTCTGTTTTTTGTCATTTTCGGGGATGTGACCTGAAGTCAATTAGAGGTGAAAAGCATCAAAATAAAGCAATGATGACATTTTTTGTGGTGGTGAATTTATTGCTAGGATGTCAAGGAACATCTTTTTTTCTTTGAGTTTGGATGTACAAGGATTACCTGGTCAGCTATAGTGTTATGAGTATCAATCATATGACTGTTTTTTTGTTTGAGCTGTAAAATGTGTGTCGGTAATTAGCATTTCTAATTATCTCAATATGACAATAATAACAACGTAACATTATTCATAAGATACACAATTTTATTCTGAACATAGGCATACCAAAATAATTTATGTAGGTTGGATAAAAAAAAAAGTTATCATTTTACTGACCTGGCCCCATCTTTGACAGTTCGCATAGTGCAAAGCCTTCGGCCAGACTTAAAACCCCTAACGGACAATAAGTGTTAATGCAGTACAATAATGCAAAACTGCATTTCCTCAGTAAAGGGGGTAATGGATAAATTGGGAGTATTGGGGACAACAACATTTAGAGTCTAGAGCAGAAAGTGGGAGTGATGTAAGTGCAGTTGGGACAAGCGAAACACCTACGCAGGGAAAGTGAGTGGACTGTATTACAATATGCGCTGCTTCAAACACAAGACAAAATAGAGAGGTCTCAGAATGATGAGTGATGCTATCCATGGATGCAGTTTTAGTCACTAGAGTTGGAACAGTGTGTATCAGTGTTATGTAGCCATCACTATGCACTATTAGAAAACAAATAGCACTGAAATCCAGTCATTTCTAGTATAAAGGGGACTACCTTAGACTGGTTAGTGCCATACATTTAGCCTTTAAAGTTGAACAAGAAAAAAGAAATGATATAAATTTGTCTTTCCTTCAGCAAGCTGTGATCTCAATATGAGTGACCATTTTTTACCAAGTGCGCCATCACTTCATATGGGACTATTTTCACAAACTTTGTGTTTAATTTATTCAGAATATACAACTGTTTGTTACTAATGCTGTGCTCAGTACTTGTGGGCAAGTTAACATTTTTGGTGTTGAAATAGTCTCAAATATATGAGAACAGTTTGAATCATTTAGATTCATTTCATCAATTGATTTGTATTTTTGTGTTTACTTACCACTGCCCTTCCTTCTTGCTTCTGTGTTCATATTTCTTTTATTGGTGACTAAAATTGTTGTTTTTGTTACATAAAATGTTACTAAAAATTGTGTTTGGTACATAAAGCGTTATGATGGGGTTTTGTGTAGAATTTGAAGTATACTGTGTACAAATGTATACGTACATTTTGTGAAAGGTTGTGTAGAATTGTCGTGATTATGTATGCGCAGTCTTTTCCCCGCAACCATTTGAATTTTGAAGAGTTTTTTGTTTTTCTGCAAAGGGCAGGTAAACCAATGGTAATGGGGACAAAAGCCTCTTGTGTTTCTGTTTTCAGTGTGTTGATAAAAGAAATGTAATTGATGTATGGGTTGAACATGGACAAAGGATGGTGAAAGTGGGGAGTTTTTAACATTGTCACTTTGGGTAACTACAGTGCTGACCTTTACTTTACCTGTCCTTGTCCTTATATTGATTTAAGTTTCAGACAGTTTTCATTGTTAGTCCTTGGAGGAGGATGTTTTTAAAAAATGTTTTTCTTTCACTCAAAAGAACATATATCCTGGACAAGTTATCTCAGATTTTTGACATGTAAGAAAATGCATCAAAAGCAACCACTTGAAAAAAAGTAAGTTACATATTGTTAATTAGTAACATTTTTGAAGGGTAGATAATTGAATAAGCAAAGCATTTTTGTTAGAAAAATTGTATGCTGTGATGGTTTGAGCTACTTGAGTGTACATGTGCATTAAAATCTGAACAGCTGCTCTGTTAACACTTTTCTGTTAAGATATCGTTCGATATTTTATTAATCTTTAAGTAATATGAATAATCAGGTGGATTAAAGAATATTTGCCTTGACTGAATTGCTAAAGTAGTAAGAACATGCAATTATTTATGATTCAATAGATACTTGTGTAAAATGTTGTGTTCCTTTCACAGTGACCACAAATCTTGCTTAGCATACTGGTAATATTACTCAGATATCTTATCAAACTTTCAAAATACTCACTGTCTGCCATTGGAGGCATTTTTTCTGCCTTTGGACAGCTAAAAGCACATGACAATAAAACAAACTTCCATAAATAATGTCATCTTGTCGTATTATGCAGTTCTGAAGTATCATAAATTTGATTAATGTAAAGCCTTTGAATTATTTCTTTTTTCCATTTACTTTGTATGTATAGGTGTTATGCATGTATAGGTGTTATGTACCTGTTAATGGCATTTTTGCAGTTCTGCCGTGTTCATTCAAAGTGATTTCATTCTGATTTTTACAGCACCAGCTCTTGAAAAAATCTGCAATCTGTAGCTAAAGGTGATGATTACTGGATGCAGTTGTGGTCCATCAAGGTTGTTAGATTGTGTGAAAGGGACTTTATTCTACATTTACTAATACTATCCTGCACCTTGATTTTAGAACATCTAGACATAAAGACACCTGCTGGTTGGTTTGTTTGTGCTTTTGTGTGGTAGCTCCAGCATGAATTATGGTTAGGAGCCAATACATTCTGAAATGAATTTCACTCCACGTCAATAGTTCTACTATAAGTTCAAACATAGATCCAATTTTTTATATGCAGCAGTAAGCACTGTTCTCTAGTATTTAAACGATTTGATAATGGTCTCATTTTCAACATAACATTTGCTGCACTCAAAGGAAATACATTATTTGAAGGTTTAAAGATAACTTGTTATATTTGGATTTTATCTTAGAGGTCACCTATAAAACTGATTTAAAATGAATCGGAATGTAAATGCCATGTTTACTTTGTTTTAGTCACTGGTTGATTCTAATCACACTTTCACTATATTTCTGTACTATTTCCAAACAGTGTAAAATGATGAACGTTGGTGATTTTTCTGTCTTTGAAAAAATATTCAGATATCCTACTGTCACTGATCCTACTTTGCAATATGTAAGAAGCATTTCTGGAAAATGCTTTTACAACTGTAAATGGTTCTGATAGCTCAGTGCAATGATTGCATTGTCCTTTTTGCTAAACAACATGCTGCATGTTTTATACATTCTTTCTGTTAAGATACTGGAATGATTGCTTGATATTTTCAAAACTTTGATAATGGTACATATCACATAAGTCTGATTCTTTTCCAACACTACTAAATAGTTTTGGTGTAAATATTACAAAGTCACACTCCATGGATTAAATAATTGAATGGTTTTATTGGTGAAAACATTGCTAACCAAGTGTTACTGTATTATTACAGTGATGTGTGACTGTCCAGGCACTGTTCAGATAGTAACAGCTGCTTCATCTGAAAATATTTGTCATTACATGAAGGTTTGCATAATTCTGTTGAAGTGAACAAGACAGAAATTATAGTTCTTATTCAGTAATGACTGGAATGTGTGGATCTTACAGTTAATAAAGCAAAAAACATTGTTGAGTCAGAGTGTGTGTATGCATCATGTGTTTGTTTTCATATTGTAGAATCGACTCTCTTGCATTTGATCACGCACATGCCAACATGCATTTCTGCAATTTGTGAAGACTGTGCAGTAGAAAACAAGGCTGGGCCTCAGTTACTACTGTTAACTTCTGATGCATCAAGAGTTTGATTAATCTGTTCAAATAATGGTAAACTCTATCAACACATGGCCGAAATAGAATTGCAAACAACTCCACTTTTGGACACTTATCTGGGCTGTGCACTTTCAAAGTTGTGCATTGAAATCTTGTTGTGGAGTGGCCACAAAGTTGGATAAATCCATTCACAAGTGTTTCCTGCAAACAGAGCTGTTGGTAACATTACTAGGATTTTAGCATAATTTGTGTTACAACTTTGGGCATATAAATCATTATCGCACTTGACAAAGTTTTATCCATAAATCTGTATTTACAATTTAACAAAAAAAACAAAAACAACCCCAAACAGAAAATTGGAAAGGTCAACTACAAAGGAACTTGTGTACATTAAATTACTGTTGTTGTTGTTTTTTGAGGGGGGGGTGAAATACTAAAGGATAGTTAATACACATTTTGAACAATTTCAGATATTAATATAACAAGACAAGACGGGCGCAAATTTTTGGCCAACTGGCCTTTGTCAAGCGTAAGATCACAAACAAACACCAGATACAAAAATTAGGAGAAAAAGACTGAAACTTCCCTGCTGCTCCGTCCAGTGTGAGAAAAGGTTTTTCTCATGCCTATATCAACTGACATCAGGAAGAGAGTTTTTCATTGTTATATAGAACCATTAGTATTATACAAATATGAAGTCTGGACAATAAACAAGCAACGTCAGAGCAAAATTGAGGCAGCTGAAATATGGTTTCCAAGAAGAAAGTTAAAACAGCTCCATGGACAGTAAAGAAAACAAACCAGAATGCCTTGAAAGAAGCAAACACACAATGAACATTAGTGAAGAAGATTGAGAAAAGACAAGCAACGTTTATACGACATTTAAGAGACAAGAGAAATTTTTAGGACATTTTAAGAGGAGAAATCTGAGTACCTAGTCACAACAGGAAAGCTAAAGGGAAAAGAGCACCCGGTAGACCTGTGTGATAAAGGCTATTCTTTATGCTTACTTTCATAATATATCAGGGCTGACACAGGCCCAAAAGATACAGACCTTGTGCTAGTGTCAATACATTTAAGCAACATCCTCAATGATGCATAGATCAATAAAGTGGATGAACATGACTGTATAAGCCCAGTCTTCCTAACAATAACAATGCTCAACTCTGTAAAAGCTGGTTCACACTCAGCTCTTGGTAGGAACCTGCTGGAGCTGAAAAATCTCGATTTTGGGGGCTGATAGAGTTTGAACCCACAAGCTCCCAGTTAATAGTGCATTGTACTGACCACATCACCACATCCACTGGTGCTTTTCTTGATATCTTGGTTCTGAAATTTCTGACTAGTGCTTTCTATGGTATCTTGGTTCTCAATTTTCTGATTACCATATAAAGCCGTACAATTCTTTTTCTGTCTTGATTGCTTCATTTACTCTTTGTCTCTTTCTGTCTGCCTCTCTCAGTCTCTCTCTCTCTCTCCACAAAAATTTCACTACACATGAAAAATGAGTATCATTTAATCATGTATGTAACCATATTCATCATATACATCACATATATATATATATGTTATACCCTGGGATAAAAAACAAAAAAGCATAACCACAACGTCACCATCATCTATACCTATTGGTTATAAGATGAAAATAAAGTTGAAAGGGAGCAAGGGAAGAATGCAAATAAAGACCTTGGGAGATAAACTCTGCAGTCTCCGGTTTTCTGTTAATTGGAAGAAATCAGCTAATGTCTCCGAAAACTCCAAAGCAGATTACAAGGCTATCGCATCTTAAAATGTCAGTTACTGTCAACCCCCCAGAGTGGGTTATACGCTTTCAAGCATTTGAGGCATCCTTTTGACTCGGTATGTTGTCCAATTCAGATATGCAATCTAACCATGTAAAAAAGCTGACACAGTTTGGATACATGCTGTGGTTTAATCAACTGAAACCAATCCAAATCATGTACAAATAAACAAAAACATGAATACTACTTTAAACGGTAGGGTACAGTCATATAGTTGTTGCTTAAAGCAACGATTAAAAAAACTTCATTTATCTGAATGCATTTCCATACTTAAAGCAAAAAAAACAACAGTTATCTGGAAACATTTCTGTCCATCACAACTGGATCTCTGGCTGGTATGTATTGACATATTGTACATAAACTTGTTTTTACAAAAAATGGCATACACTAACTCATAACTCAATTATCTATTCCTGCCTCATAGAAAAATAAAAGTTGTGCACAACTAGCAAATAAAGAACGCTTAGCACCATCACCCCCTAATGTCTCTTTTCTTTTCTTTTTTCTTTTTGCTTTTAGTGTACTGTCGAATCATACTTCGCAACAGAACTCACAAATAAAACGTTTCAGGAAAATCTTTAGGTCAAAAAAGATTCCTGATAAACTTAAATAAAAAGTAACGTGGTTAAGCTGATACCATACATACATGATATTCTTATCTTTGGTAACATATTGGGTCTATGAACAAATTCGGTGGATATGCGAAATCACATCACAATTCACATATTTCATGACTAACTTTCATTCACTTTCTTTACGAATGTTGGAGTGGTAAGCAATTTGTAATGATGGGTTTGGTTAATTGCATACTTAAACCTTGGTCATACAAAGTTCACTATACCAACACATCATAAACATTTGTGGCCTTGTGATAAAAATGATCATAAGTATTTCAGATCTTGATTCAGCACATTCACAAAGTACCATGAGAAGACCATCACGTTCTATGAAAATAATCTGGCCAGGCATACCCAGGAAAAGGTAAGTCTCAACTATGGTTCTGCTATTTTTGTTATTAAGTCATTCACGCAATAACAGTTATTTCATCTGCTTGGAATGGCGGGTATATCAGTCAAATGGGTAAGATTTGGGCTTCCAGTTGAAGGTCTGGGGTCAATCCTGCCTAGGTACCTTCCACCTGGTGGATATAGGATGGAGAATTTTTGGATTCCCAGGTCAACATATGCAAATCTTCTGGTGCCTAAACCCCCTTTGTCTGTATATGAGAATGTAGAACATCAGATATGCGCTTTAAAGATCTTGTAAGTCACGTGAGTGTCTGGTTCCTTAATAAGAAACATAAAACACTCAGCATGCACGCCCACCAAAGACAGGAGTACACTGACTGCTGCAACATACAGCCTGCACAGTGTGGGAAAAGTCATGCATACACGCATCTGAGAAAATTGGAATGTGAAAAAGAAAAATGCTGCCTGGAAAAATAGCTGAGGTAAATTGATGGCCTCTTCCATCGCTCAGATGGAAGAGTAGTCATGCTGGTCTGTTATTGCCTGGAATGGGTCTTCATGTTGGATATAAGACCAGTCCTCGAGGTACATGTCCTACAGATACTGCATGGGAAGGGGTCTGTGGCCTTGAGTTCTGCTTCAGCTGGTCCCTCTTCCATTAGCAGCTGTTCTGCACTGTTTAAAAGTGACTGTACCCTATGTACACTACTGTCGCCAGTTTACTCTGTTGCGGGCAATGTGTTCCCAGCTTGGTGATGTAGATGCCACAGCTAAGCAGGTTGGTCTTCAGAATATAATTGTATTGTTTAGTGGTCTTCCCTGGTCATGGTATACATGCTTCAGCTCTCCATCCTGAAGCATCTCTGCGGTGTGGCCATCTTTGATAACAAAACCTGTCTGACAAAGCTGGCATTTGAGTAAAAGTACATCTGGCAAGCCACACTTCTTCAGAACTTAAAGGCTGGACACTCAATCTTGCCACATGATGTTGCAGATCTAGCACAGACATCTACTGATCTGTACACAGCAACCTTTGTGCCAAGACTGAAGCCACAACCTCTTGGTCAACCTTCCAAAGGCAGAGCTTTCCTTGGAGATATGCAGCAACACCACAGCATCAAGATATACTGCTCAGTGTACTGTCCAAGTAGCAGGATTTGTCATGTCCTGATCTCCTAGTTGTTGGTGACAATCAGAGGTGGTAAAGTGCCAGAAGCCTGAAGACGTTGGCTGAAACATAGGTTCTGTTTTGTTGAAGCTAACTTGTAAAGCCAAAGTGCACACTTCATCAAATTGGTCAGTTATGCACTGGATGTCTTCATGTGAGTGTGCAGCTACTGTTCAGTCATCTGCAAATTCCCGCATAACAGGTTTGTGCACTTTGGTTTTGGCTGCAGTCTCCACAGGATGAAGAGTTTTCAATCCGAGCAAAACTTGACATTTTCACTCCTGTCAAAGTCTCTGAATGCATCAATCAGCACTGTTGTAAAGAAGATGGGAGGTAAGTGTAGGCCCTAGAATACATCCATGTTTCACTCCCTTCTGCACTGGGAAGAATTTGGATGCCTTCCCATTCTCTTGCCTGACCAGTATGCCAATGTACAAAGAAGCAATGAGTGTAAAAAGCTTCTGAAGACAACCAACTTTTCTTAGTATCTCATAAAAATGACCTAACTCATCAACAAATTGTCAGCCATAAAACAGTTCCATTCTAGACAGGACCATATTCACAGCTGAAGTAGAGGAGTTTGTTTCAAAGTATCAAGGGTAGACTCTACACAAGAAGTGGTGATTCTGATGTAGCTTGACCCCTGTCAAAAGTACGAAAATGAAAGGTGGTACAAGAAGCAAAGGCACAAAAATGCGTGTATATGAGCATGTTTGCATGTAGTGTGAGAAAGTGTTGTGTGTGTGTGTGTGTGTGTGTGTGTGTGTGTGTTGTGTGTGGTGTGTTTGTGGGGTTGTGAAGACTTGTATTCATTTATATTAATTTGCTTGTATTCATGTACATTAATTTGCTTTCCTTTATTCTTTGCGATTTGTGGTTCCTAATACTTATTTTCATGTTTTACTGTGGTCTGTTGTTGCTTGTCTAAAGTTTAATATGTCAAAGCATATTTGCTGTAAAGAGCAGCAAAAAGGCTTTGACATCAACCATGTGAACTATATAAATGAAATTATTCGGTTACCAACATTGATTATTCATAAATGTGCACTGCCAAAATCTGTAATGGTCCTGCTCTTGTAAAACACATCTCCTTTCCTTCAGACTGGTTTATTTTTCCCTTCTGTTTCTTGGTTTTCTCAGTGTTTTGTTTCTTGACAATTAAGATTTCTAGAAATAATGCCCTGCCATGGCAATTCAGATAGTCTTGCCTGTCTAAGTTCTTTCTCTGTTGAACTCACTTCTGTCACCAATCATTCTGACTACACCCACACAAAATAATTTGTTAAAGAAACCTCTCCCTCCATCATTCTATCAGATGGAAGAGATGCATGCATGCACAAACACACATACAAGTGTTGGGGGAAAAATGAAAAATAAAAACTACTGGACTTGCATGAAAAACAATCAGTTAGTTTCTTTTTCCTGTGAAATTTACTTTGTGCTTACAATCACACAACTGTGTTTTACAATATTCCTGTAATTTCTTATCCCTGTGAAATTTCAGGTGTGTGCCCACTATTATACTACTGAGTTTAAAAATAATCCTACAGTGTTTTATTGCTATGAAATGTGTGTGTGTGTGCTTACTGTTATACTACTGTACGTAAAACGTTTCTTGGTCATGTGTGTCCCAGTAAAATGAAGACAGTGTCCTGTTAGTTTGATGGCCCAGGACACATTGTCCTCCAGCCCTCTTGGCCTGGCTCCATCACAGGGATATTCAACAGAGAGTTTTAACAAAAACCAACTTATAAAACAAGTTTTAAGTAAAACAATCACATAACTCCAGTCTGTGATGCATTCAGTGCATTTTTGAAAAAAAAAACTTGGAAGTTTTAGGTAAAAGAATCACTTCACTCCATTCTGTGATGCATTCAATACATTTTTGACCAAAAAAAAAATCAAACTTGTAAAACAAGTTTTAAGTAAAACAATCACTTAACACCATTCTGTGATGCATTCAGTGCATTTTTGACAACTTACTTTAAAAAAAAAAGGAGAGGAGGGAGGTGGGGAATTAGTATTATGATAAATGTTAAAAGCCCAGCTGACTGTGCAGAGCCGTGTCATGGATGTAATCATATCAAAACACATGAAACACTTTATTAACCCTGGAAAAAAAGGAAAAAAAAAAGTTCACAGATCAATGCATTCAGGCAGATAATCTAAGGATATGCCCCTGGCGCTGACAGTTCTGACCAATTTATCACACACACAAACACACACACATATTTATCTAACTATCTATCTACATGTATGTATGAATATATATACACAAAGAGTTAATGTTAGACATGTATATTTATGTGTATATGTATATACATATGTACATGCATATCTATATATATATATATCTATCTATTATATATATATAATATATATATACACACACACACACACACACAAACACACATATACACATAGGTATATATAAAATTATATATATATACATATTATTCAGTTTTGTCGATAAAATTAAATGAAAGTGACTAAATGAATGAACAGCTCTGAGCAACATATAAGGCCAGATATGTAAAATAGGAAAAAATTGTATCCACAAAACCACTCAAACAGACATGTCACAACTGTGCCACAAGAAACAGGCATATCACAGATAATTAAAATGCTGCCAAATATGTAAACCAGCCCTTGTCACACTCACAAATATTATCACACTGTATCACAAGTTCATGCACAGCTCTTCAGAGTCCTACAACTATTAAATTTTTTTAGCTTCACAATCATTTAAACGCTTTCAGTTCTAAAATGATATAACGTATGTGTCAAATTTCAAAATGATTTACTATCATCACACGGACCAGGATACATTACTCTACTTACAGCAACTCTAACAGTTTTAAATGTTGTGTTTTATGCTGCTTGCATACATGACAATGTGTGGCCTGCCACACACAATTTTGAAAGCTGTCACACACCATGAGCTTTGCAGGGCAGTGACTGAGCCATTACACCATCATATTCAGCTGTCCTACATCATCAATAGACAAGAGTTAAGATTGTGACACATTAATTCTGCATGCATCAAAACCAATAATGGCAATAAAGGCCTGCAATTGCGTTATCATTTTCACTGTTTTTTCATAGCTACTATTATTACCATCATTAATGTTTAAAGCCCAGCCAACTGTGCAGTTTTTATGGTACAGACTGGGACTGATCTAGAGTGGATGGCTCTATAACAAGATCCCCAGCCTATCTTAACTCTTTCACTGCCAAGTTTCCCCTGAAACAAAACTCCTCAGTGCCAAGTATATTTTGGGCAGCCAGTTTTGCAGCGCAGTATGCATTTTTAAAAGCTTATATCTCAAAGACTATTAAAGATTTTCACTTACTTGCTTTTCTTTTTTGCTGTGTAAAGGCAGATGTTGTATTTATATGTGAATGCTTGCTTATGTTTATGTGCTTGATTGATTATTCCACAGATAATCTTATTATAAAGAAAAACATTTTCTTTTACATACGGTTTATTAGTTGTACTACTGACCTTATTTCATGAGTTGTGCGCCAGATATCATTATAATGAGGAAAAGCAATGGAAAATCTACACACAAAGTCAGCTGTCTGCTTATTCTACTCGGAGTGGGAGACAATGCGTGTTGATTTGCAGCCATTTTGGAGAAAACGTGACGTAAATTCCGACAGTTAACAAAGCCACACTTCGACCTTACTGCTGAAAAATTAGGTCGCTGGGTAAAGTTTAAAAACAGCACAGTCGCCTGCATTCACCAGTGGAGCTGACAGAAGCTATGTACCCGCGTGAAAAGTTATCGTTTAGCATGACCCCTCCAAGTCGCACAAATGCGACCATGGCAGTCGTACGGGAAGTCGCTTGATTGCGACCATGGCGGGAAAAGAATTAATGCTCTGAAAGATTTGCTACTTGTTGTGATTTGACGAAAAAAGAAAAGACAGAAAAGCACTTGCTTGCAACATGGACTCTGTATCAAACAACTGTACATTCCATTTGGGCCTTACGGAATGTATACCATACAAGCACATCATTCTTGATACAAAACATAAAATGATAGATTTATATAGTTAAATCTATAACCAAATACAGAATGCAAATAATAACAGACTACAGTCTACATAATCACAAGATAGCGTTATGTGTATTAACTCTTTCCGTGCCAATCGACGATATATCGTCGATATAGGTGGCTGCAATTGTGCCAGGCAACGATATATCGTTGATATAACTTTGTGTGCTTCATTTAGTTTCCGATGATAGCCGATCCGACTTTTTACTGTAGCCACATGACCGATAACTCTTGTAGTTTCCGTCGCTTCTGCCCTGAGCAGTTCTTGTGTGTTTACGTTTGTTTTGACCGTGTTTTTCGGATCTTTCTCAACAAAACAATGGAGGTACGTCGGGCGTTGCCAGTGAACGTTTTAGACAAAAATGTGCACAGAACAGTGACTA
Organism: Monoplex corrugatus; assembly: GCA_030674185.1. Classification (NCBI taxonomy): domain Eukaryota; kingdom Metazoa; phylum Mollusca; class Gastropoda; order Littorinimorpha; family Ranellidae; genus Monoplex; species Monoplex corrugatus. The sequence continues at coordinate 29,118,744 of CM060306.1, read as the reverse complement.
ACTGGAATATTTTCAAGCTGTAAAAAGCATTCATATCACAACTGGATGTGCCTTTTGGAGTATTCATCTGATTTTGTAAGGGAATCTGCACAGACGATAGGCAGTCTGATTTGTATGTATAATGTGCATGACTTTTTTTAAATTTTTTATTTGTCCTCATTTTATAACCCATATAATCCTAATTTACAACTCCAATATTGTTGTTTTCCATGCATATCCTTATTGCCTGTCCTCTTACCTTTCTTTTGATATCTAACATGACTAACTTATGTGAATAATCACATGCACAGTGACCTCAGATATAAACACACCCTAAACAATTTTCAGTCACGCGAAAATGGTCTGGCACAAACGTGGAAAACCCTCTGGCACTCAATGAGTTAATGATACATGTATTTCGAAGTAAATTCATCCATCCCCATCAGGACAAACAGAAACACAACAACAAAGATATGATATAACTGCAACAAGCACACTGATGTAACTAAATGAGAAATAAAGTGGTTGTGAAGTTAACATAGTCATCATGTGATTGTGATTGAAAGTATCAGTGGCAGCTATTTTGTTCAGCTCGCAGGACTTCGTATTTAATTTAAGAACTTGTACATCATAACCATACTACTGACTTAGACACTGTGAAACACAAGTATGCAGGCACTTCATTGCAGCACCTTAAACATCCAACAAAATATGTTGGTGTGGCATTTTTTGATTACCTGGAAGCAGACAGACTTTTAATGAAAAAGACATGCTGAATTGTTCTCTCAAAAGCATAAAGCATCACTCAAAGATAGTGATTCTTACTCAGTGAGTAACGGTACTGGACTTCAGTGATGCAAGAAGGTTCTTTACAGTCTTTGACATAAGGATGTTACAGATTCACAGATTTGTCTGTAGTCAAAATATGGTCTTCAAACTTTGGAGTTGGAATGGTAGGGAGAATGTCGCAGACCTTCCAGAAACATGCTCTCCTCTTCCAAATACTCTTGATCCTGCCAAAAAGACAGTAAATTCAATTGTGCAGGCATTTAGTAACAGTCAATTCATTTGAGTCAGTGTACAGTAAACGTTAATTTTAAAGCATACAAACAATCTCTCTCTCTTACGCTTTTAAACACATTTCATCTTACAGTGATCCTGAACATAGATCAATTTCAATAAAACTTGTGCTTTTACAATTATGTGTGTGGGGAACATTTGATTTTTAATTCAACTGAAATCCACAATAAACTGTACAAATATCTGTACTAAAACATAATTATAAAACTAGTCATTGCTACAAGACCCAAATACTGGGTCATGCACATTCAGAATTGAGCAGATGGGTTTAATACCAAATGTGGGGGGGGGGGGGGGGGGGATGCACATGGACAGTGTTTTCATCTTTCCATAATATGCCATCAAAAGCTGACATAGCTTACAAGATCTTTAATGTGTGTATTGGATGTTCTGCACTGTATACACAGAAAGAGGATTCTGGCACTAGCAGGTGTGCATATAATTATACTGATATGGGAGACTGGAAAGAACACCATCTTCTACCCAGCAGGCGTTATCCGAATGCTGACATCCATGATCCTTGACTGGCTTTGAAGGTTTCCTAGCTGGAGTTTCATAACTTGACTAAACTTTCCAATGAACACAAACAAGTGTACTCACCTTTATAGCTTGGATTTTCCACATGCGCACTGCTCGGTCGCTGGCAATGGAAGAAGCAACAGATTCATACATGACGGAAGACACAGTCATGCCGCTAACACCGCCTGGACAGCAGATGGGTAAGGAGCGCCTGCCAAAGGGTTGACAGCAACAGCATTATTGGTACCTGCCAGCAGGTTGCCAGCTGCTGTGAACAGAAACAGTTGGGGGGGGGGGGGGGAGGAGCAGTTAATTTCCAGTTCAGAGACTCTACAATTTCCATTTGAATTCTTAACATGAAAATAACAAGCCAACTAAAATAATGAAATCTTCACTTCTTCCAACACTGGTTGATTGCAATTCAAAGCTGAGTGCACTATACACATATCAAAAGGCAAGTCCCACAAAAAGAGTGCACTATACACTCAATCAAAAGGCAAGTCCCACAAAAAGAGTGCACTATACACTCAATCAAAAGGCAAGTTCCACAAAAACACTTCGATATATATTAAAATGCACTGCCAATGCTGACTGACTGGTAGTGTAGGTGCCTGTACTATTGTATTTAGATGAGACTTCTGATGTGGACATATGATGCTTTTTACAAAACGGAAACCCTAAATTGCTGCTTTAAACTTCACTACAGCTTATTAGTTATCAACTGATTCATATGTCATGAATCTGTGAAACCAGTTTTCATTATTAAAGAAAGATTATCACTTGGAGCAAATGTTATGTCAACTAAAAACAGAATTGATTTGATTTCTATTTCATTCTTGTTAAACCAACTCTCACATTACAGATAGCAGTGATGGTTCAGAAAGTGCAATGATCAGTTAAAAACCTACAAATAGGAATATGGAGTGTCAATGTTGTTACTTTTTGCAAAGAATGGGACAGTTGAAAGCAAAATTTGTTCATGTACTAATACACACACACACGCACGCACGTACACTCGCACGCATGCATGCACACATGCATGCACAACGCACAAAAATGAAAGCATGCACAAATGAATGTCAAGGAATGTTTGAGGCATAAACGACATTTCTTTATGTTCTCAGATAAAAAGACAATTTTTGTGTGTGTAAATTTTCCAGAGAAAAATGGATATGTTGTTCCCACAAGCAACATGTAGTCAGTCCTTTCACTCCCACAACCAATCAGGGCACATAGGGCCACAGAATTTGGGACAATATTCATGATGCTATAATAACTGATGATTTCATGATAATGAAAATGATGATCAATATGCTGTGGAATTCCATCCAGGATTGAGGCTGCATGACAGGACTGTCCTGTACACTTTATATCATAATATATCCTGGGGTAGACCAGGCCTAAGAGATGCAGATACCTGCAGGGTTGGTCAAGAAATGTATAAACACTCGTAAAGTTGTGTCTGTAAAGTGGAAGACTTTACTGTTGCTCACAGTCTTCCAAATGATCCCATAGCATGATCAGCTCTGAGTATGAGCTAGTTCACCTGTCTCACCTCACTTGTTGGCATCACAGAGTTCAGTGTTGGCTGCTGCTCTCTTTGACACCACCATCTCTCTCCAAGCTGCTGTCTTGACTTTTGTGGAACCTTCTTGAATATTTAGGCCACTGATGTTGGTTATGTTCTCGATGTATGCGATTGGAGGTCTGCCTTTCTTCCTCTTTGCCTCTGTTTTTCCTTGAAAAATAGTTGCCATGAGGTCCATGTTCTTGCTATGTATGACACACAGGAGCTAGTTAGGATTGAAAAATCCCATGATGATTTTCTTTGAATGATGGAGGTTCGCCCCCATGACCTTGCAAGTCGGCAGTGTGTTGCATAATCACCTAGCCATGGTGACTGGTATCCATCAGTCTTTTCATTTCTGCCATTTTTGTTTTCTTTGTTGCTTCTTCCTTTCTCTTTATTTTTGAGTTCCAATTCATTCACCTGTGTTTTCAAGGAATTCTTCCACATTTTGGCCTGACTTTGCAACTTTGGAGAATGCAGACTGCTGCTGCCTGTACAGTGTGGCCAGTGCACAGAACAACTTGCATATATATATATATATATATATATATATATATATATATTATATATATATATATATATATATATATATATATATATATATATATATATATTATATATTATATATATTATATATTTAACGCTCAGCAAATTAGAGCGAACCAATCAATTGTGAAAATTGGATGCTGTTCATGTTCATGACAATTGCTGGGGAAATGCTGAGGAGATCAAGATCATTTGTAACATCAGCCTTCAGAGTCAGGGTTCTGCCTTGTCTACGTCGAAGGTTGGCACGGTCGCTGAGGTTGGCAGACAATATGTCATGCATGGGAGTGGGACACTTTGTCTGCATTCGAAGACTGTGCCCGATCAGTCTCAGTTGACGTCTTCGAAGCGTATTGCTCAAGGGTGAGAGCTTAGTTCGAGAGTAGAGCGCTTGGTGGAAATTTTCTTTGGCCAGTAGATGCCGAGTGCCGAGCGGATCATACGCCGATGAGAAGAGTCGATCAACTTCCAGAGAGTTTCGGTCAGAGGTATGGACTCGAGACTGTAGCATACGATGCTCTCTACTGCTGCCTTGAAAAGTTTAATCTTGATTTGGTCATCGGCCTTTGAGCTGAAAATCGGCTTCAATTTGTTCATCGCTGCCCATGCTTTGGCGAATCGTTCGTCTACCACTGAAGTTGGAGACGAGGTGTCAATTCCGAGGTAACTTAACTGCTCACATGTCTGAACCACCTCGCCAGACTGGAAAAAGATTCGACGGGGAATGGTGTCGTGGCCGACGTGCATGACTTTCGTTTTGCCGTGGTTGATTTTGAGACTAACAGCTGATGCATTCCTTTTGAGATTTTGAAGAACTCTCTCTACAGTGTCGGCCAATTCACAGGCCAGAGCGATATCGTCGATCTAGAACAGTGATAAACAGATATGGAGACAACGTGTTACCTTGGAGGACACCAGATGTAGTGACGAAGAGGTCTGTGTTGCCGTGATTGGTCCAAACAGAGGCTGATGTGTCAGTGTAAAGTTGCATCACGTCTGCCATAACGTCACTGGGTACTTGCATACATGCATCCAAGTCATCATGAACATGCCTCAGATAGATAAACTGATCATCTGAGGTGTGATCATGCTTGAAACAGGAGAAGGAAAAGAAAAAAAAAACACCCCATCTTTACTCACATTTCTGCATGACCTGATTGGGTCCACCTTGAAACATATTGCGGCAACTGATACACAATCCTGCCTGCTTCAGGTTTTCCACATCTTTCTTCTCTTTTGCTAGACGTAACTTCTCCTGAAATACACACATGTCCACGCATGCAAACACAGACACACATACATGCATACATACAAGCGCGCATACAAACACATGCACATACACGCCACATATTTTCAGTCAGAGCGGACAGCTCTTGTTTCCAGAGCCTATCTCTACAACCATATAAGTACCTAACTTTAACCTTTTGACTCCCTCACCCACCCTATCCTGTAGTAAGCTGGTGGATAAGGCCAGAAAGTGAAAAATAATCCACAATAAAATGAAGCTGATAAAACAACAACAACAACAACAACAACAACAAGACAGAGATGGACACGGTAATCATGTGAGTTAATACTGGACTTCATAATAATAATAATGATAATGATGATAATAATAATAATAATAATAATAATAATAATGATAATAATAATAATAATAATAATAATAATAATAATAATAATAATAATAATAATAATAGACGACGACGACAGATGGACACGTTAATCATGTGAGTAAATACTGGACTTCCAATTGGAAGTTCTAGGTTCAATCTGCTAAACACCTCTGCCTCTGGGTAAAAGGTCAGAGAAGTTTCCAATCTTCCAGGTTAAGCTGTATGCAGACCTGCCAGTTCCTAAAATCTGTTCATGCGTGTACCATGCAGAATATCATGTATGCACATTAACCCCCTTAGCATGATGAGCCACAATCGTGACTTCATTTGCATCTCCCACTGAACACTGTCCCATCTGTAAAGTGAATACAAATTGACCAATCAGAAGTTTTCTTTTGCATTGCCTCTGCCTTCTTCCTTTCACACAGTCACCATTTTGCTGTTCTTCGACTGATTTCTATAAGTTTTTGCACAAAAATGAGTGAGATTGGGACTGACCGTGAGATTGACAAGTTGGAATGTTTGTTGACAGTAACTCTGGTGATGATCATGAGGTAAATATGGCTTTCTTTTTGATTCTAAATGAACAAGAGAGGCTCGAGCACATGATGAAAGGTATTTTTTAGCACATCAATCATTGATGGAATACGGGTTGTGGTTCAGTTTGATTTACTTACATTGATCAACTTCCGGTCACTTGCCGTGCGGTTTGAGTGACTCTAACGTCCGCCTGTTTTGCTGTTGTTTGTATGACTTGAGTGCGTGTATGATCCTGTGTTTTGGAGTGCATAATTGTGATGTGGGTAACTATTATTTCGTGGGCTCTTAACGCCCACCCTGCAGTCAAAGTGCTGTGGGTTTGGATATTCGTCTCTGCTTGCTTCGCCACTATGAATACTCTGTGCCCGCCATTTAAACCAGCCACTCAGCGAGCACCAAGCAATACGGACCGGGCAGACAGCGACGCGCTGTGTGTACAAACGCCTGTGTCAGGTCAGCGCACTGTTTCTCTACCACGGCAATACAATCGCGCCGAGCTACTCGCCGTTCCTCCGGCTCGCTTGAACCCTGACCTGACACAAAGGCTTCGCTCTCTAGGCCTGGGCGTGAATTTGCCTAGAAAGCGTTACCATCGTCCAAACAGACAACTGAAACGCCGTGGTCTAAAACTGTGGTTCCTTAACGCCCAGTCATGTCGTCAAATCACCACTGACATTCATGATCTCATTACTGATAACAAAATTGATGTACTGTTGTTGGCTGAACACTGGCTTTACTCCGAAGGTGATGAGAGCTACATCCATGACTTAACCCCTTCTGGATACACTTTTCATTCTTTTCCTCGCTGTACCGGTCAACGAGGTGGTGGAATAGGTGTTGTTGTGCGGAAGTGTTTGTCTGGCATGATCACACTCAAGCAACTTTTCTTTCCCAATTCTTGTTTTGATGCTGTTGAGTTAAAACTATCTTTGGATCACGTAAATGCCTCATGTGTGTGTTTGTATCGCACACCTCCAAATCCAAAAACGAACCAGCTGAAAGACTATGTTTTTTGATGATTTTTCAGAACTTTTATCTATGTTCACCAACTCCAAATGTGATTTTTCCATTCTTGGTGACTTTAATTTTCATTATAATGACAGCAGTGACCCCAGAGTGAAGAAGATCAAGACTTTGTTGTCTGATCATGGTTTAATACAACTTGTTAATCAGCCCACACACAAACGTGGCAACATACTTGATTGGGCGGTAGCACGCACTGAGGGCAGCTTGCTGTCCCTGAGCTGCCTATACCCATGTATTGCTGCTGGTCTCTCTGATCATGATGCTCTTGACTGTACGCTTTCAGTTAAAACACCTCCCCATCAAACCCGTACAGTGACATCCAGAAAATTTAAAAACATATCACTGCCTAATTTTCAAGATGATATGAATGCTGCCATCAACAATATTGACAGACTGCATGCCAGCCCAGATCTCAACAGCCTAGTTGGCACCTTCAACGAGACCCTCCAGAAGGTTCTAGACCGCCATGCCCCTGCTGTTACCAGGCGTGTACGTGATCGCCCCTCAGCCCCTTGGATTTCGGATGAAATACGGGATGCCAGAAGAAAGAGACGACGCGCTGAGAGACAGTGGCGACGCACTGGCCTTACTGTCCACAGACAGATTTTCACACAAGAAAGACGTTCGGTGTGTTATGCAATCCGACAGGCCAAGGAACAATTTTATTCAACCAAAATCGCTTCATGTTCCTCTAACAAGCAGCTTTTCTCCACTGCCAATGAATTACTTGGCAGATCGAAGGCCACCACACTGCCTAACAACATAATACGAAGGGAACTGCCATCACAGTTTTCAAATTTCTTTTCCAACAAGATCAAACGTATCTGCGATGACCTTGACTTACTATCATCTGAGCCACCCACATTTTCTGTTTATGATGGCCCGTTTTTCACAGATTTTAGCCCCGTATCAGAGAAAGAAATTGAAGAGACAATCTTAGCCATGCCTAGCAAAAGTTGCTCCCTTGACCCAATTCCAACTACCCTATTAAAACAATGTCTGCCATATCTTGTGCCAGTGATTACTACCATCATCAATAGCTCTCTCTCTGCAGGTGTTGTTCCATATTCATTCAAACAGGCCATTGTCAATCCACTCTTGAAGAAACCTGGTATTGATCCAAATGAACTCAAGCACTATAGGCCTGTATCTAATCTTCCTTTTGTTTCAAAGGTGCTTGAGAGGGTAGTGCTAAAGCAGCTACAGGAACACCTGTACAAAAATTCCTTGCTTGAAGTCCATCAATTAGCTTACAGGAAGGGTCACAGCACAGAGACTGCTGTACTGAGTGTCCTCAACGAACTACTAGTCAATGCGGATAACAGACTGGTATCATTGGTCGCATTGTTGGACCTCAGTGCAGCATTCGATACGCTGGACCATTCCATACTGCTCAAAAGATTGGAAGTAACTTACGGTATCAAAGGCGCTGTTCTTGACTGGTTCACCTCATATGTTTATGATCGTTTTCATTCAGTCATTGTTGATGGTATTCTATCTAATCCATCCCCCCTTGTCTGTGGAGTACCTCAAGGCTCTGTCCTTGGGCCTGTTTTGTTTACACTGTACACTCAACCACTATCTGATGTTATTTCTTCTCATTCATGTCAATTTCATAAATATGCTGACGACACCCAGCTGTCCAAATGCTCAGACCCAGATTCTTTTGTTGATGTTCAATCATGTGTTCAGGCTTGTGTAACTGACATCTTATCATGGATGACCAGTAATCGCCTCAAACTTAACACCGACAAAACCGAATTTATGCCTGTTGGTGCGCTCTCCCGTCTTCGTTTGATCGGCAGTAATTCTGCACACATTGATGGAAGTGACATCCCTTTTCAGCCCACAGTCAAATATCTTGGCATCAAGATCGATCAGGCACTTTCAATGCATGATCACATTAGCAGTATATGCCGCATTTCCTTCCTTGAGCTTCGACGTATTGCATCAATCCGTCGCTATCTTTCTAACGAAGCTGCTACCAAACTTGTTCTGGCCTTGGTCACCTCTCGGTTAGATTACTGCAACTCCATACTGGCAGGTCTACCTAAAGATGAAATGAAACGCCTCGATAGAGTTCAGGCAAGTGCTGCACGCCTTATTATGAAGAAGAAAAAGCGTGACCACATCACTCCAATACTTCAAAAGCTACACTGGCTTCCTGTCAGCTATCGCTGCCAGTATAAAATTTACACTATGGCATACCGCCACTTTGAAGGCACTCTGCCATCATACCTGTCTAATGCATTATGCTCATATACACCATCTCGGGCCCTCAGGTCATCGAATGAAAAGCTGCTTAAAATTCCAAAGTGTAATCTTAGAACTGCTGGTGAGCGCTCCTTTCATTATCTTGCACCTCGCCTCTGGAATTCACTGCCGGTCGACCTTAGAAGGGAAAGCGCACTTGCTTCTTTTAAAGCAAAACTCAAAACCCACCTGTTTGTGAAAGCATTTGAAATTCCCACTGTCTAAATGATTGTATTCTTTGCGCTAATGCTGTTGATTATTGTATGATTTCTAAGGTATATGATATGTACTGTTTAAGTCATGTTGTTGTAAGATAGTATAATTTATGAGTGGGTGTGATGTATGTGTGTGTATGTGTGTGTATGTATGTATCTATATATGTATGTGTATATATGTGTATATATGTGTGTGTGTATATGTATGTATATATATATATATTAACATATTTTTAACATATTTTTAATTTGTGTAAGAGAGTATGCTTATGTGATAGTAAGGTATTATGTACACTATTGTGTTGCTGTAGGATAGTATGTTTTATGATTGGTATGATAGCGCAGTGAGTCTGTATACAGAGAATAGCGCTATATAAAAGCAATTTATTATTATTATTATTATTACTTCTCATCGCACATGCATGGATGTCTTTTTTATTCTAACACTCTGTAATTTCACTTTCTCATGCAAACAGGCATTTATTTTACTTTTATAATGAAGTTCAGGATTTCTCCTTTCTAAATATATGTATACTTTTGTAGGAAATGTTTACACAAGAACAGCAAAACTTAAAAACATTTAGTACCTGTTGACAAGCTGGCTCCCGTAATTTTATGCCATTGTCTTACAGTACACTTTTAATTACATATCGTGCCAAGGGGGTTAGAGATCCTATGAGTCATGCCAGTGTTTGGCTTATAGAAACATAAAAAAACACCCAGCATGCAGTTTTCTTTCTGTACTTGCCAACCCACTGTATCTCTTTCCACTGACCTGAAACCTCTCCTTTAATGAATTAGTGACTTTGTTAATTGTCGGTATTGTTCCTTTTCGACAAGTCTGCCACCTGTCCATACTTCACCAATTTAGACCATTACACAGCAATGCATGGGTCAAAATATACTTGGTCCATCTCCCCACCCCCTCCCAATGTAGACAATTACACGACATTAGTAGAAAGTTTCTGATGAATATGACAATTTTTTATGCATATGGTCAAACCATACTCGGGTCAATATTTGGAACTGCATAATTAAAACAATATAAACAAATACTAAATTAAGTTATTGATATGTTTTGCAAAATGAAATGCTTAGGGCTGCTTTCTGCTCCACTTATTCAACCAAAAAATTTGAGATTGAGATATTTTTTAAGTATTTGCCAGATATTTACTATCGTTATTGTCAGTGTTTGTGAATGTTTGTATGATACGGACAGTTTGAATTTTTATGCACTTTATTCAATATTATGGAATTAGCAAATTTGAAAGATGAGAACCTGCTTTGCAAAGGTAAAAAAAATTACAACGAAACAAGTTATTTAAGAATTGATTAATTATTTCACATTTAACCCCTATATCTAATGCAAGTAGGATACTATAACACTGAAAAAATCAATGAGATTTATCAATTTTTCGTGTAAATATTATAGAAAACATGTTAAAAGGCACAAAAAGGGACATTATTAGTATTGCCTAATTGTCTTGTTTTCTTTTTATTATCAGTGTGATTTTTTTGTTTTTATACAAAGACTAAGTATGTACATGTGTATGATATGTTCATTCTTAACTTCTGTGTTTAAATCTAACAGCATGGAAGGAGGCAGAGGCATCTCCTGATTCTCTGTGCTTTGCAAAAGCACTATGATATTAATGTTCAATTTCTTTTTTAGATAAGAACAGTTGTCTTGATCATGCCTACAACTTAGTGTAGTGACACATGTTTCGAGAACTTGCACATATATGGAAATAGCTGACTATTGTAGTTTTCACCTAAGTAAGTTTGATCTGACAGCCCTCTGAAGGGCCCTTGTGGTTAGCTAGGCTGTAAACAAAATGAAGATCAACAAGTTGTTTCCCACATCAGATTGACACAAGCCAAAAATTTACAGTACATGATCATTTTATTATATATTATATAAACTAGTGAACTCAAGAACTTGCTGTATATTTTCTGATATTAGCTCACATGCTTGTGTATATATAATGCCACAGTCAGCGAAGCTCTATATCATAGCTAAAAAATGGAAGGCTTGAACATTAACCACAAAATTTATTTATTTATCCTTTTATGTGAATACACATGCATGTGTGCCTGAACAATTGTGAACATGTATGCAATATTGTTGGAACCACACAGACTTCCATTCACTGTCTTCACAGCCTGCAATTCCAAAGGGTATGTATGGCTGTTCCTAATTTAGCTCTATCTTGACAGAACTTTCTGTCTTCTCTGATCATCTTGTCCTGCTCTAGTACGAGCAATAGACTCTTTAAACTGGCCATAAGCGGGAGTCAAACTATTCATCAAATCTTTTTATAACTGAAATAGGCTCAGTCAGACAAATATTAAAATATATCAATTGTGAGCAATATTTAACAAAGTTTTCATTCAAATAAACTTACACTGAATAAATAATTTCAAAACAAAATAATTTGATGTCTACTTTTAAAGAAGGCACTTCAAACTTTAGTGGAAAAATCATCAAACGCTCCAAAAAATTTTTTTTGCCAAGGGAGTGAACTCACACTAGCACAAACTGATAAACTTACGCCCCTTCTTCACACTGCAAATGAAGGATAATGTAATTCTCCTTCCTAATATCTGAGATTGCTGTAAAATTGTAATAAATGAATGTGCTTCCTATGCCGTGTGGTAAGTAGACTATGCTGTCTGATAAATAACAATTTCAGTCGTCTGAAGTCCAGTTGTCAGAAACAGCACAGTAGTCTGCTTACTCAGCCATTTTATACAAACTGTTTTCAATCTGCTTCTCATCTATCACTGGCACTGGCCCTGAACACCTGTCTGACATTCTTTGTCTCTAAACCCAATGTCAAAATCTCCATTCTTTGTGTGACAACTGTTCTTTATGTTGAAGATGTGGATGTCTTGCATGTCCTTACCATCATCATGTGCCTTGCTGCATGGTGTTGGTGATCATGACCTTCCACATAAATCTGTCTTATGTTGCTGCAAGTATATCTTCCACCCTTTTTGTCCCCACCTACCATGCAACACTGTCCAATACTTTCTCCCTTGGTCTGCCTGGTGCTCTTTTTCCCTCTAGCTTTCCTGTTGTGACTAGATGCTCTAATTTCTCTTGCCTCATAAAATGACCTATAAATGTTGCTTGTCTTTTCCTGATCTTCATCGAGGTGATCCCTTCTTCGAGCATATGAGGCATTCAATGACACATCTGTGCCACCAGAAGTACTCCACACTCTCCATGATCACCACCATTTGGTTCGCCACTGATAAGCTGGTAACCTCCATATCTGGAGGTCCTTCCCCTATCCACCACCTGGGGATGCGCTGGGTTGGGTGTGGTAGCCCACACTATAACTACAGTGACCCTCAGGTCTTGCATGTATGTTGGGTTATGTCTCTGATGTAACTGCTTATGCTTTGCAGACAGTGTTGAAAATGTGCATATCTTACATGTATGATGAATTATAGGTTTCTGATGTAACTGTTATGCTTTGCTGACAGTGTTGAAAATGTGCATGTCTTACATGTATGATGAATTATAGGTTTTTGATGTAACTGCTTATGCTTTGCAGACAGTGTTGAAAATGTGCATGTCTTACATGTATGATGAATTATAGGTTTTTGATGTAACTGCTTATGCTTTGCAGACAGTGTTGAAAATGTGCATATCTTACATGTATGATGAATTATAGGTTTTTGATGTAACTGCTTATGCTTTGCAGACAGTGTTGAAAATGTGCATGTCTTACATGTATGATGAATTATAGGTTTTTGATGTAACTGCTTATGCTTTGCTGACAGTGTTGAAAATGTGCATATCTTGCATGTATGATGAATTATAGGTTTCTGATGTAACTGCTTATGCTTTGCTGACAGTGTTGAAAATGTGCATATCTTACATGTATGATGAATTATAGGTTTTTGATGTAACTGCTTATGCTTTGCTGACAGTGTTGAAAATGTGCATGTCTTACATGTATGATGAATTATAGGTTTTTGATGTAACTGCTTATGCTTTGCTGACAGTGTTGAAAATGTGCATGTCTTACATGTATGATGAATTACAGGTTTTTGATGTAACTGCTTATGCTTTGCTGACAGTGTTGAAAATGTGCATGTCTTACATGTATGATGAATTATAGGTTTTTGATGTAACTGATCATGCTTTGCAGACAGTGTTGAAAATGTGCATGTCTTACATGTATGATGAATTATAGGTTTTTGATGTAACTGCTTATGCTTTGCTGACAGTGTTGAAAATGTGCATGTCTTACATGTATGATGAATTATAGGTTTTTGATGTAACTGCTTATGCTTTGCAGACAGTGTTGAAAATGTGCATGTCTTACATGTATGATGAATTATAGGTTTTTGATGTAACTGATCATGCTTTGCTGACAGTATTGCCTTTGCCCATTCCCAAAAATGGATTTTTAAAGTTTGAGAGAAACAAAAAGTACCTGTGCAATGTGTTCCTCCATGCCTTTGACAGAGGCCTGAAGAGCCTCCACCTCTGCCTGTCGCTGGTCCAGCTGTGAGTGCAGCAGTCGGGATTCTGATATTGCTCGTTCTCCTTTTTCATGGGTACGATTGGCATCCTGAAAGATGTTTTATAGCGTTCTTTTGATACAATAAACAAAAGTGTTACTGATATAACAACAAAACATACACTGGCACACATTACTCATGCTTTAAGAGTACAGTGATTCAGTGAGAAAGACAAAAAGACAGAGACGACAGAGTGACAGAAGTGAATGAGAGAAAAAGACAGAAGACAGGTGGAAGATGGGGCTGGGGAAATGGAAAGAAAGATAGAGAGAAAGAAATGAAAAGGAAGGAGTAAGAAAATGAGACTACATGGAAGGGAAGAAAGGGCAGAGAAAGAGAGTGTAAGAGAGAGAGAGAGAGAGAACACACACACACACACAAGACAGACAGACAGACAGACAGACAGACAGAGACAAAGAGAGTGAGAAATTCTTCTTCAAAAATATATTTTGATCTGATTTTGTGTCACTCCTGCTCACCCATTCTCAATCAAATATCCTTTCTAACTCTGTAAATGAATCATAGGACACTGCACTGTTCTACAGATTCCCCGCAGCTCTGTCAGTTACGGTCAATGTAGCAATGCCGCATGAAAAATTGAAATTGGGTTTTGAGTTAAAAGATTTATATGGTTTTGAAGATATTGTTGTTCTGAGTAAAAAGCAGTTTAAATTTTTCAGATCGGACTATTAGTTCATGAGATATTCGAATTTGAAGCGTCAAAAATTTCTTAAATTTTGGTACCACCTTTTAGTGGGACAAAGAAGGACCAGCTGTCACAGAACAAACCCATCAAATGGCATGGTATGCTGATTTTGCTGGAAATGACATTCATTTTGTAATTGTGAGAGACAGACAGGACCAAATGTCATAAAATTTTGATCGTTGATGTATTTTTGTATGCCGAATTGAATGAAACCATTATCGTAACTCTGCGATGAGCCATTTTTGTCTTATTACAGGAAACATGTGATATTTGGCATGTTTTATCTGTTTTTCATTAATAATTGCCCATATTGTATTAATAACAGACAAAAATGAAGCTAGAAACAAAACAAGGATATATAATCATTTCATGAGATAGATATAAAATCATTTTGCTTATCGTTCAAGTGTCTTATTACTGCAAATTAAACCAAAAAAGTCACGACTCGCTACTTCAGTAGTCTTATGAATAATTTGTAATATTTCATCAGTTTCTGTACATATAAAAGGAAATCTGAGAATCAATGACTTCTGGAATCACTTAAATAGTTGAAATATTAAAAATTACTGCATGCTTTTATGCTGCAGGCTATCCAAAAATATCATCTGATCAATATTCTACTAAAAACTAAACACACACACATACAACACATACACATACACACACACAGAGGAAAACATATCAGACAAGATTTTTGCACAGTACATTTGATTTTTATTTTATTCATCAGTGTTTAGAAAACTGACAGACTGACTGTGGATGAGTCAAGTCCCCGAACACTTAGCACAGCCAGCGTCCAAAGAAAACTTCTGGAAGGATATGGGACCACTCGCCATTCAGGAACAGGTCACTTAACTCCTACAATAGAGAAATATATGAATTTCTGCATAATATATACTATTCATTGAGACTGGAAAGGAAAGGAAACCATAATGCATAGTCTCCACATCAATATTACTTTAACATTAAGCCCAAACTCACGACTTTGGTTTTTAGCATATTACTGGTAAAAATCCACCAAAGCAGAGCAATCCTGCTAAGTGTTTCCAGTGTACTCTTGCCCTTTAATACGAATCAATAATAGGCTAATACTAAATAAGATGCAATCTTCCCGTTAAAACAAATTAATGACAATAGGCATATCCTTTCCAGATACTGACTACAAATTGAAACAACTACGTAAGCTAATGGATGGCCTACTTTACAAATAATACAACTCATAGCCTTCTATTCAGTTTCAAAACCTAAATAAAGAATATTATAACAATGAACAGAAGATTTTGTTTTGTGACATTCTAAATCTCTGTGTATTACAGTGTGTGTGTGTGTGTTGTCAGAGAGAGAGAGAGAGAGAGAGAGAGAAAAAGAGAGAAAGAGAGAGGATCATGCCTGTTAACAATGACTTGGAAGTTGGATATGAATGTACTGGGGCCTATTTACTTATTTATTCATTTTTTGTTATTTATTCATTTTTTGTTCTCTGAGAGAGAGAGAGAGAGAGAGAGAGAGAGAGAGAGAGAGAGAGAGAGAGAGAGAGAGAGAGAGAGAGATTCATGTCAAGGAAAGTACAATGACTTGCACAGAACTGTTTGTTGATTTGAAAAAAAAATTATTTAGATCTGTTTATTCATTCATTTAAAATTTGAGTGAGAGAAAGAGAGAGAGAGAGTTGGAGGAGGCGGGTTATCCCTCTGTTTGGGCAAACCCATTTTCCACGGCCCGCGAAGCCCGTCGATCACATAGTATTTTTAGTAGTAAGCTCGCCCGTCGTGGGGTGAGCAGATCTACACAGCGACATGCGAATTAGCATGACCTCGGGAAGGAAATGGTTGACAAACCAAGCTTCGGCTAACAACTCCGAATCGAGTTCAAACGCAGTAGTCCTTTTCTTGAAAATACAATGTTACAGATAAAACAGAACTTGATCTGTTGATTGCTAGATCTAGTCTTTGACAGCGCAAAACTTGCCGAGCTGAAACTTGCACAGCGTTCTGTTTTCGCGTTGTAGGCCTACTCAGGCTACTGGCGTCGGCACATTCCGACGTTGATCTGGTACAGATCCTCATGTAAAAAGTTGGCGTACGGCCGTATTTTAAATCAAATTGATTTCATATTACACTAATATATGGAAAAAAGCATGTAAAATCGAATCCCGCTGACGACAAGTTCCAAAAATGGGACTTGCCTGCAAACTTTTCCGATGAAAAAAAGCAAAACTTTGGAAACGTCGATCTCTGTTCGAAACTGGCACACATAGGTGTCGTCGGGATATATCATTCTGTTACATTAATTCTCATTGGCTGCAAAATTACAATGTGATTGGTTCACAAATATAGCCGTACCGACCGAAATAGTGAAGCATCCCGAACAAACTTCGATTCTAAACGCATACCGTCTCCGCGATTGCGCCCGAAGCGCGGATTTTCGACTTTCTCATCAAATAACTAATTCCATTTTCGCTCTAAGTATATAAAAAGGCAATCATTCAAATCTTTATTCATTTCTTATTCACATAAGACAAAAAATAAGAATGAAACACCGATTAAAGAGGCAGTAATACTTGATTGAACCGAAGACCCCCCCAGTTTTGCGGCCGGCCCCGGTTTTCCCCAGTTTTTGGTACCACAAATTTGACGTCGCGTTTCGGTTCGCACGGCATTGCTAGTCAATGCCTTGCTCTCTGCAAATGGTTTCTATGTCCATTCCGCAAAGTTGTCAGTGCATCACTTTTATGTCTTTCCCTTGTCTCCTTCCCTCAACAATTCCCCAGAGGATTAATTCAGCAAGGCCATTGGATCTTGTTACATGACCGTACTACAATTCCCCGGAGGATTAATTTAGCAAGACCACTGGATCTTGTTGCATGACCGTACTACAATTCCCTGGAGGATTAATTTAGCAAGGTCACTGGATCTTGTTACGTGACCGTACTACAATTCCCCGAAGGATTAATTTAGCAAGGCCACTGGATCTTGTTTCATGACCGTACTACAATTCCCCAGAGGATTAATTTCACAAGGCCACTGGATCTTGTTACATGACTGTACTACAATTCCCGGAGGATTAATTTAGCAAGGCCATTGGATCTTGTTACGTGACTGTACTACAATTCCCTGGAGGATTAATTTCAGAAGGCCACTGGATCTTGTTACATGACCGTACTACAATTCCCCAGAGGATTAATTTAACAAGGCCATTGGATCTTGTTACATAACTGTACTACAATTCCCCAGAGGATTAATTTCACAAGGCCACTGGACCTTGTTACATGACTGTACTACAATTCCCCGGAGGATTAATTTAACAAGGCCACTGGATCTTGTTACATAACCATACTAGTGCAGTTTTTTTTTAACTGAAATCCGCAGACCTTCATATAGTCCAATGTGCTACCTGATGGTTTGGCACATTTGGTCATCAGTGATATGATAAGTGTAGCTGACGTTTAGTATCTTGTGATAATACTTCACTTCCATGGCTTGGAACTGTCTTTCCATATCATCTGAGTATCCATGATGAGCATGCATACAGGATCACACAATATACCAGTGCACATAAAAGCATGATCTTGTATTTCATGGAGACACTCCTATCCTTTCACACAAGTCTCAGCCTGGACAGTGCTGATGTTGTCTTTGCTGCCTATGAGAGGACTTCTGGCTTGGCTTCCTCACTGCAAATAATGATCCTAGGTAAGTGAACTGTTGAACAGTTCCAAGCTTCAGTCTATGGATAGTTATATCGGTAGCAATGATGCTTTTGTGACTACCCATGAACTTGGTCTTCTTGGCATTGAACTCCAAGGCATATCTTGTTGATGTTTCATCTTGCCTACGTACTTGGTGAGTTCTTGCTCACTGCCAATGACAACATGAGAAAACAATTCTGATCCTATATCATGACATAACAATTTATCATGAACCCAAAATTAAACAAAAGTAAAGTCTGAACATTCCCATGAGTTAACTCTCTCGCTACGAGCGTTGGGATTTCCTGATCATGTCTCAACAACGCTTGTCTACGAGCGTCGGAGAAATCCAACTTGAGTTTTGAAAATTCGCGGGGCTTTCAGTATTTCCGTTAACCGAAACTAATAGCCAGAAATATATTCTTTGGTCATTGCTAGCCTCATTTCAGGCCATGAGGTCACTGTACTATGCAGTTGGTGAGTGGACAGTGCAAAGTTCACGACCTGCTATCTCCGCAACGAAGCAGATGACGGAAAAGCAAATGGCTGAACAATACTCAACAACTTGGCGCTGTTCAAAAATGATCTCTTCCTTGAGTGCACGTGGAGTGTGTGCACGTTGGATTTTATGAAATTTCATTCAAAATGTGACTGTAGGAACTGATGTATTGACCTGACTGTATATTTTGCAAGACATTTTTCACCTGAAAAAAAGAAACGTTGAAATTTCAGCATTGTGTACACCAATTATTTGATATATGACCTGCCAAATTTTGAAACTCTCTAATTTCATTTGTTTGTATGAGAATTTTTCTCATGACCTATACAAACGGTGCGTATCAGGGGAACGGCAAGGAGCCTAATTGTACATAGCGAGTGAGTTAAGTTAAAGATGAAAGTAGCAGGAAAGTTCCACTACTGTTTTAAAAAAATCATGAAGATGAACTTGACAAAGAAACAGGCAGAGCTCCTGCCTTCCAATCTAATATCTAAAAGCACACTGTGCATGAAGCCTACATTCCACCCATCTGTGAATAGGTTCCTAAACCTGTTCTAGATTGAGAAGGTAAAGCAGCAAGACAGAGGAGGTAATGCTGCCCCATGAGATACGTTGATACCATCTCATTCACTTATGACATCAGGGTTATGAGAAAACCCCTTACCTCTGTACACACATGAAAATTACAATGAATATCTCCATGAAAGCATTCTCAGTCCTTACATCACTGATGGCATCCAGTTCTGCAGAGGCTGCTGTTTGACGTTGAGGGCCACTTTTTCCAGTCGTTGCTTCTCTTGCTCTAGAGCCGCCGTGCGATCATGGAAACGGTCACGCTCTACAGATATACGCTCTTCCTCTCTGTGAAGTTCTCGCATGCGTTCTGCTGCTCGTGCTTTCTCTTCACTGATTGTCTTGCACAAGACATCATACTCTGCCTGGGCCTGCAATAAAAACATTATATGACAACTACATACATACATAAACATATATGTACATCTATATGCATGTATGTGTGTATGTATGTATGTATGTATGTATGTATCTACCTACCAGTATCTATCTATCTATCTATCTATATGTATGTATCACTCCAGTCGTTGCTTCTCTTGCTCTGAGCTATCTACTCACGCTCTAATGATATGTATCTTCTGTATTCTATCTATCTTCTTGCTTTCTATTCTATGTCTTGACAAAACTTCATATCTGCCTGCCAATTAAAAACATTATATGATAGTATCATACTACATAGTAATCTATATGATTATGTTTATGTATTATGTATTATGTATGTATGTACCTACCAGTATCTATCTATCTATCTATCTATTATGTATGTATCTACCTACCAGTATCTAATAATAATTACAATATTTATATAGAGCAAAATCTCGATAAAAATCAAATCTAAGCGCTGAACATACACCTACGCACGCGCGCAGACACACGCACACACACACTCACACATGGCTATAAATGGGGAAAAAGAATAAAAGCAATGGAAAATTATAGAGAGCATATTATATACAAATATATATTACAATGTGATTCCCTCCGAGTGGAGACAGGCTACAGAGGGGGATGAGTGAGGTCAGGATTTTATGCAGAGGAGAAAAGGTGAGTTTTGAGAGCGGACTTGAAGGAGACAAAAGTAGGTTGCTGACGGACAGAGAGAGGAAGTTTGTTCCAGGAAAGTGGACCAGAAACAGAGAAAGGCTCGTGGACCATAGGTATTGTAATTATTATTATCTATCTATCTATCTATCTATATGTATGTATCTACCTACCAGTATCATATCATCCATACTCCTATCTATCTATTTTTATCCTATCTGTCTATCTATCTATCTATCTATTATCTATCTATCTATCTGTCTACCTATCTATCTATCTATCTAGTCTATCTGTCTGTCTATCTATCTATCTGTCAATCTATCTCTCTGTCTGTCTGTCTGTCTGTCTATCTACTTAGGAATGAACATCTGCAGAACTGATACATTTTATTTTATTTTTTTCATTTACGACAAACACTAAAATCATCCATATATTGCACTTGAAGAAATTAAGGTCTCTTTAAAAAAAACCCACACAGGTTATAGAACTATCTACCTATCTGTCTATCTATATTGGTATATATATCCTTGTATACAAATATGTATATCTGTCTAGCATCACATTAAAACCAGTCAAGATTTTCAGACACTGAAATGAAAACAAAACAGACAATAACACAACAGAAGAGAAGAACATAATACATACAATTTGAGGTGGTGTGCCCAAGTTTGCCTATGGCATGGGGCATGTATTTGGAAGGCTGTTAGTATGACTAGAGATTTTGCAGAAAACAAGACAATGTGAGTGTAACTTGTTCTTCTTGACCATCATCAAGTCTGTCTTTTCTTTAGTTTCTTACAACCGTTTACTTTCAAATCAATAAACAGTATAGAAAAACCAAAGAAAGAGAGAGGAGACAGAGGAAGGACATCATGGAAAGAGTGGGGAGAGAGGGAGAATGGGAGGAAGAGAGAAAAATTTATCATAATTTATCAAGCAAGATATCTCTTTTCAAATGTGCTAGTGCATTTCATATGTTTAACAGCATGTTTTGTATTGGGACGTTTATATGTTTTGTATCTGTAAAAAGAGTAATGTACAACTGTTACGATAATGTGTTTAAAA
Source organism: Monoplex corrugatus (assembly GCA_030674185.1). Lineage (NCBI taxonomy): Eukaryota > Metazoa > Mollusca > Gastropoda > Littorinimorpha > Ranellidae > Monoplex > Monoplex corrugatus. The sequence continues at coordinate 29,097,289 of CM060306.1, read as the reverse complement.
AAAGTTTCACCTGGGCAGTGCGCACAGAGTCCTGCTGGACTTTCTCTCTGTGTACTTTCTGCTCCATATTCAGCTTGCTTCGTTCCTCTGCCAGGTTACGACGCTCGTCTGTCAGGTGAGACAACCCAGACTGCTGTTCTTCCAGAAACATGTCCTGCCACCACACAAATCATTATTTACCATTGTCCTTGCATTTTGTTTAACTGTTTGACTCTCGCACCCTGTCCACAAGCATCATCCATTGTCAACCATGTTAGCAAGGCTAAAACTTGACCCTTTGATTTCCTCACCCTATCCACCAGCTTCATGCAGAAAGCTAGTGGACAGGGTGAAGGGGTCAAAGGGTTAAGTTTTCACAGCCTGTAGGTATGGGAATCAAAGGGTTAATATATCTCAGCTTCATACAACTAACCTTCCCCCACCAACATACTTACACAAATGTATGGGTCTATTCTGGCCCATAAAAAACAGAAATGGAAAATAAATAATAACTGCATCCAATTTAAAATTTGTGGGCCTTTTCCAAATATTAATGCACAGAAAGAGATGCTGTATTACTTCCAGCCCATTATAATCCCCTGATGTATGGACCAGCAACAAATCTTCCATATTGGCCTTTCCTGGTCATCTTTTCATCACTGCTTCATGTCAGGCTTTGTTTCAAGGATGTGGGATATTTTTTGTGATCCACAAAGAAAGGAAAGGATTGAACAATTGCAGGTCTGATACATTTTATCTATTTTTTCATTTATTTTAAGACAAAAGTCTAAAATCATCCATATATTGCACATCAAGAAATTAAGATCTCCCTTTTCATCAGTCCTTCAAAAAAAATCAGACAGGTTATAGAACTAAATGATGCCGATCAAACTTGTGTGTGTGTGTGTGTGTGTGTGTGTGTGTGTGTGTGTGTGTGTGTGTGTGTGTGTGTGTGTGTGTGTGTGTGTGTGTGTGTGTATGTGCGGTTATGTGTGTGTGTCTGAGTACGTGCATGTGTGCCTGCATGCATGCAAACGTGTGTGTGCATGGTGTGCGTTGCGTGCGTGTGTGTGTGTGCGTGCGTGTGTAAGCATGTCTATGTGTGTGTGTATGTGTGAGACAGGCAATGGAAAAGAGAAGACTAGCAGACAGACAGAAACAGACAGAGCAACACGATCAGAACTAACCCTTGCCCTATCCAACGACTGACGTTCTCTTGCATGCTGCTCGGCCCAAGTACGACGTTCATTTTCTAATGTCTGTTGCTGTGCTTCAACACGACTCTGCTCCTGCTTTAGCTTCCACCGTTCCTGAAAGATAGAAGGCAGAAACACAAAGTGCCACCACTTTAAAATGTTTTCAGGTTACAAACAAGTTCTGTTACAGAAATCTAGAAAAAAAATTTAAAACTGATTCTGTATATGTTCAGAGCCTGTTAAACAAATCTGAAAAAAAAAACTGTTTAAAACTGCTTCTGAGATATGTTCAAAGTAGTGTCAGGTATGAAGAATACTACAGGGTAAACTGTTTTATAATACTGCTACACAACAATGGGAACATGAATAAATTTATAAATAATGATTTAAGTGAACAAATCAGAACAAAAGCATAGGTAAATGAATACACCATATTAATCTATAACTGCACAACAGTTAGATGTCAGAAAGCAAAGGAGCAATACAAAAACACAGACAGTGACAGAAAAGAGGAAATTTCTAGCATAGAATTTCCAGGATGTGAGGATAATATTCATACTGAAGGAGCCCCCTGCATCCCCTTGGGTGGAATATCCAGAGCTGGAGACAGTAAAAAGATAAGAGATGAGCAATGCCCGCTCAATGTTGCTCCAGAAAGAAGCTGAGGTCAGTATCACATCACACCTTCCCCCTCTCCCCACAGCTACTACATCAAAGTTATGGGACAACCTTTACTCTTTTAAACCCTCTGCACAGGTTTACATACTTCCTCTAACTGGCGAAGCTGTTCACGGTTCTGTGACTCCATACGAGCGATGAGATCTTCCAGACGATGCCGCTCTCTCTCATTGTCTTCCTCCTGCTTCACCAGTCTGGCCTGCAGCACTAAACAAACAGATGTCATCAACTCCGTATTATGCACACATAACTTTTGTTAAATCAAGCTCAAAGCACTATTGTGACTCATAATGAGATATAATAGTCATAGCATGTGTGTTTTGTTTCATTAAAAAATTTACTTTTCAATCTGACTATTAGCTAGGAATGTAACTATCCTTTGCAGTAAAGAAGTTAACCTAATAATATATACAAGATTATTAAAAGAAACTTGTCAGTCTGTGAAACTCCCCTCAACTGCAATACACACACACACACACACAACTTTCCATCTAACCCCTTTCTCCCACCATAATCTACTGCATTCCATGTTTGTTTGTTTTTTTATCTTTTAATACATAAAAGGACAAATGGATGGTAACAACATATTTCAATTAAATCAGTCCATGAACCCAAAGTGGTATACAAACATAATTTCAATTAAATCATCAGCCCAATGAACATACAATAACAGTGGTAACAACATATTTCAATTAAATCAGTCCATGAACCCAAAGACCAAACCCCAGGGTATTATTATTCTTAAAGAAACAAATAACAGACAAACTGTCTTTAAAATCTCACATCATGAATTTTGTTGTTGTTGGTTTTATTGCAAAATACTTTAATTCAAACACAAACTCACTTTTCAGCTGTTCATCTTTTGATCTGAAGGCAATCTCTCGTTCATCCAAGCCTGAACGATTCCATTCATCCAGTTTAATCTGCAGCTGGCCTAAATCTCGAGCATTGTTTTCAATCTGCTCCACTGCCGCTGTAAGAGTTCTGAGCACACAAAGCAATTGCACAGCACAATGAAATACACATATTTACATACTGGTGTCTGGATTTGTGTATTTACTTCATACACGTGTTAAGTACTGTTTTAAATTCATTGCTTTACTTAATTTTAATTGTATGAATTTTTATAATTACTTTAAACACATGTACTGTTTTAAATTTATTGGTTTAGTTGATTTTAATGCTTTATTTGATTTCAAATGAATTTGGTATCAGCTATAGCAAAAATTATAACAAGCATATAAGCTAATATTCACCCCTGTCCCCAATTTGATGCATGCAGCTTGTATCCCAATACAGATTTTGCATGAACAGAATAGTGCAAGATACGTCTCAATGCTCAAATATTTCAATTACTATCAATCACATAATCTCAAACATTCAAAATGGATTTACCTTACCCAAAAAATGTTTGTTTGCAAATTTAATTGCTGTTTTGCATTCACAGTTAAAGTCTAATGAGTCAGGTCTATGCTGGGATTCTGGGACTGTTCTTGAGATTCATTAAAAATTGGCAGTAAAGGAAATACAGCATGGACACCATTTTCTTTTCTCAGACCATTTTAAGTTTCCCACTGATTTGTTCTACCTCTTTGTTTATCCTTAATCTGGATTAACTCATTTCCATCCCATATAATGACAGTGTCAGATGACAAATGGAAGGACTCACCATCTGTTTTATGTCCTTCCTCTCCCAAACACTGATTCAGGAAAATTAAATTGATGTGAAAATTTTTTTTTTTTTAACTCATCTGTTGACAGAAGTGACTGACTATGCATAGAACTTCCTGTTATATTAACTTTTTTAATTACAAAAAAATATATAATTAAAAGAGAAGATTAGACATAAATAATATTGTTTTGTGGGCCAGATATTACTGTACTTCATATGCAATTTCTTGATAAGTCTTGTCCAACGACCATCTTCAGTGACACCTACTGTGATGAGGATGGTATCAAAGAACACAATAAATACCTAATTCAACATGTTTACTTGGATACAAGGATGTTTAATTTATATTTCCATCTGCTTCTATTATCTTTCTCAGAGACAGACCAAATCTACAGAGATGAGGAATACATCCCAAACACGTAAACTTACAGCTCATGTTCCAAATGATATTCTAGAACCAGAAAAGGTGGCAGAGGGCCCAAACCTGTGCATCAACTAAATGCACTGCTGAGATCAACACCTAACCACATAAAATGACTCAGGACAACCACCTACTTGGATGTATCATGTGAAGAGGCCACCTTTAGGATTTCTTTGTTTTTAGCTTCCAGCAACTGTTGCTGGGCTTCCTCGTGATCCTTCTTCAGGTCCTGCGTGGCTTGTCTGCAACCACAATCAAATTAGAGTAAGTTGAACAAAACATATAGTCCTGTAGTTCTTCTGCAGCATATGATATCAAGAAGCACCAGATGCTGACATGTTTACGTTATGAAAAATATGGTATAGGGGAAGTGGTACATCACTCTTTATCTCTTTAATGAACACACACACACACACGCGCGTGTGTGCGCACACACACACATCACACAAATACACATACACATGTGTCCGTGCATGCTCACACACACACACACCACGCACCACACACACACACACACACACACACACACACACACACACACACACACACACACACACACAAACACAACACACACATAGTTTTGTACCAAAATGATTCCTTTCAATATATACCTGTGTTTTTCTTTCAATTTTTCAAGGTCCTGTGCAAGTGTTCTTTCTTGATCCTCCAGACGCCGAAAATTCTCAGCAGCCAAATCCGACTTTTCTTGCTCCATGCGTTTCACTTTGGCTAGGTGCTCTTCCATCAAACGCTCCGTCTCCCCACGTAACCTGTGGTAGAGACAAAATGAAATTATGATTTGTGCACAATGAAACAGATGAACCTAACACAATAATGAATATGATAAAAACACATTTTAGTTTGGGCTCAACTAGTGAAATTCTTCAGCAAAAAAGTCTATCAAGAAAATTCAAGCTGCTGTGCTGTTGTTCAATAAAGTGCTATTTTATATGCTTCATTTGATAAAACCTGAACTGGAAATTAGTCTGTGCCTGATATACTCTCATCAGTGAACTCTTTATTGATTGCAGCAAAACAAAAATATTTAATTTGTTTTTAATGACATCATCATCAACAACAACAATGACAAACTGTTCCACTCTGCCTGACTCTACTGACAGAATAAAATGTAAGAACAAAACTTTACTCAAACACAAATTTACAAAAATACTTATTAAATAAGAACCTAAACTTATGCATATATCAGATGATTCTTATAGGCTGACATTGAAGTTAAGAGTCCAACAATGTTAACCAGTCAGTTATCTGCCAAAGGACAGTGCACTGATAAACACTCACCTGCTTTCAGACTTCTGATTGGATTCTTCAAGAATCTGCATTCTGTTTCTGTTGATAACACACACACACACACACACACACACACACACACACACACACACACACACACCACACACACCACACACCACACAGATATGCAAACACATACACACATGCTCATATCAAACAAAGGGAGAAGATAATCACTGTATTATCTCCTATACTTTCAAATGCCCCAAATTCTGTTTTTACACAAGATTACTTTTGGCAGCAATACTCAAGTACAACAAGTCAATCATTATCAAATAAATAATTTACTACAAAACAAGAATTTCCTCTCCTCTGTAGAAGATTTTTCAAAATACATGTTCTTTTCTTCCTACTGTGAATAAATATACAAATGATACACTGAAGAAAACAAAAACAATAAAAAAAATTAGCCATGCAAATTCTACTGAGCAGAGTTTGAAAACAGAAAATATTCAGAGTAAGTGGTGATCATATCAACATAATCAAAGGCCTATGTTTGTGTCTGTCTGCCTGTCAGTCTTTGTAATCTGTCTGCATATGCAGGTGTATGTATGTAGGCCTATATATGTATGTATGTATATATATATGTATGTATGTATGTATGTATGTATGTATGTATGTATGTATGTATGTATGTATGTATGTATGTATGTTTGTATGTATGTATGCATGTAGTATGTATGTATGTATGTATGTATGTATGTATGTATGTATGTATGTATGTATGTGTACGCACGCACACTGCATGCACGTACATATATATGCATGTATTTGTGTGCATGTTTGTTCTTTTGTATTTTCTGTTTGTGTGAATGTATGTCCTCAGAGAAAGTATATCACAATAGATTTTGTGAGTATGTATTTGCAAACTTCTTTAATTACATCACAGATGCTACATAATGGGATGTCAAAACCGCATAAAATCAAATGTACACAGCCATGACGCATTTTCCTGTCGAAATGAAATGTTTGAGCTGACGTCAATAAAATAAATTTAGAAAAGCACAAAAAAACAAACCAAACTTGTTTTAAACATCATATTACTGAATAAATTCCCCCCTTCCATATTCATAATCCCTACTCATCCAGTCTAAAGCAATCAACTGATACAAAACAAAAAAAGGAAATATATTGCTGACTTACTTGTATGATTTCTCAATGGCCAAGATTTCCTCTTCATACCTCTTCCGTGTGCTCTCTAATAAGGAATCGGAATACTGTTTCTCTATTTCTAACATCCGTATCTGAAACAATCAAATCTAATCAAGTAAAAATTGTTGATTAAAAATGTATGTAAAAAAATTCAAAAAATTTTTTTTAGGATCATCACACTCAGAGAGGTTACCTTTGTGCTCACCTTTTTTTTTCTGTGCCACAGAAGCTGGCACAGTTTTTACAATGCCATGATGATGATGTCGATAAGAATGATAATCATGATGCTATGGAGTTCCATCTAGGATTGAGACTCCATGACAGGGCTTACTATACATTTACTATCATAACATATCCTGGTGTCAACCAGGCCTGAGAGATACAGACACTTCTGGTGCTGATCAAAAAATATTTGAGCATCACCCTCAATAACACATCCATGAAATGGATAAGACTTGACTGTGTGTTCCCAGTCTTCCAAAATCAGCCCACAGCATGCCCAATTCTGCGTAGGAAGCCAGTACGAGCCGAAAAATTCCACAATGATGTTTGAAGGGACAGATGAGGATTTGAACCCACAACCTTCCAGTCGGTAGTCTGTTGCGCTAACCACTACACCACAGTGACTGGTTCTAAAAATTACTCTTAACTTGCTGACTCCTTCACCTGAATACAGGGTGAAGGACATAAAGGGTTAACAACCTGTCTTTTTGACATTTTCTTCTTATGGTTAGCAACTTGTCCTCATTCTGATAGAACATATTTTGACCATTTCTGTCTCCTGAATGAATGTATTGTGATTGTCTCTGAATTTCATGCATATAGCAATTAAAAAACCCCAAAAAAAACAGCTCTGAGATTTGCTAGTAATTAAAACTATTCATCAAGTATGGCATCTCTTTCTCTCTCTCTCACACACTCACACACACACACCACACACACGCACGCATGCACGCACGCACGCAAACACACACACACACACACGCACACACACACACACATACATACGCAAACACACACACACACACACATACGCAAACACACACACACACACACACAACACCAAACAAACACACACACATAAACAAACACACACAGTGAAGGCAAGTGACAATATCTCAGCAATGGCATCTTGCCTAGAGGCAAGATATGGCATTCACACACATATTCTGAAGACAGGTGACATTACCTGAGCAATGGCATCTTGCAGAGAGGCTGGTATGGGCCCATGAGCCACCGCTGTTGTCATGTAGCTGCCAGACAGTACACTCTCATTGGTCTGTGGAATTCCCTTGTGGATGGAAAAATAAACAGAAAAGAATGATAAATGCTATTTTCAGGTGTTTCATCATCATCAACTGCCTTGCCATATGGCATTGGCGATCATGGCCTTCCATCTGTTGCTATCCCTTGTTGCCTCAAGCATCCCTTCCACCCTCTTTGTCTTCGGCCACTCTGCAAGGCCATCCAATATCTTCTCCCTGGTGTTTATCTCTCTCTAACTGGAAGGTCACAGGTTTCAATCCCCATAAATCGAAATCATTGAGGAATTTCTTTGATCTGACAAGTTCTTATTCGCAGCTGGGTGTGCTATAGGTTACTGGGAAGACAGATCACACACAGTCGAGTGCCATCCACTGTGAAATGCATCGCAGTGCTGCTTACAATATCCTGACCAATACTGCAGATGTATACAGTATCTCTCATGTCTGGATGAGGATATATGACAATAATGTCATGCAGTCTCAATCCACGATCAAAGCATCATTACACTCACTATTATCTTCCTCATTTTCATGAATTATCAAAGCAGTTTGAAAAAGTGTTCCAGATTTTGTGGCCTTCATGTCTTGTTCACATGATGAGCACAGTTTTTGAAGGCTTTGGGGTATGAGAGTAGAAATGAACAATGCAGCACTGAAAATATGGCATGAATACAAAAAAAAAAAAAAGGTTAGATCTGATCAAATGTATACCAACATGAAACGATAAACGCTTTATCAAACAAACTTTGTTTCAATACACAAAGTATTAATAACAATCTACAAAATTGTATTTTCTGCATAAAAGTATTAATAAGAATCAACACAATTATCTTTGCTGCATAACTGCAAATGTTTTTCACACAAACTATGTTTCAACACAAAAACTATGATTAATAATCAACATAGTGGTATTTTTTTTCACAGCTGCCAAAAAGTACCCCAAAGTTACAGAACAATTTAGAATTAAGAACAAAAGAGGAAAGAAGTTAACAGCAATACATTCCATACCTGTGATGAAAAGCTGACACCACCACCGAGGGTTGGACCTGAGGTAGCACTGGACAATGCTTGCTGTTGTTGTTGTTGTTGCTGTAGCTGCAGTCGCAGCTGCTGCTCTTGCTGTAGTCTTTGCTGCAGTTCCATCTGCTGCTGTAGGCTGCGCTGCTGTGGTTGTGAATTGCTGCTGCTGTTGTTGTAGCTGCTGAAGTTGTTGTTCTGGGGACTCCATGCTGGCTGGTCCAAGACTAGAAAATCTGTCGTACCTGTTCCCTGGCTGGCTGTCCTGAATACAAAGAATTTCCTTGGAAGTGAATTTCTTTTGACTTACTGAGAATGAGGTTTTGTTTATTGTAAGGTAATTTTCAATAGCAAAGACTGATGTACAATATGCAACAGACTACCCTTAACTGATTCAGGAAAGAATACTATATCCTGTCTTGTGTTTGTGCTTAACATGGTGATCTTGCTTTTTTTTGGTGTCTTTCACATTTGTGTAACAAAAGCAACTTGACAGAGAATTTGTACTGGCCTTGTTTCATCAGATTAAGTATCCATTCTTATTCTCTTGTCAAGTATGTCTATTTTCTATTGTTTGAATGCTGGCAGTTGCTTTAATTCAGGCTGAAAAAAATAAATAAAGTAACGAATTATATATGAACCAATGAAGGTTTTTTTCTTCAAGTATAACCAAAATACATGACTGCTGATATTACAAGGACACTTTTTGAGAAACAATTTTATTCCTGAAAAACATATGTAAAAAACATTACACATACATACATATATATAAATATATATATATACATATTATATACATACACACTCACACATGTATATATGTATATATATATACACACTGATGTTTCAAAATTGTTACTAACCTCTTTCCTCTGTGAAAAGTGACTGGACTGGAAAGTACGTCCTGTGTTCTCTCCACCAATACCAGTTGACATGGAAACTGCATGAGGTTTCACCAACTTCATTGGATCTGCTGTTTTGCATACAGAGTGGAAGAAATACATAGTTTTCAGTGTTTTAACTGACAATGGATTTTCTTCTATACATTAAAGATAGATTCCCCATTAACTCAAATACAAATATATAACAAAAATCAACATGTTATGACTTTCTACATTCTTAATCTTTCCTACTTGCTTAATCTTTACCTTATCCACTTTTGTATTCACACATAAAAGAGAATCAACATTAAAGGTACAATTATGGTGGCCAGCCTTTACATTACACCATATACATCTAAAAAATCTTTTTGTTTATTTTCAATCACACATCCATTCTCCCATACATCTAAAAAATCTTTTTGCTTTTTATCAACCAGACACCCATTCTCTCATTGCCTTTGACAGTTTCCATGTTTTTAAAGTCAACATATGCATAATACTATTCATTGCACTTAGTACGAAGTTGCCCATCCTCACTTATATCAGAATCAGTGATCTGAACAAACCCAAGGACAAAGAAAAATTTACTCAAGAACATGCCTGATTAGGTTTTCATGTTATTCTGTAGCAGAGCTGTCTGTGCAGCCTTGCCGTTTGGAAATGAAGGTCAGACAGTACACAAAAAGACAACTACTCCACAGTGAATTTGCTCAAAGTACTGGGGACAGTACAGAATCTAACATCAACCATGTGGGGAAAATCTAACACCAACCATGTTGGGTAAATGTGACCAGTCTGTCAGAAATTACAGTTCAGCAATGCTGTTGTGTTTTTCAGAGCACAAGCATTCCTTGCTCAGCGTGAGTCATATGACAAAGTTTAGACAGATGAAGAGTGGTCAGATTCACTTTCACTTACGATGGTTACTGATGATAGCTCTATCTGATCAGACAATGAATGTGCTCAATTAAGGACTCAGATGGATGTGGAACAGTATTAGCTGTGGCTGAACAGGCCAGTTCTTGAGTGGCAGTCTTTGGTGAAGCTGACATACATGAAAGCTGATGGCCGTTGTCGTAGCTTCTTTCTCTCTCTTCTGTCCAACCACAGTCCAGTTTGTTTCTCGTTTGCAATGGCAATATCTGCATGTACAGCCTGTTGCCAGGCACAACAATTTGTGCTGTCACTTCCCTGATGTCCACACTAATATCAGCAGACTTCAGGTCACATTTGCAAACATCCATGTATTGCAGCAGTGGATGCCCTGAGGGTTGAGCTGTCCACACAGGATGTCCTTTGGGATGTGGCCATCCCCCATATGGCTGACTTGGCCAGGCCAGGGCAGTCGTCACTATTATGAGAATAGCATACATGCTTGACATGCTGGCCTAGTCAAGAACATCTCTGTTTCGCACACAGTCTTTCCAAGAAATGCTCTGGATCCCATGCAAGCACCATTATTGAGGATATGCTCTTAGTGTGCATAGGCTGCCCAGTTCTCAGCTACACAGGGTACTCAGCATACCAATCTGGCTTGGACTTAAAACCTGTATCTATTGCTCCCTGTGTTGATTCTTTTCATAATTTACAGCTGTACCAAAGTGACTTCTCAGGGCACAGGCCTAGGCAATGGGTATGAAGATCCTAGACTGCCAAGACATCAGGATCCCCCTCTTGGCTTCACAGACATGGTCCAAAGGAATGCTAGGCAGTACATATGGTATCAGCTTGGCTGCAGGAAGACAGTTACTACATGATCAGAATATTGTGAGGCTCCATTCTGGCAGTTTACCCCTGATGTGCACTACACTAAAGCCACATGAGAAAGTCATGATAAATTTTAGACAAAAGTCAGATCTAACTGAGATTCAGTTCACCTTCAGCATTGGCCGTCACACCAGTCAGTGAATTCCTTCTTGGGCTGGTTTCAAATTTGGCTGAGCTGCAATATCAACACGGCAATCCATGACATGCGGTAAGAGAGAGAGAGAGAGAGGAAGAGAGAGAGAGAGAGAGAGAGAGAGACAGACAGAGACAGAGAGAGACAGACAGAGACAGAGAGAGAGAGAGACAGAGAAAGAGAGGAGAGAGAGTGTGTGTGTGTGTATGTATGTATGTGTGTGTGTGTGTGAGTGTGTGTGTGTGTGTGTGTGTGTGTGTGTGTGTGTGTGTGTGTGAGTGTGAGTGTGTGTGTGTGTGTGTGTGTGTGTGTGTGTGTGTGTGTGTGTGTGTGTGTGTGTGTTTGTACCAATGTTCTGTGTATGACACAGACAGTGAAAAAGAGAGAGAGGGAGAGGGAAAGAGGTTGAAACAGACAGCAAACAGACAGATATTTGTTCTGGTATAACTGAATCAAGCTGACAAAAACTAGGCATTGTTTCTGCAAACTAGGACAAACTTTACAGGAAGGACCAGGCACACACAAAAAAACAATGACCTTGTCAGAAAGTGTTCCACATCAAATAAAATCCTTTCATGTTAAATATGCAACAGTTATACAAAGAACTTTCTGCTGGAGGTATGAACAAAGGAAGTACAAATGCAGGTGTAAATCAGATCATACGTTGGAGAATTTACAGAATACGCAAGTAAAGGAAATGAAATCTTAAAGATTATTTTGCAAGATGTATTTTCATATTACCTGAAAAAACTGAGGTGAAAAAGATTATCCTTTTAACAGTACTGAATAAAGACTATCCTTTTAAGCACACTGAAAAAGACTTTTATGTGGACAAGTTTGGCCTTGGGCAAAACAATGATTCCCAGCAAAGGTATAAAAGAGTGATATTAAAAAAGTTCACTTAAGCATTTCACAGACAATTAAACAGCACAGAGGCTTCATCAGCTGGATGCACACGTAACATGTTTTCACATTCTAATGTACTTTCCTTTTTCTTATGGAGGGATTGGCATCTACAATTCTTTTAAAAAGATGTTGCTTTTTAATGAGAGACTGCTGGCTAAACCATACCTGTTACACTGTTTACAGTTCAGATATACCTGGTTTCAAATGGCTCAGCAAGTCTAAATTTTACAAATTTCAAAGGGTGATGAGAGTAAAGTCAGGAGATGGTATTGTTCACAAGACTAAATATAACATTGTGAGACCAGTTAATCCTTTTTAAACATTGATTTTTAATCTGTAAAGAAATGAATAGTTTTCATGCCAGATGTGCAGGGTCTGTATACAGAATTTACACAGTTTGTTAATAATAGTCATACATATTCAAAATAGCTCAGAAAACTTGATATGATCATTGGTGCTTCTGTTTTGTATGCATGTGGACTCGTGATCTTAAACATCCATGTCATTTATCATGTTTACCCACAAAAAGACAACATGCCAACAAGTGATAGGCAATTTCTAGTATTTTGTGTGTTATCTGCTGTTACGTGTTCTCTCACAAAATGTTCATTTTCGTTTCCGAAATCTCACATAGGTTATTTTACTAAACTGAAGACTGTTTCTGCTGTATGCAAATTTTTTGACAATTTTCTATTTATTGAGATACTCTCCAATTTTTGACTATTGTATTCTCCTGGTTTCAGTTGTTTTATAATACACAAGGCAATCCACTCTTCTACAGTTTCACAGATTTTGCAAAAATGCTGAAAATAGATCTCACCTGTCTCACCTGTCGGCGTCACCGGGAACAGTGTTGGCCGCTGCACATGATGTCCTCACAAGTTGCCTCCAGCACTCTCGATCTTGGCTAAGTCTGACCACCTCCTGGAGTTTCTTGCCACTGATGTTTGTGATGTTTCTAGCAAGTGATGCAGGTGGCCGTCCTCTGTTTCTCTTTCCTTCCACTTTACCTTGGAGGACAGTGGACATCAAGTCTGTTCTCTCATTACGGATTGCGTGTCCAACATATTTCAGTTTCCTCCGTTGTATGAGTACTAGAAGCTTGCGTGTAGTACCCAACTCATTCAGTATGCTTTCATTTGAGCGCCTATCCGTCCATTTGACCCTCAGCAGTCTTCGGTAAAACCACAGCTCTGCTGCTTCCACTCGTCTTTCATCCTCTTTCTTCATTGTCCATGCCTCGCAGCCGTATAACATCACTGGCCAGACAAGACATTTTAAGAGTTTTATCTTAAGGTCTGCTGTTATGCTGTGGTCTTTCCAAATATTGTTCAATTGAACCATACTGTTCTTGGCCATTCCAATTCTCATCTTTATGTCTTTTGAGCATGTTCCATCGTGTGTCTTGACTGAACCTAAATATCTAAAGTCCTTGACATTTTCTAGAGGGACTTGGTTTAGCATGATCTGGTCCTGTCTAGTGTTATATTTGCCTGCAACATGCATAACCTTTGTCTTCTTTGAATTTAAGTCCAGCCCAGCTGCCTTTCCAACCCGGTCTACCCTGTACAGGATCCTCCTAGAGCCTGTAATGTTGTCTGCCAGTAATCCTGTGTCATCTGCGTAGCGTAAATTTGACAGGTTTCTACCACCAATATTTACTCCCATGTCTTCTATGTCTGCTTCTATGTCTGAAAATAGATAAAGGACTCAAAAATGTTCAGATGAGAACAAATCATTGAAAATCTGTTTTCTGGTTCAATACATAAAGGTCTGTTCTTGTAGTTGTTGTTACTATGTAAAGTGCAATAAGCATGTTCTGACATGTGATATATATACAAACAGAATTATTATAATAATTATTAAAGTCTCACCTTGTGCCCCTGGCAGGAGGGACAGCAAAAAGATCCCTTGCCTCTTGTGTTCCTTCTTTCAGTGCTGGGGGCACACTGCCCTCAAAGTGAGGAGAGTCAGGCTGAGTGCTGCAAACAATATCATAGACATGAGAGGCTCAAATTCAAATATATATGAACTTTTACAGTAAATTCTCATTAAGCTGAAATCAAGAAAGAATGCTTCTTGAATCATTCACACTACATGACCTTTCATCTGGGAGAAGGAGAAGGGTGGTAAGGAGGGATTAAATGATTAAAAGAAAACAGAATAAACTGAAACAAAAACAACAACAACAAGAAGCAGCCTAAAAAAATCAAAGTTACAAGTACTGAAATGTGATATGAACACTAAGTTCCAACTACAAAATGTTAAAAACTAATATTACCAAAGACACAGAAACAAATACAGGGCACATTTTTTTCCAAATTCAAGACCCTCCACACATTATGGGTGTGGGAATTGAGTGGGTAAAAATCAGACTTCCAATCGGATAAACTCCTGGATTTGACCTGCCTAGACACCTCCATCTGCTGGGTAAAGGGTGGAGATTTTTCCAATCTTCCAGGTCAATATGTGTGCAGACCTGTCAGTGCTTAACACCCCTTTGTATGTATGTGGATAAAGAATATCAAATATACTGTTAAAGATTCTGTAAGTCATATCAGTAACTGGTATATGGAAACATGAAAACACCCAGCATGCATGCCCACCAAAGATGCAGACTGTGCAACAATATGATGGAGTGTCGTAAGCTCAATTAACAGCTTGAGGTTTTTCCATGTTCCATTAAAATATCTGATTACATATAATGCACACTGACTCGAAATGAATTTGAAGAATAGTGCAATGAATAGTACTGATAATAATAATAATAATAATAATAATAATAATAATAATAATAATAATAATAACAACAAATAATGATAATATGAATATAACTTATTTGTCACTGAGAAAATGAAGACAACACTTTCACCTCTCCACAACAGGAAAAAGATCAGAAAGAAAATAAATCACCTCTTTAAGTAAAGAACAGATACATAGATAAGTAAATTTCTAAATGTGGACTCACAGAAAAGTGGTAGATTCTGGCGCTCCAACAGAACCGCCTGTCTCCTTTGCTTTTGCCTGGTTACCCATGGCCGCCTGTCGTCTTGCCTTGGCACGGGCAATGAAAGAATCCTCTTCCTCATCATCACTCTTTTTGCTGCTCACCTCTTTGGTTGGGGAAGCTGACTTGGGCGTCCCTCTGGGGCGCCCAGCGGAGGAAGGAGTCCTGGGGGTGGTGTCTACCACCCCAGGACTGCGAGATGCCACTCGCTTTGGTATGAACAACTCTCCATCAGAATCAGAATCTTTCAGTCCCAACCAGTCCTTAGAATCCAGTTTGGATGCAGCGGATTCCCCCTTCCTTTCAGGTGAAGCCTCTCTTGGGCTGCTCTTTGCCAGGCTGTCAAGAATGCTATCTTTAGCAGACATACCACCCCCAAGTTTTGGAGTATCTGAGACTGTAGATTTGCCAAAGATATCATCTGCCACCCTATCAGCCGGTTTTACAGCAGGTGAATTTTTCACAGCTGATGATGGTCTTGCTGCTGTTGGTGTCTTGGCAGGAGAAGGAGGTGCCGTGTTAGCTGATCTGTTGGATGAAGGGGTGGTGTCCCCTCCTCCTGTCAACTCCTCAAGCCACTTCATATCATCTGGGACGCTCCTGGTTCCAAGAGACCCTGATGATCCTGGGCGACCAGCTGAAGGTTTGTCCAGCCCAAAAATATCATCGTCGTCCTGAAACCTGTCAATACATCATATGCACACACTGAAAAATAGTATATCAAGTTATGACAATATGTTTGTAACTTTCACAGTTAAAGGACTGTAATGACAGTATTACCTTGAAGTGTCTATTACAGTAATTATAAAATACTAAAAAAAAATAGATAAGATAAAACACAGAATATGAAAAATTAACTTCAATAAATGAATATTTTAAAAAGCTTTCATTTTTTTGTCACAATCTTACGTCTTCTTACAGTACATCTTGTTCCTTTGTTGGCAACTGACCAGAAACTATGAAAAAGTAAGACCATGACAGATTCAGCCTTTACAGATAGACAGACAGCAGACAGAAAAACAGAAACTGACCTGACAGAGCGCCGGGAGCCTGGTCTAGAACTGCCAGCTGTAGACCCTACTGCTGATGAAGGTTGGTAATTTCCAAACAGAAAATCATCCTCGTCCTCTTTTTTGTCTAAAACATACACAACCACCAAAACTATATCAAATACGAGCAGCACATTCTTTGTAGTGTAAAAGCTAAGGATGACAATATTTGTGTACCTCAAAGAAGGAAAACCTGTCATGTCGTTTGAATGATATGATTTAAACATTTTAAACCCATTAACAAAAAAAAATATATTAACCACCTTTCAAAGACTTACAATATTTTCAGAACAAGAGATATAAATCTTCCTCATAGTTAAGCACAATTAAGAATCTTTTCTGGTGTGTTTCATACTTTTATTAAGCATTTTAACTGCTCATACTATAACAGAAAATGTCAGGCTGCACCATATAGAATATTAAGCTGAGATCACCAGCAGAGGCCTGACAATGTGGGAAATGAGGATGCATAGTACCTCAATTATCCTGACCCATCAACTATTCATGATTATAGACATTTCTCAATAAGTTTCTAAACATAATAAAACATACACACAATCAGATTTCTATACAATAAAATCGTTATGCACTAGCCAATGTTCTGCACTTGCACTCATAAATATCAGGCATACACAAACACCTGCAAACACACACACATACACACACATACACACACACACACACACACACACAAAATTCGCTCAAAACTCACACTCATACATATATATACATGTATAAAATAAAGGCAGACAAAAAGTAACAATTTTGTCCTTACTCTCTTTGGGCTGGGTATACTTCTTGTCCAGAACAAATGTTCGTGGTTTTTCCTTTGTCTCCAATAAGCTGGAAGCAGTTTTCTGCCCACGCCCAAGAAGACCATCCATGACAGATTTGGCAGGCTTTGTGTCCTCATCATCTCCAAGAATGGATCGTGACTTTGCAGCTGCTGGAGTGGCTGCTACTGGTGCAGCCTTTTTCTCACCAGCATCAATGCCAAGTCCATCCAAGAAATTGTCATCATCACTGAAAATCATCTCCTCTTTACGCTTTGGTGCTGGCTCTGCTGTACCATAAAAATAAAAAAATTACTGAGATCATTGAAAAAAAAAAAGAAGTTTGAGGAAAATGGCAATAATTGTTGTTTCTCTCGTCTCTGTCTGGCTGATCAAGTCATCTGAATATTCCATGTGATTCTGCATTTGGTGACTGTCTCCAACTACCCAAAGTATTGCTTTTTTCTTAGATATTTAAAAAGTCTAAACCTTTAACAATTCATAAAAAAAAATCTTTATGAAGGAATTACTCTAACCTTATGTTTTGTTTCTTTATCGTGTGCATAATTCTTTGTTCAATTTACTAAGACCACAAATTATAAGCCAACACACAAGAAATGACCTATGACCTGAGCATTACTTTAAAGAAAAACACATACACATTTATTTATCTGTTTTGTTTAGAAAACTCTTTCAGCTTACCAACTGACTGAACAAAATCAAGCCATTACAGCTTGTTCATTTCCACTATTGACTTCTCACTGTCTCAATTCCTCCTTCTGACATTTACTGCCTTACATGAAATGATTTTATTTATAAAGACTGAAAAGAGAAAGGATAGTGAGTGCATATCTCCCTGGGGTTGTGTGAGTGAAAAAAATGTACCAGTAAGATTTCTCTTTTCACAAAAATAGATCATCAAATTTGCACGCATGTACATGTATATGTTGCATGCTGTGAAGTCAGTACAACAGTGTATTCCAGGCTGAACAGCACATGAGTTATACCTTGTTTTGGAGGAGGTGCTGCCTCAGCAGCTGTGTCAGAACCAGCAACGCCACTGCCACTGCGTGTTGGAGGTCGGTCAAACAGACTGGGCTTTCTGGGAGAAGCTGAAAATAACACCAGCATGCAACCATATTAACTGCTGTCTCATTATTACTACACTATGAAATTGGAACCACAGCAAATGAGTTTCATTTATTGCAATCCATTGTATCTTAACTATTTCCACACAAATACAAGCAAACGAACAGGATTACACACAAGTCTAAGGTGACTGGCAGAGAAGTATGGTATTTCCCCAAATTAGCTCCAAGAAATTGAGAATAAAACACGTTTACTATTCAGTGATTCAGTGAAATTTTTCAATAACCTGTCCCCCCCCCCCACACACACACACACTCCCGCCCATCAAAAAAAAAAAAAAAAAGAATATGAATTAAACATCATTTCTGTTATATACATGTTATGACTTTTGTAGTCTGCAGAAATTCTGCATGTGCCAAAATAATTTCCATCCCTCAGTATTGAGCTCCAAAGTCCAAACACCAGCGAAAGAAACTGATCTGCAAGCTAATGAGCTATAAAAGTGCACATTACATAGACTTATCTATAAGCTTTTAAACTCAACTGCTTTTTACTGCTCTTCAGCTATTGCGAGCACAGATATTTATGAACAGTCTGCAATCTTCGATAACATGAATTCGCTTAATCAGTCATGAATTTTGTTGATGCAAGTAATGCTCGACTAGCACAGACTGATGGGAAGCCACTGCTATTTGTACTGTATGCCTCTCATCAAGTTGTGTGTTTTATGTATTAATGTTGTTGACTTTTCCTTCTTCAACTTACGTATAACTGATTTTACTCTTGACTCTATGCTGTCTCTTTCTTTGCCTATTTGCATAATTGTTCAAGAGATTTTTTCACTTTCATTTGTTTACTTATACATGTATTTATTTGGGGAGTTCATTTTTTTCTTGGTAGTTTAAAAAACTTTGTTTTGCATCCTATGATATGACACTGTGAATTGAAAAGATCAACTAAAAAAATTTAGAAAAAAATAAACAATGAAAGTTGCTAAATGGTTACTCAAAATATCTTGATTTGGCTCATGTTAAAATTCTTTTTCAAAAGTAGAGAGTTATTTTTCACAGTTGTCTAGCTTGTTCATATTTCAGACATACAAAACTGGTTGTAGCCTTCACAGTAAAGAAAAGCAGAGGATGGGGAGGGGAGATAAAGAAAAAGACCAGAAATAGGGGTGGATGATGAAAGAAAAAGAACAAAAAAGAAAGAAAGAAAAAGAGAGAGAGAGAGTGAGGAGAGAGACAGACAGACAGAGACAGAGACAGAGAGAGAAAGAGAGGGAGAGAATGACAGACAGATGAGAAGATAAAAGACAAACACACTAACAGGGTTGAGCCAGTGGTTGCGCAGGTTTGGGTTCCTCTTCCAAAGACTTCTGTTCTTTCACTACTGCCTTCGCGGCCGCTGGTTTCTTCTTGGCCTCTGAAATGCTGTCCTCATCCAATGACAACCCAGCTAGTGGGTCATCTTCATCAAAATCTGTTTAAAATGAACAAATAAACATGCAATTAACCCTTTGACCCCCGCACCCTATCCACCAATTGCAAAAACTTAACCCTTTGACTCCCTCACCCTATCCACCAGCTTCCAGCAGGAAGATGGTGGATAGGGTGAGGGAATGATAGGGTTAAGTTTTTGCTTTGCTTACATGGTTGACTATGCAGGTTGCTGGTGGACAGGCTGTGGGATCAAAGGATTCAAAACTGCAGGGTAAAAGAAAAATATGTAATAAATGAAAACTGTTGAATGAACTCAGATTAGCTATCATTCACAAATACTGAGTAACCAATGCAATTTTGGGTAAGCTTTAATGTTAGCGTTGAGTCATGACACTAACCAACATGCTAATACTGTTATTTTCTCAGTAACAACAGACATGCAAATAATACTTCTCCATGAATATCCATTCGCAAAACATTTCTAACATGTAATAATGACACCCCTTGGCCTTTCTCCTTTGCTTGAAAAAATTAAATCATTGTTCTTAATTTAATACCAAATCTTTATCATTAAACTTGACAATGTACGCAAGCTGCTAATTCAACTTTGTGGAACATATTTATAAAAACCAAAGATCACCCTGCAGAATTTATGGTTTACAAGTTTCCATTTCCGTTCAACAAAAACCAAAGGATCCCCATGAGGCTTTATAAGTTTCATGGACTTAAAGTCCTATCTTCAGTATCTTAACACCTTCACATGACAATTTCAATTTTTACAGATTTAATTTATTTGTACTTGAATACTGACTGTCATAATGCTCAAAGCACAAACTGTTTCTGGTTAAGTTTTGACAGATAGTGTTACAGAGTTCATACAAAATCCATATGAGCTAGCACTACAGATGCTACAGAATAGAACAGAAGCACAAGCTAGACATAATAAAGCAGGCTAGACATAATAAAGCAGACTGTTTTTAGGAGGAAAGAAGACAGAAATGTTTTCACCTCCAAAGTCAATCTTTTTCATCCTGGGCACTGTTCCTGGCCTTTGTTCCTCCTTGGGCTGTCCAGGGCGCAAGTTTTCACTGGCACGTCCCAAGTCTGTAAAACAGCATCCTAATTCCAAAGTTTATTGTTCTGGGGTAAGTTACAAGTCACCACAGAAAACTGGTTAGCACAACAATCTGATGACTAGGAGGTTGAAGAGTCTAAACTCCATCAGGTCACATCATTGTGGGATTTCAGGGTATAACCAGGTCTTATCCACAACTTATTTGCTATGAAGTCATTTAGAAGACTCAGATTGCATAGTCAAATCTAATTCCCTTCAGGGATGTTGTCACTGAGTGTGTTGTTCAAAATTTCCTACTAACACCACATGTTTCTGTATCATTTAATTATGATTGACTCCACAATACATTAAACAATAAGAAAAGAATACAGCCCTATCATACAGACACCATCCATTCTCACGTATCAGTACAGCAGAAAATTTATCCCAATTTCTGTGGCATTTCATGCTCCATCCTTACGGTGATGTTTCTATGGATTGAAGATGGAGGAAAAAAAGTGAGCAGCATGGGGACAGTGACACAGAGGTGATGCAGAAGAAGGGGTAGAATAAAAAAAAGTTAAGGCCTTCTTATTTCATTCACTGCGTACAATAAGTTGATGTCAAAATACTTCAGAGTCTAATGCTGTATGATGAGAAGCCAAGAGGAAAATATTAAATAATGAAACCATAAAATTAACTAATGTCTGCTTCTTTTTACAATCTCTCTTTAAAAAAAGAGGTAGGAGGGACAGATATGGCTCAGCAGGCATGGCCATGTTTTGAGGTCATTGGGCATGGTATGTCTGAATGGGTATGGCCTTTGTTAAAGGTCACAGTAACTGAAGACAAATATTTCACAGATATTTGTCAACTGTATCATTTTAAAGTTCTCAAGATAATGTCTCTGTGTTTGGTATGAATTCCATATGCACTGGCACAACAGATGCCATGAGATGGAGAAGATCAAAAATGGACATAACATAATCCTCAAGCCTGTACATAAACCCTACACAGTGGCAAGATCTTGAGGTCCTACCTAGTGTATAGGTTCTATATCTTATGTTTGTATCAGTCTGTCATTGGAGTGAACTTGGCTACATTGTAATATTTGCTAAATCTGTAATGTTTAAAAACAAATCAAAACAAACAACAACAAAAAACCAACCAACCAAACAACAACAACAAAAAATGCAAACCAAACCCAAAACCGATGAAAACACAACCAGGTATTCAATATACAAGATACAAGAATATTATTTAGCCCAAAGCATCACAATGGGAAATTGTTTTGGCAATCGCATTAAAATACATATAGGCACAAGAACGCATAAACAAATGTACACACATGCTCTTCCTCTCTCTCACTCTCTCTCTCACCCCTCTCTCACCCTCTCCCTCTCCTCATCTCTCTCCCCCTCCCTCTTTGTCGAAACAATATCAAAGATAATGACTAATTCTAAATATGTACGGTTAAAAAAGCACATCATAAGAGTCAGATGCCTTGGTCAGGACTTTTAACAATGGACAAAAAGGGCAGTACTCATTGAAAAACAACTTTGGTAGGTATAGAAAAAATTGATTAAAGATGCAACGCGATATGCACATTAAAATCAAAATGAGTTAAATACAATAAAATGAGTATGTAGACTAAGAGGACAAGGTTAAACAAGAGAAGAACAAGAACAAGATCTTATTTTAGACCAGTGCTCAGACACATGGAAAATGTTTTGGCTATGCATACAATCACACTCACACCTCACACAATTACAATATTAACATCATAAAAGACAAATTCGTCGGTCATCCACGGAATCGAAGAAACACACGCACACAACACACACACTCTCACGCCAAGGCGCCCATATCCAAGCCACCTTAGCTGGCCACAAATTGTTGGTTCTGCCCTGCCAGCTAATTAATTTAACAGTGCGCCTCTGTCTTTCCCTTCCCCTCTCCACACCACCCTCACCCATCCTGTGGTGGGCCACAGGCACACATTAAAGTATAGGCTTACAGATTGACCTAGATTCGACTAGGCCTACTCTGTGCCAGTATCAGTCACTTATATAAACTTACCTTACCAATTTCCTATATAATCACATCATAGAAATTACCCCCATCACTACACCATATAGCAGCCTCGTCAATTTACTAACATGATTATTATCTCCCCTGTCACAGCTCATTCCGTCCATCCTCCACTCTTGAATAAAAAACAAAACAAAGAAAAACAACAAAAAACCCAATCTGACAGGAGTATTTTTAACCCTTTAAGTGCAGTCAACATAACATTTATGGAGGTCTCGGAGCCATCTGTGGTGCCTACGAATGTAAAATTTACAGAGGTAGTTTGACACGCATTTCAGCCTAAAGTAAATGAGAGAGAAGCATTGGCACTGACTGATGTTGTCAGTCTTAGACAGGGTTCATAAAAGTGACTGGCTTCCCTTACATGACTTTTTGACCTATGCAACCCTCACCAGATTGGTTTTATTCATCTGATAAGGAAAAGTGTTTTTCAGCAAAATGCTGACACCAAGACTGTCTTGCAATGCTGCATTTTTTCAGCCTTTGAAAGCATGTGAGTTGAGTCAAGAACTTATAAATGATTGAAGGATGATTCAGAAGACAATTCTGACACAAGAAGAGGTTGAAAACAGCAGTAGTTACTGGCTGTTGGTATGAAATGTGCAGCAGGCAGACCCAACACAAAAAGTATTGATTTTGCCAGCACGTGACACAAAGGGTTCCTGGTCCCAGGCAATACTGGCAGCTAGCCAACAACTTCACACATTCAAACAGACAGGGCCCACATTGTAGAATACCGCAACACTTTCAGTGAATAATATTAAAAGTGGCAAGGGGAGGACTAGGGTGATGGAGTGGGGTTGGGGTGGGGGTGGGGGGCGTGGTGGCAGCGGTTGACTTGACTGCGTCAAGCCACTTAGTGGACTAGTACGCTGCAGCTCTTTGTAGTTCGTCAGCTGTCAGTGATCTGTCAGTAAGAGGTCAGCCAAAGTCTGAAGCCTCATCTATTTTGTCAGGAGGGTCATATCTTCTATTTTTTCCTTTGTTTGTTTGGTTTCTGTTGTGAGCGGTTATGAGTTTTTTTATGGGAATTTCCACAAAATATTACAAATATGTAGTAATTTCAAGAAATTACCACATAAATCATCTGAAAATACATTAAGTCATGCCTAGTGCACCATTCTGTGTAATTTCATGCATAGATTCCCATACATATGGAAGCAATAGTTGTTTTATTGTACATGGTAGTGATGTAACATTTTTCCTTGGCACATGGAAAACACCGGATGTCAAAAAATGTTGGCACACAAGGGGTTAAATAGGCCTGGTTCAATTATTTTGACCACTTTATTCAAGTCTATAAAATATTGATACATTTTATAAAATGTTCATCAATTTCAATCTCCCAAAATAATAAATTTGAAATTACTGAAGAAAAAGAATATTTCCACTACACCTCACAAATCACCTATCAGCATCAACGGGTTTGACGGTGGCTACCGCAGCAGACGTCACAATACTTCTCTGTGCTACTTCATAGACCCCCAAACTGCTTATGTTGGTTATGTTGTTCATACAGGAGGTGGGTGGGTCAGTCAAATCACCTACCACTGACCTACCCAAAATGTAACTAAAAAAGAATAAAAAGACTGACAGAGTGAAAATATCCATGAATTTAGACCATTGTTGTCATACTGTAAACAGGAAAGAACAGCAGCAATAAAAATGATAACAAACTGAGAGATCCATGTCAATCATACCTGTCATTTTGCCAGGGGCAGTACCGGGAGGCTGCATGTTGACAGATGGTGTAGCTGATGATGAGGGCTTCACAGGCTTGCGCTTCAAGCTGCCACGTGCACTGCCAGGCGGGCTGGTAGTGGTGTCACTGCGAGTAGGGGAGGCCACCCTTGGTACATTACCACTTTTTCGAGGGGTGCTAGGTTTGCTGTTTCCTTTGACACTATTTTTCTTTTTAAGGCTGTCCCCAAACAGATCTGCGTCCATATCATCAAGTCCCTGTAACAGAAAAAAAAACCCAGTATGTCATACAGTCAGTGTATCAGTGACATTTGATCTTTGGAAACAGTGAATGTATAAATGAATTTAACAGCTTTGATACAAACAATGGTATCAAATACTGATATTATCAAAATCACTGTATCAAACTGTTGACATGCTAAATACCTACAATGGTATCAAATATTGATATTATTAAAATCACTGTATTAAACTGTTGACATGCTAAATACCTTTCTTTCTGTAAGCTTTGTCAAAGCAATATGACATTCTACGTATACACACATACACATTAAAAGAGACAGTGAAACATCAACTCAACAAACTCACAGCAATGGACTTTGCCATTTTTCCAACATCAGCATCAGACATATCTGAATCTACATCATTCTCAGCCATGGCTGCAAGGTTGCTGTAGAAATCATCTTTGCCCCTGGACAAAATAAACAAAAATTAAGTTACTCAGATTTTTTACCATCCCTCCCAACCTTCCACCCCCAACTTATACATACAATGCAAAAGTATATCAAGCAGCATGAAAACTAAAGATAACATTTTCCCTTCACATTATTTTCTTTCTCTTTTCACATCACACATATAGTGATATACATACATGCACTTATACTAGCATGCATACTCTCTTTCTCTCTCTCTCTCTCTCTCTCTTCACTCACACACACACACACACACACACACACACACACACACATTCACACAGGGATGCATGAGCCCACTCACACATGCACATACCAACTGAAACTTTCTTACTGTTAGATCAACATTTTCTGGGTAACAGTGACACCATGAAAAGGAAACATACATACATACACACATATACCACAGAATACACACACACTACAAATGCACATACCACAAACAAAAAACATACAAATACAGCTGGTATATTATTCATATGTACATTAATTAATCAGACATAAAATAAGGAAAGAGTTGCTTACCCTGATGTTCCTGCTGGTCGACCTCGACCCTGCCAACCCAGACACTTTGTTTAAAACATTGTTTGATCAAATGATTTGTCATCTTTTAAGTCCTAATTGCACACAAAGTTAATCAGAGAAATATGCATACACAAACATGCACATACACACACAGATCAACAGAAAACACACACACACACACACACACACACACACACACACACACACAAACAAAACTTATATATACTATATATATATATATATAATATATATATATATATATATATATATATATATATTATATATATTATATATATATATAATATATTATAATCTCTCTTTCTCGTTTTTTCTTTCTCATTTCAATCACATACTAACTTACAATCATGAGTCATTCTGTCATGATTGGCAAGATGAAGGAAAGTAAAAATAAAACGCCATAACAGAACACTGAAGTCAAAAGGAGAAAACTTTGGGGAGAGCTGGACAGCAGAAAGTCCTCAGAGGAGAAGCCCCCTCAAGGAAGATTTTCAGTTTTTTAACTCATTACATTCTGTGGGGGCTGGACCTTATGCAATTCATGACTCCTAAATGCCCTTCTGCTGTCACCTTACTTTCTCTCTTTCTTTTTTGGCCTTTGACCACCATTCCATTTTTGATGATCCAACTTCCTGCCTACTGGTTTGCATGAGCCCCTCTTATTTCTCTGACCATGAGGCTTTCCTTCACTGTGCCCATTGCCTCCTGGATTTTCCAGTTTCTGCAAATCCTCAGCTTGGGTTGGGTTGATCCCACAATCTTATTTCCCAAGTCCTCAAGCATGTTAAGAAGCCTGACCTTTCCCATTCTGTATTCCTCGACGGTGGATTCTAGGGGTAGCTTCAGCCTGGTGACAATAGAGCTTAATGTCAGTGAGATCCTTTTCCTTGTGTTTTTGTTGATTTTGGCCTCCGTTGATTCCACTAAGGTAGTACTGATGTTGCATATCAATACAGGCCAGAGGAGCTTTGGAATTAGCATGAACTGCAGGTACCAGACTTTGTGTTTGCCATGAAGGCTTTCTTCTGCCATTTGCTTAGTTTCCCCACCCCTTTCTGTATCTTTCAGGGAGTCATCATACCACCTTCTGAGGCTCTTCTATCACTGTTGGAATGGATCGGTTGGTGACAGTAAACATTCATATTTAAGCTATTTTACCTTTCCTCTCTAAAGTTTAACACCAAATGTGACAAAATCACAAATGGACGTATTGGTTCTTCTATCACTGTTGGAATGGATCGGTTGGTGACAGTAAACATTCAATATTTAAGCTATTTTACCTTTCCTCTCTTAAAGTTTAACACCAAATGTAACAAAATCACAAATGGACGTATTTACCAAGGACAAAATGGGAAAATTATTACCAAACAAATTCAACCATCCACAGACTCATTCCACCCTTTACCTTTTCCTTAGTCAAGTGTTCATTGAATAATGCTTGTAAAGCTGGATAATTTTTTTCCCTGTCATATTTCTGACTGTAATCTGAATGAAAAGCTTACTAATAGTATTAATCTGAATGAACAGACTACTTAACTCACTAAAAGATAAGTGAAACACACACACACACACACACACACACACACACACACACACACACACACACACACACACACACACACACAAACTCACACATACATGGACACTTACATTAACTGACATCCTGAAATAAACCAAAACCAAAATCACTTTCTTTTATCTCTCTGTTTATATCATTTTGGACATCAAATCATACAAATAGTTTACAAAATATATATTTTAAAAATCTTACCTGAGCAGGTTTCTTTTTGGGAGTTTCATCTGCAAATGATAAAATCTTTTACTGTTTATCTCTGAAAAATTCTAAACAACAGGAACTGATGAACTGATACCCAAACTTTCAGTTTTGTGTTTAAAAAAGGAATCTCTCAAAAGAAATACTTAAACCCCACAAGAAGTCATAATTACCTGCTGTAACAAATTTTTTTTAAAAAAAAGACAGAAAAAGACAAGAAAAAAGAAAAAAGATTAAGAGAGACAGACAGACAGATAGAGACAGACAGACAGACAGAGACGTATGTGTGTGTGTGAGAGAGAGAGAGAGAGAGAGAGAGAGAGAGAGAGAGAGAGAGAGAGAGAGAGAGAGAGAGAGAGAGAGAGAGAGAAGAGAGAGAGAGAGAGAAAGAGAGACAGAGAGGGAGAGGGAGAGAGAGGTGGGTAGAAGGAAAGAGAGAGAGAGAGAGAGAGAGAGAGAGAGAGAGAGAGAGAGAGAGAGAGAGAGAGAAGCAGAGAGAGGAAGAGAGAGACAAGACAATGTAAAAATAAGAAAACAAACAAACAAAAACACTCAAAAAAATTTAACTGTCTGATGTATGAAAAACAAGCAAAAAGACCTCTGAGACAGAAGTAACTGCCCGGTCTGTGACCATACACACACATACATACACAGACACAAAGACATACATGCAGACTGACAGACAGACAGACTGATACATATATCCACACACAAACACACACACAGACAGACACAGACAGACAGACAGACAGACAGACAGACACACACACACACACACACACACACACACACACATAATCATAAATCTATCAATATGCAAAACAAAATCTAAACAAGAATCAAAGTAGTAGGAAGACTCAAATTTTAAATTGTAACTAAAAGGTCAAATAACTTACCAGGTTCCAGCAGATCTCCAAGAAGATCATCCAGAGAATCATCTGCCTTTTCTGTTGGAGAGAACACACATGTACTATTATTTTCAAGGGTAGTGGCATAAGTAGGTTAAAGCTTTTATACATCCATCCTTCATTAATGATTGTAACAAAACCTCATTCTATTGACACCACTTGATTGTCAATAGCTGAAAACAGAGAAAGAGAGGAGAGGGGAGGGGAGGGGAGAGAGAGGAGAGAGAGAGAGAGAGAGAGAGAGAGAGAGAGAGTGTGTGTGTGTGTGTGTGTGTGTGTGTGTGTGTGTGAGAGAGAGAGAGAGAGAGAGAGAGAGAGAGAGGGAGAGAGAGAGAGAGAGGGTAGGACAGGCAGAAAGAAAGACAGAGACAGAAACAGAGAGACAGGAAGAGACAGACAGAGAGAGAGAGACAGAGAGAGATGAGACAGAAAAGACTAAAACTGAAAATTACACTGAAATGCATGTATTCAAAATCTGCATAAAATAATAATAATAATATGTTTTATTTATATAGCGCAAAATCTTGATAAAATCAAATCTAAGCGCTGAGCGTATACATGCATACATACCTACATACATATGAGCGTATACATGCATACATACATGCATACATACTTACATACATAAATCTAAGCTGAGCGTATACATGCATACATACATACATACATAAATCTAAGCGTATACATACATACATACATACATACGTACGCACATGCATACATAATAATTACAATATTTATATAGCGCAAAATCTCGACAAAATCAAATCCAAGCGCCGAAAAGACACACACGCACGCACGCACGCACGCACACACACGCGCGCACACACACACACACACACACACACACGCATGGCCACAAATGGGGAGAAAGAATAAAAGCAATAAAAGCAAGAATAAAAGCAATGGAAAACCACAGAGAGCACATCATATACAATTATATATTAAAACAAAGTGATTCCCCTCCGAGCGGAGACAGGCTGCAGAGGGGGTTGAGTGAGGTTAGGATTTTATGCAGAGGAGAAAAGGTGAGTTTTGAGAGTGGACTTGAAGGAGGCAAAAGTAGGTTGCTGACGGACTGAGAGAGGAAGTTTGTTCCAGGAGAGTGGACCAGAAACAGAGAAGGCTCGTGGACCATCGGTATTGAGCTTAGTGCGTGGAAAGCGAAAAGTCAGAGGATCGGAGGCAGAGCGGAGTGTACGTGAGGGAACATAGATCTCAAGTAGGCTTGACAGGTAATCGGGGGCTGCGTTATTGAGGCTTTTGTAGCACATGGTGTCTAGTTTGTACTGTATGCGCTTTGATACAGGGAGCCAGTGAAGTTGTGCCAGGAGAGGAGATATGTGGTCAGCTTTTTTCTTTTTCAGTACAAGGCGTACAGCATTGTTTTGAATGCGCTGTAGGATGTGAATGGTGGAGGCAGGAAGACCAGACAGGAGTGAATTGCAATAGTCAATGCGAGACATTATGAAGGAGAGACTACACCAATTTTACAATACATCTATTGATATCAATTCTTCATCCTTCTTTTTCTTCTCCATTAACTCGTGAAGAGTCACTGGGGCACTGCACTGAGGAACTGTTCAGCAGTCATCTGATCATTCAAACTGGATGATATGTGCAAATCAGTAAGGTACTGAAACATATATTCAAACAAAGCTAGTTCAGACCAGAGCTATACAAGTGACACAAATCACGCCCACAGACTGGTATGTAGACTTGTTTTACTTTAGTTCTTTCTTGCAGCTGATTTTTCTTTCTGAACATTTGGAAACAGTAATTGTGGGCAGTCTAGTCATGCAGCCAAAGACACAGATTATCACAAAAATCCAAGTTAAAACAATCAACTTTACTATGATTTCCAATCGTCAGGAAAAAAGCAGTTGGTTTTTGGTATTCCAGTGCTTCTGTGTGTGTGGTGATTTTGGTTATTTGGAAGATGTGGCATAGAACCATGGTGTAATGGTAGATTGGCCACTCTGTGTGGTGTCATATTGGCAGATGTGATGCGTCTAGTGTGTCGGCTTCGGCCTGCACCGCTGGCTAGCACTGCTGTGCGAAAAGAAGAGCAATGCGTAAGTCTCTTCCTGTCAGTACATAGCCTCTCCATCAGCAAGCCCTACGCTGTGCCTCCTCGTGGCGACAGGTGGTAACTGAGCACCTCACGGACTCAGGCTGAATCTCGTAGGACTCGGAGGAGGTCTGGCCCCAGATGTGAGGCATGCAGGCCCACCGGCGTGTGGACATGCCCTGGTGCCCACGAACCAGATCCCCAAGCTATGGGTAAATAGCTCCACTGCCTTGTGGACATCTCAGGAGAGAGTAAGGCTAAGGGAGTCAACCCTAAAATAAAAAACCGATGGAAGGCAAGGGGAAACCACCATCATACTTTTCCCCAGGAAATCCATGGACAGAGGAAGAATAAAGAATAAAGTTAACGACGTCAATAGGTGCTCCTGTGGAGCACCTTCGTCCGGTAGGGACTGTCATGCGGCGCAGGTGACACCAGACCGTCAGCCAGCTACTGCGACCAAAACCAAGATTAAATTCAACACCAAGGTGGCAACATGGAATGTAAGAACAATGCTGCAGAAAGGTAAATTAGACAACATCAAAATGGAGATGGAAAGGTTTAACATCAGTATTTTAGGACTAGGGGAAATGAGATGGAAGGGGGCAGGCATGATAACATCAGGAGAATATACAGTGATATACTCTGGTGGTAATTCACATGAAAGAGTAGGCATCATAATGGACAAAGACAAATCAAAAGCAGTTAAAGGATACTGGGCAGTGTCCGACAGAGTTTTACTGGTCAAATTCAGAGGGAAACCTTTTGATATCAACATCATACAGGTGTATGCACCAACATCCGCAAGTACTCAGAAAGACATCGACAACTTCTACGAAGTTTTAGAGATGGCCAAGGTCCAATGTAAATCACATGAAGTTACAGTCATAATGGGAGATTTTAATGCTAAAGTGGGACAGGATAGGGTGGAGGATATAGTTGGACCTCATGGCCTTGGTACACAAAACGAAAGAGGGGGGAAGCTTGTAGAATGGGCACAGATGAATGAGTTCATAGTAGGAAACACCTGGTTTGAGCAGCCTAACAGAAGAAAATGGACTTGGATGAGTCCAGGAGATAATACCAAAAATCAAATTGACCACATCCTGATCAACAAAAGATTTAGAAATTCTTTACTGTCAGCAAAAACACTACCAGGCGCAGACTGCAACCGTGACCACAATCCGGTAGTGGGAAGGTTTAGGCTGAAATTGAGGAAAAGGAAACAGACCAAAAGCAACATCAAACTAAACCTTGGACTCTTGAAGACAGATGAAATGATACGTCAAAAACTTAATGTACATGTTCAAAACAAATTCAGTGCTCTGGAAGACGTTGGTGACAGTGAGGAACAATGGACAAAGTTGAGAAGTTCTATAAATGAAGCTTGTGAGGAAATCCCTAAGGCAAATAGAAAAGCAAAAAAGAGCTGGATGACTAATGAAATTTTGGGCCTGATGGAGAAAAGGAGGAAGGCAAAGAGAAACGAGGAGATATACAGATAAACAAAGAAATCAGGTATAGGTGCAATGAAGCTAAGGAAGCTTGGCTGAACACAAAATGCAAAGAGATAGAAGAACGACACAAAATGGATCCTCAGGGTATGTACAGACGAATTGAAGAAATTGTTCTCAGGAAAAATACATGCACATCAACTGGTTGCTTAAAATCAAAAGATGGCACGCTTATCATGGAAAAAGACAAGGTATTAGACAGATGGGAAGAGTACATTAAAGACCTTTTTGAGGATGACAGAAATGAAGAACACATTATAAAAAAAAACTTTGAAGGACCACCCATAACGAAAGATGAAGTCAGAGCAGCACTGAAAAAGATGAAACCAGGAAAAGCCCCAGGACCAGACAACATTACTACAGAGATGACAAGCCCTGGAGGAATTTGGCATAGAAAAAATAACAGTCCTCCTAAATGAAATTTATGACACAGGAAAAATCCCAAAAGATATGTCAAAATCAATTTTCATTGCACTTCCAAAGAAGATAGGGGCTATAGAATGCGAACTCCATCGCACAATCAGTTTGATGAGTCATGTAACAAAAATCCTGTTAAGAATAATCATGATGTGGACAAGGAATAGAATCAAAAGAGAAATAGCAGAAGAACAGTGTGGATTTGTGGAGGGGAAAGAAACTATTAATGCCATATACATCCTAAGAACTATCACAGAGAGGTCAGTTGAGATGAAGAAGGATTTGTATTTATGCTTTGTTGACTATACCAAGGCTTTCGATCGGGTACGACATGAAGAATTGATCAACCAACTGGAGAGACTCAATGTCGATGGAAAAGATCTACGAATAATCAGGAATATGTACTGGGAACAAACAGCTGCAATGAGAATAGAAAACAATATAAGCTCTTTTCAAAACATCAAAAGAGGAGTCAGACAGGGTTGTGTTTTGTCACCAGATCTGTTTTCACTATATAGCGAAAACATCATGAGAAACCTAGAAGAAGACCCTGGATTAAAGGTTGGAGGGAAAATGATAAACAACATTCGGTACGCAGATGACACCGTGCTAATTGCAGAAAATGAAAGGGACCTACAAA
Source organism: Monoplex corrugatus (assembly GCA_030674185.1). Classification (NCBI taxonomy): domain Eukaryota; kingdom Metazoa; phylum Mollusca; class Gastropoda; order Littorinimorpha; family Ranellidae; genus Monoplex; species Monoplex corrugatus. The sequence goes on along the minus strand of CM060306.1, from coordinate 29,064,149 downwards.
ACCTTGTGAATATACTAGAAACAGAAAGCAAAGGTAAGGGGTTGGAACTAAACAGCAGGAAGACTGAAGTCATGGTGATCAGTAAAAAACATGAAATCCCCTCCTGCAAAATAACAGCAAATGGCACAACCTTGACACAGGTTAATAAGTTCAAATCCCTGGGAACGGTCATTTCATTCAGACGGCAGATGCACATCGGAAATAGCTGGCAGAATCGGCCAAGCCAAAACAGCATTCAGCCAAGCCAAAACAGCATTCAAGAAGATGACAAGCATTCTTACCAACAAATGCCTATCAATTAACATCAGAAAGAGAGTCCTTGAATGTTATATAGAACCAATACTGTTGTACGGATGCGAGGCGTGGACAGTCAGCAAGCAAAGCCAGAGCAGGATTGAGGCAGCCGAGATGTGGTTTCTCAGAAGAATGTTGAGGGTACCATGGACAGCAAAGAAAACAAATGAGACAGTCTTGATGGAGGCAGACACAAGTCGATCACTGATAAGGAAGATTAGGAAAAGACAAGCAACATTTATAGGCCATTTTATGAGGAAGGGGGATTTGGAGCACCTGGTCACAATGGGAAAGCTGGAGGGAAAGAGAGCACCGGGTAGACCCAGGGAGAAAATGCTGGACGGACTTGCAAGGTGGCTGAGGATGAAGAGGGTGAGGGAGATGCTGGGGGCAGCGAGAGATAGAGATGGTTGGAAGTCCATGGTCGCCAACGCCATGCGGCAGGGCACCTGATGATGATGATGATGATGATGATGTGGGGTGTGGAGTGATCTCTCGTGTGAAAAGTAAGCTCTGTTGAGTGAATTGTGATTATGAACTAGGAAATCAACTTAATAATCTAAACAGGGTGGTTTGTTCCTGACACCCACTCAAAAGATTTTCATGTTTTAGGTCACAATGACCCCCAAATGGGTCCAAATATCTTACTAAGTACAGTTTTCAGTCTGTCTTATTAATATTGTTGATATTCAAACCAAACTTACACATTCACAGCTTCTGTTGGGATCATGTGTAATCCAAAGTTGATAAATATCCATCCACAAAGTCGTCAGAACAGACAAACGAAAAACTCAGAAATCTTTGCCAACACATTTCGATTCTATTCATTTAGCCATATTACCTAGTGAGATACACACATTCACAACCTCTCTTTATTCACCAATAAAACAATGTAAAGCATTTTCCTTCTGTCTTCTACTTCATTTAATTTTCAGAAGATGATACGAAAAAAGAAAAAAAAATCTACATATGATAACAAATCAAGCAAGACTATCTGACTGTTGATAATCAACTTTTTATTCAATCAGTTGAGTAATCATTGTATTCAGTCATCTGAGTGATCATCAAATGTGAATATTTATAAAATAGGGATGTGTGACTTAACACTTAGTCATTAAAGTAACTGTCATTTATATCATCTATTAGTGTTATACTCACTTGTGGGTTTGTTTCTGCCTCCAAACTGTCAGAAGAGAGAATAACAAAACAAACTTTAATAAACAAATGTTACAGACCTCAATTTTAACATTTCACAAGGTTATAAATGGAGTGTGTGGTCTAAAGAAGAAACCCCAGTTCATTATCATGGATTGTACATGGGTTTTCTTCCCCATTCCACTGGATCCTACGATGATAGAGGTCTACATGCTGATCTTTGGAATGACACCATAAACCAAAGTCCTATGTGCAGCATCCACATAGCAGCACACATTAAAGATCCCATAGCAAGAAAGGTATCGTCCCTGGCAAAATTCTGCAGAAAGATCCATTTTCATCTGTAAACAGAAATACATGTGCACAAAAAAGAAAAAAGAACTAAGTGTGGTGCTCCCAGGGGCAGCAGTCTAAATTTCATATAGTGAATTCATTGAGGCCAAAATGAGACAAACACAAAATACAACTTCAAAAGAAGCATAAAACACAACACTACTACTGATCATAACAATCGCAAAACCAAGAAGAGGGCATGTGATTTTACACAGACTTGCCCAGGTTCTTCAGACCAATAAAATTCTTTCAGGATCAGATGTGGATTTTTTAATGGAATAATTAGTTACCTGTAATCAGGCGGTTCCAAATATGCTCTATCCAATATGTCAGAGTCAATGATCTAAAGCAGTGTAGAAGGCTGCTTGAAATGATGTAAAAGCATGTGTGTGAAGGTTCAAAAGTGAAGGAGAAAGAACATCTAGATTGAATACAACAAAGCACTGAGTTGACATAGCTACAAGACGGCACACTAAATTGGTAAAATTGGTAGAGGGCAGGTCTACAAATATGCTGACAAATCAACAAAAAATAGTGTGTGGCATGAGTAGTTTCTGAGTGACTGAGTGTGTGTGTGTGTGTGTGTGTGGTGTGTGTGTGTGTGTGTGTGTGTGTGTGTGTGTGTGTGTGTGTGTGTGTGTGTGTGTGTGTGTGTGTGTGTGTGTGTGTGTGTGTGTGTGTTATGTGTGTGTGCATACATACGTGCATATGTGTATGTGTGTGTGGACGAAATTATTTTTGTAAAATAATCTGTACCCTATGGACTCCCACCCTGCAATGAGCTATTCACGGCTGCATTTTCCCAGCCATTCTGCCACCCTTTAGTTGCTAGCCGGCGTCACCTGCGTGTGCTATTTTTAGCCAGGCAGGGTCGACCAAAGTCCGTCAGTGTAGCGTGTCTTTGTGTTCCCGCACTAGTGATAAAGGGACAGGTGAAAAGGGTGTGGGGAGTGGAAGGGAAGGGGCGCGCTATTAATAGCCGGCAGAAAGTGGCCAACTAAAGTATCTCGGATTTGTGCGCCGTGTATTATGAACCTCTAACTTTTAGATTGCCATGTCTGCTGTCTGGGAACAACAGATAATTTACGCCCCGGTCACTGCCACTAATGCTATAAGAGGAGGTCGATCACATATCTCAATTTTGCTTTGTTTGTTCAGGAACATAAACTCAGTAGCTTTAGACCCATCAAGGTTCCCTTGATTCTAATGATAAATGGGAAACTTATTATGTCAGCGAGAAATACATTTTTCAAGCAATTTTACTGGTTCTACTGGAGTATGAACAACAGCACAAAATGCTCTCAACTCATGATTTAGATGCTGTTCAGCAAAAATTAGAGCAAATGCTCAATGAAGATAAAAGGAAGATGAATACCAGCCTCCAGTTTCATACTTTTGACCCAGAGACCCGAACAGAGTTTCATGCTGTTGCTAATATTCTGGATTCATTTCTCAACAACCATAAGTGAGAATAAATATCTTGTGGAAGGAAAATGAATGATAATCATATCACCTAAGTCAGTGTAGACTCTGATCTGGACAGAACATTTTCCCCCCAACAATACACCTTTTTTTGGTGAAAATTCCCTCGCAAATAGTTTTTGTTATTTGCCAAATTCTGTGGCAGGTTAGGGTTAATTAAACACTACACCTGCACAGTAGTTTGTATTTTGATCACATAAATTGAAAATCATCAGAATTTGTCAAGAACAGCAGCATTTGTTTCAGTGACCTAGTCCCGTTATTTAATTGACACATTTGTCATTTTGTGACATGAAATTAGTAACAATTCCTGAAGATTACCAATTTCAACAGATTAAGTTCTTTCACTTATCCACGTAACTTACTACTACTACTACTCCTACAACTATAAATAATAATGGTGATAATAATGATGATGATGATAAAAAAAAAAAATCCAGAGTATGCAGATTGTGCAACTGCATACCGCCTGCATTGTGGGCAAGACAATGTGCATACACACGACACAAGAAAATCAAAAAAATCTGAACGCTATCAAACAAAAATAAAAACAAACAAAACAAAAACAAACAAACAAGACATGTTCAATTGCTTTTCTATTGAATCTTAAATTAATACTAAAATCTCTAATATTCTCGCAATTTAAAAAAAAAGTCATCAACAACAGTTAGCCATGAACGTAGAGAATGCCAGGCGTTTAGCCTTTTCTGACGAGTCAAACGTCGAAGATGTAATTCTTGTAGGCTAAGTTACTATAAGTAGTAAGTTGCTACAGACGCTACGGGAGGGGAGAAGGGGGCACTCAGATGCAGTTTAGATATGTTTAGCTTTATGCAAAAATATTGCTAATGTACATACCTTGTCCATTTTCTTATGTACCTGGTGGTCTGGCTATAGCTACATCTGCACTTATCCCGAAGGATGCTTCATGCCAATTAATTATTGTTTCATGCCCAGATGTGTTTCCACAGAGCCGCCATACTTTCGAGCAATCTCGTCTCGCCACAGTAAGCGAGATTTCTGCTGAGAAGTAAATACTCTGTCTTAGCAACAGACGCCATTGCAGTCCTCGAAGAAGAGCGTACACATTTTCTTAAGATTTTGAAGACAAACAGCAAAAATGACTGGTGGAACAGACGATCCGATTTCCATGCCACCTCCACACATTTATGTGGAACGAACCTTAGCTATCATCAAACCAGATGCACTTCACAAAGCGGAGGAAATAGAAGACATCATCTTACGTTCTGGTTTTGCCATTTTACAGGTTGGTGGTTAGTTTTGAACTTGTAAGTTTGTACAGTGTTGCGACTGCAAATGTTTTCATATCATCATCAGCATCTTTGTAATAATTGAAGCTGTACGCCTGAAAACAGTTCGAGAGAGTAAATATGTTCATCACAATAGCTCCTGTGAAAAATATTGATTATTAACCGATAGGCCTACTGCTTTGCAAATGTTTTTATATCATCATCAGCATCTTTGTAATAATTGAAGCTGTACGTCTGAAAACAGTTTGAGAGAGTAAATATGTTCATCACAATAGCTCCTGTGAAAAATATTGATTATTAATCGATAGGCCTACTGCTTGATCTTGACGTAGGACATCTACATTGCCGCATCCAGTTTGGCATTTAATTGTGATGGAGTATGCTAACTTGATAGAGATATGTCAGTGTCATTGGACACACACCAAGAAAATTCCTTTTCTTTTAGGCTTCTGCCAGGTTACTGCTGCTTGATTTGAGAGGAGACAATGCGAAGATAGGCCTATCTAAATGTGAGGAATCTTTCTCGAACAATATCCAGACTTCTTTAAATGGAAGCGTTTAATGGATTTGGTGCAGTCTAGTTCTGTCTCACTTCTCATCAATCTGTTCACACAAAAATGGTGCAGTTTAGGTCTCTATGACATTTTCTATCGGTCAAGAGGGCTATACTGCTGAACACTTATTTCAACAGTTTTACCCCTATCAAGTAAAGTAACAAGAGTTATGGCTGATACAACTCTCTCGCAAGTAAAGTATCAAGTAAAGTAACAAGCGTTATAGCTGATACAACTCTCTATCAAGTAAAGTGTTAGGATGTATGACTGATACAACTCTCCTGACCACTAGCTCCATGGGAAAGTAGCAGGAACTGGAAATAATGGCCACATTCATCCCCTGTTGTGATTTGACAATATAGTCAGTGAAGAAAAAGATATCTATTAAGTCATAACTCATAAGAGACCTAAACCACACTTTTACCATCTTATGTGACTGTATAAAAATATGTACCACAGTGGTTGTAAGGGCCCAAACTGCATCCCACCAAAGAAGAGGCCATTTTCAGTTGATTTCTCTGCACCGCCTCACAGAATACCAACAAAGTGTTGCACACGCTACTGCTCTTTCTTCCTTAGTATGCTACCATCTTGGAAATGGAATGATTTACTTCAAAATATGTGTGTGTATGTATGTTTCCAGTCATAGACTACACCACACAAACGCATTCAGTACATGGTTGATAACCTTCTGTAGAATAATACATATGATAATGCACATATAATGCATGTAAGCACTCTGACTGAACAGAAACGACGGGTCCACCTGACACCAGAACAAGCCAGTGATTTGTATGCAGAGCACTATGGCAAGCTGTTTTTCCCTAGTCTGGTGGCCTACATGAGCAGTGGGCCCATTATTGCAATGGTCATCTCTCGCCACCAGGCCATCACATATTGGCGGGAGCTCATTGGTCCTACAAACACCATCAAGGCTCGGCAAACCCATCCAGACTGGTAAGTTACATGTGTGTGGTGTGTGTGTGTGTGTGTGTGTGTGTGTGTGTGTGTGTGTGTGTGTGTGTGTGTGTGTGGAGAGAGAGAGAGAGAGAGAGAGAATGAGAGTGTGTTTGTATATGCATGTTTGTATAATGCGCATACGTTTGCAGTTGTATGAAGTTAAATGCGTGTGCGCGCGCGCATGTGTGGTGTGTGTTGAATATGTGTGTTGAATGTGTGTGTGTATGTGATTGTATGCAAGGCATGTGGGTGTGTGTGTGTGTGTGTGACAGTCACTGTGTTGTGTGTGTGTGTGTGTGTGTGTGTGTGTGTGTGTGTGTGTGTGTGTGTGTGTGTTGTGTGTGTTACTCTGTATGTGTGGATTCTGTAAGTGGGGGCATGTATGCACATAAATGATAACTTCAACATCACAAATGAACCAGACAGCATTGCCTTTATTGAAAATAATGAGAAATGATGGAGATGACCTCTGGTGGTTTTGATATGATGGTACTTAAAATCGATTTTGATATTTTAGAATTTGTACGCATGTGTACCCAGCCTTACACATGGACATGTTTCTAAGAGCAGAAAAGGGTGAAGAGAACATGCAAAAGCGAGAATATCTTTAACATTATGATGATGAGTTTGGATGTAAAGAGTTTATTCAAGACAGACTCATCTCATTTGGAGAATTCTACATGCACTCCAGCCAAATCCATCATCAGTCTTAATCTAGCAGATTTGTTGAGTCTGTGCAAAAATGCTATGTGCTGGCAAGGTTTTGAAAATTGAGGGAGATGGGGGTGGAATAAAGGATCTATAAGACTAAACTGACACCACCAGAATGATTAGATTATTAAGATGGGCAGCAAACAACGCTTATTTCATTGTTGCAAGCAGGGATTAAACTCAATCAGGTTGAAAGTGCATCTTCATTACAAGAGGCAGCCTGCCTGGAGTGATGATAAATTGATGATTCTTATATAATTTGTCTTCTTGTTTGTTTTCAATCCCTTTAAAGGGTCTTCTACAAATGAAATGGTTTGCTGTGTGGCTGAGGCTTTTTAACCAGCAGAACACAGTCGATGCAGATTTTGTAGAATTATGGCAGAAAGAGGCACCCCACAAGTGTTGTCCACTTTTTGTACGCATCATTGGGGGTTTTGTTAAAATTTTCTATCACTGATCTCTGTGATCTCTCCAGTTCGATAGGTGCCAGTATAAATTACCAAAGTAGACACAGAGTATAGTCCTGTCTGCAGTCTCAATCTCCACAGTATCATCACTACCATCCCCATTCTTATCATTGTAGCTTGAAAAATTGTTCCACATTCAGCTGTCCCTCATACTCTGCTCCCATGGTGTCCTCAATATCATTGGGTTTGGAGAGTTTTGGGTGGGGTTTGTGATACAGGAGTGGTATGGAGAATGGGGCAGCAATAAAAAAAAAAAAAGGGTGGGTGGGTGGGTGGGTGGCTTTCCACATTCTCAAATAATATTCTGCAAATAAATGCAACACAGATTTATGTTTTAAGAATGTCTTTAATATTACATGTCTTGATCTTTTCCATTCATTTCTTCCAGTTTGAGAGCCATCTATGGAACTGATGATCAGAGGAATGCGTTGCATGGCAGTGATGGTTTGCCAAGTTCTCAACGAGAAATACGTTTCTTTTTCCCAGACAGTAAGATTTTGCTTTGTTTTGAATAAACTTGATCCTAAATTTCATAGCAGTCCACAGTATTTTTAATTGAAGTAGTCAATACAGGCACATGCATAAATGTGTCAGGATTTAGTCTCCCAACATTCATATTCTCCTTCCTTACCCCCATTCTTTGACACACAAAAAACAAAAATGCATGCACACAATTGTAGATCAGTGGTTTGCTTCAGAAGCCAGCAACATAATTTTATTAAACTTAAACATGAAGTGAGTCTGTTGCTGATTTCATTCAGTGTGCAAACTATTGAATAGGCTGCATATCCACACACAATCAGTCTGATTAGTGATACAGATAAGTAAAGACTTCCTGTGCTTGTAAATGTGTGGTCAGCTTTTCTTTCCAATTCAGACACAGACGGTTGATGCTTCACACACATACACACACACACGCATACATACACACACACACACACACCGAGTAGTTCAAGAACAAGCTTTACAGTCCCAATCAGTAGAGTTAGACATGCTGCAAATAGTTGTCAAAGAATTCTCACTTTGCATGTGTTCAGGTGTCGTGGAACCAGTTGCCACAGGACAAGCTGCCAAGGACTACCTGTCCAAAGCTGTCAATCCTACCCTGCTCAAAGGACTCACAGAACTCTGCAAACAGAAGCCAGAGGATCCTGTTGTAAGTTTTCCCTCATTTTCCCTAACAAATTTTCTGTCAGATGTAAAATTGCCTCTCAGTATTATCTACTCTTTTGTGGTTTAGTGTATTGTATGGCATCGATTTGTGTTTCAGCTTTATTCATAGTTTGTTAAAACAAATTTTCTGTCTAGATTTGGGAGTGATCTTGGGACAGTATCATCCCTTCATCCACCTGGACTTGATGTTTTACTCGCCTTTTCTGTTTACATGATTGCTTAAGTCACTAAATTATTCTATGCTAATTTTCTTTTGAAATGTTGCCAAGGACAGTCCCTTTGTTGCCATAATTTTTCATTAAATTCATGTTGCACATGGATCCATATTGTCTCACCCAAGTGCCTGGACTATCATCAAAGATGTAATGGAAAGAAGGGGGAGGGATATAGGGGAAGCAGGGCAAGCTTGTTTTAGTCTGGAACTGATGTTGGTGATTCTTCCTTTGTAGAGAGACAGGCATTCTGACCACAAATCTCCAACTGTCATTAGACAAGGTATAATATACATGTATTTTTTTTATTTCATGAAATCTTGGTCAATATAAAATATGCACTTCTGTTTGTGTGTTCTTTCTGCCCTGTAAATTGTTGGGTTTTTTATGTCCTACTGTGGAACAACATTTACTTCACTCTTGCCTTTATCCACTCCTTTCAGATCTGGCTGGCTGACTGGCTGTTGAAGAACAACCCCAACAAACCCAAAGTGGGTGACAATGCCATTGTCGAGGAACCTCAGTAAACACAAAAGATTTAGTAAAGAAAGAGACTTGTTATGAACAACATTTTGTTCATTTTCTTTTTGATTACAAAGACTGTTTCATTAGAGCAACTGGAAAAGAAAACAATTCTTAGTGGTGAAACATAGATGTCAGCAACTTTTTTTTTTTCATCGTTGTCAAAATATGGCTTCCAAACTGTCATACAATGATTTAGCTACATACACAGGTCAAGATTCAGATTACACTTTCTTCTCATTGCTTTTTGTGGAAATATGCAGTTTGTGTGTACATTGGAAATTGTTAATAGAATTTGTTATAAAAGAGGATGGCAGGAAGCATGAAAAAAAGGTGTTAATATTTCTTGTGTTTGTATCAGAAGTGCAAATACTCTCATTGTGTATAGTTATTACATCTGTGATTCTGTTGTCCATTATCAGTCTTCTCAAAATGTACAGTGTCAGTGTGCATTTTCTGTGACGTAACATCACAATTAAAACAGAAAAGAAAAGAAAAAAACATGTCTCATTTTTAATCACATTCTGTCTTTATTTTGTTGCCTTCAGTTTTTTCCCCACAAATAATGTATTGCATATAAACAAAAGTTCATAATTAATACATCGCGTTTGAAGTATTACACATGAGGTAAATATAGATTATTAAACTGTCACTACAACAGTAACTAAACATGCAGCAAATTTAACAAGGTACTTTTTTTTTTACATTGTTTGAATAAAGAAGATATGCATGCAAAATCATGTCACGATAACTACAACACATGTTCAACTTTAATGATAATCTCTCGTCAGGATATTAACAGCATATGTTTTTTTTTAATGATAACCCAACATAACAATCTCAAATAAACTGAAAGCATCAATATCATATTAATCATATGATATTTACTGTATACAGTGAATTCCTTCCTCTCACTCTTGAAAATCTTTCACAAAAATATGAGAATACTGGACAAAACAAACAACAGATCTTGATATGAGAACTTAAAACTCATGTACATTAACTCGGATATAAATAACTTTATCACAGTACGCTTTGAACTAAAAAAAATCAAACAAACAACAAAAAAAACAATACAAAAAAAAAACATGCACAACATCTACAAATCCTCAATCTTATGACACAAACCATGTTTCAGCATCAAGCTTCTGAAAGTGAATGTAGCTTAGTATATTTTATCTGTGTCAGTATTTGTGCTGGACTAATTTTTTACTACTTTGCTACAAATACAGCACCACTCTTGTCTATATATATAAGTAAGAAATTTCTGACTGCCTCTCTCTCGAATAAGGAAGGCTAAAGCTCATTAACCCTTTGACTATCGCACCCTAAGCACCAACTGCAAAAACTTAACCCTTGATTTCCTCGCCCTATCCACCAGCTTCCTGCAGAAAACTGGTGGATAGGGTGAGGGAATCAAAGGGTTAAGTTTTCGCTTTTCTAGCATGGTTGACAGTGCAGAATGCTGGTGGACAGGGTGTAGGAGTCATCGATTTGTGATAACTGAAAATACATTAGCCAGAAAAACAGGAACCATATCAATGCTAAAAATAATCTTCCTTGAGGGGTCTTTTACACTGTACTACATTACCCCAAGCAAACCCATTCACAATAATGTTAGAGATGTTCAAGGTTGTAAATGATAAAACTTATGCTGGTTTCAAGCATTGTGAGTCATAATATTAACCTTGAGAAAGGTCAATACCCTTTTAACTCTACGTGAATTCATGACACATTACTGAGACAAGACATGAATTTTCTTTCTCTTTCCCAGAATGTTTTCTTGGACGTGTGCTTATGATTGTGTAATCATTATGCTGCTGCACAATCTGCACAGTCTTTCTTTCGATGTGTGTGCATGCTCTTAGTTTTAATGTTCCACATGCCAACAATACTGACATGGCTCTTAGGATCTGTAACATGAATATCTGGCTAGTGCCTGCACCTATGTTGAGCAGGTAGATCAAAAAGAAAAAAAAAAGAAAAAAGAAAATCTCCATTCTTTAGCCTCCTGCAGCTACCCAAGCAGAGATGACCTCAGACCTCACTGAAAGCCCAATGTCATAACTTATTTTGTCCATCACTACTGATAACAAATTAACCCTTTGACTCCCGCAGTCCTTCCACCAACTGCAAAAACTTATCTCTTTGACTCCCTCACCCTATTCATCAGCTTCCTGCCAGATGTTGGTGGATAGGGTGAGGGAGTCAAAGGGTTAAGTTTTTGCTTTGCTAGCGTGGTTGACAATGTGGGTACTGGTGGACAGGGTGTGGGCATCAAAGATTAATATACTTTTTGTAACAGTTATCTTGTCCATCATTACTGATTACAAGCTATGTACTTTTGTAATAGCAACATTAAAAACAGCCATTAAATTCAAAATGTCTTATTGAGGAGGCTTCAGTGATGATATTTTTAAAAAAAAAAGGGGGGGGGGGGAGAAATTGCTGTTGATTCTTATCTTATTTCCATTTCATGGGCAACTGCGACCCTGAAAATGCTGTTTACTTCAAGTACCTGTAACATTTCACTGGGTCAGATCTCTTGAAAAAACTGAATGAAAATCAGTCTGTGTAAAAGAAAGACATTCTGCTGACATTTTCTGGTCAACAAAAAAACAAACAAAAACACACACACAAACACACACATTTACACAGAAGTTTACCGATATAAATCACACACACGTTTACACAGAAGTTTATAGATACAAATCATTCTCCTCCACTCTTCGTCTGCTTTCTGAGCACTGTTGTTTCAGATGAATGCAGACAAATTATTCTGTTTTTTTAACCTACTCTGAGCAGGTATGTTTTTGCAGTCTGCATGCTATCCTTCAGCAGCTTTGCACAGTTTTGAATAGGCTCAATAAATTGATGTAAATCGTTTTTTTCAGTGGGAAGTATATATGAGCATCTTAATACTTAGTCACTTTAGTATGGTGCATCTACCATTTGGTGACAGAGATCAGATAAAAAAAAAAAAATCTTGATAAGAACATTCAACTACACATGAATCGAAGACCTCATTTCAATAAGATCTGAATTACAATACAACATCTGTAAGGTTTAAATAGGTGTTAATAAGATTTAAAGCATACATAAATATGTCAAGTTTAGAAAGGTGCAGTCCATTCTACTACCTTCTTTTTTTTTTTAACCTACTTTTGACTATTTAAGAAGCATAAATATTAAATCCATTCTACCTAAAATCCATTCTACCTACTTAGGTAGAATCCATTCTACCTAAAGTTCTTTGGGGAAATCAAGAAGTATATTAAAATCCATTCTACCTAACATTCTTTGGAGAAATCAAGAAGTATATAAAATCATTCTAAATCAAGAAGTATATAAAATCCATTCTACCTAAAGTTCTTTGGAGTAATCAAGAATACGTTACAATCCATTCTACCTAAGTTTCTTGGACCAATCAAGAAGTGTACTAAAATCCACGCTACTAAATTTCTTTGGACTAATCAAGAAGTGTACTAAAATGGACTAAACAAGAAGTGTATTAAAATCCATGCTACTCACAATCTTGGGACTAATCAAGAAGTGCACTTACCAAAATCCATTTACCTAAAATGTTCTGGACTAACCAAGAAGTGCACATATCAAAATTCACTGGGATTAAGTTTCCATTCTTGACTGCAAGTTAACTGCAACCTAACACTGGGTCAGCTATGAATACAGAATGAATACATTCATAAATTTCTGAAGAAGAAAATGGCAAGGAAAATACCAAAAGAAATCTGAAAATGGCAAAAAAATGGCACCACCACATACAATCATATTAAAACAAGTAGCACAAGTCTGACAGATTGTCACAAGAAAAAAAAGTTTGCCTCATATAATGCAAATGTACATATTGCACAATCTCATTAATAAATATACAGTCGACCAACACTTTAAAGCAAAAGAAGCACCCAATACAAATTCTTTGTCTCATATTAAACAAACTGCACCATCGGAAAAATTCGCGGCTATTTCAGACTGTAAAGAAATCATATAGGATAAAAATGTATTCAGTTTCAAGATAAAAACATGTTCAACCAAAGACAATCATTGTAACTTGACTGTAAAATATATAAATGATAATCATAATGGCCACATGCAACAACCACTACTGAGATTCTTGCATCTCGTACACATATTCACGCACATTTACACACAAACTACATACATAAACACACATGTGAATACCCACAGACAATGACACACGATTACATGCATACTGCACACAGACAATGACAAGTGCATGCACGCACAAAAATACACACACACACACACCACACACACAGAGTTGTTTATGTGTTCACAAAATGCTCTCTGAATAAAATTTGTACTAACATGACTGGGAGTAGAGAAGAAAACAAAATAGCATTTTCAAAAGTGCACACAGCAGAAACAAACAAAAAACAAAAAGGAACAAACAAGTTCCTTTTCCTCCCCATATAAAGCATATCATTAATATAAATACATACAAAAATAAATCTGACAGAACAAGAAAACAATTTTTATCAATAAAGCACTTCCATGAAGAAATAAGCAAATGCATCAGTATCCTTGCATAACAAAGAACCTTACAGACCAATATTTCAGTTTTGATCAAAGATTTAGCACTAGCCCATTTTGGATCTTGTTAATTTGACAAGAAGAAGAAGAAGAAAACTTTTTTGAAAAGATGAAAACTGTAACAAACAACAAGAAAACTTTCTCGAAAAGAAGAAAAACTGTTTGTCCTTTTTCAAAAGAGGAGACTAAAAACAAAATTGGAGTTGTCAAAACCCAGACTGTGAATACACAATAACCAGGTTATGCCTAGAATAATACTCTACTTGAAGGAAACAATTACCAGCAATATGTCCCAAGGTACAAACAAAATTCAGTAGCTGCACACTTTATCAGTACAGGACCCACTTTATCGTGCCATGAAATAAATGGCAACGACAATAGTGATCACAATGATAAGGCCGATTCCAATCAGCATAATACGGTTCTGTATAATCCTGCACACAGAAAAACAATTGCATTCAGCAAAATAATTAATGGAATACTCTGTTTTTGAGTTTATGGGTTTAAGAGACCATAAGTCATACATACAGACAGGGACACACATTTATATATACACAGCATATGGGCATGTATGTACATTGCAGAGCGTGTATACAGGGAGAGGCCTTTAGAGGTTCTCGCACATGCTGGCCAGCCGCTGTATTGTGAACTAGCTTGGGTGCGGCAGGCTTGCTCTGCACTACTATATTAACACTAGTAATAGAAGGCATATACGCATGAACAGTTTGTATAACAGCTGTTGGATGACTGCCAATGTTGCAGATCGCAGCATTCAAGAAGCGGGCACATTCATGATAAGGTGGCCAGTAGCCACGCGAGTCTACAACGCTGGAGGTGAAGATACCATCTCCAGATATACATGTATATAGCTCAGTGGAGTAAACACAAACATACTGAGAGAAAGAGGCAGACAGAAAGACAGAGAGATAAAGACAGAAACAGACACATGCTCATGCAGGCACATGTGCACACACAAAACTGGAATCAGATTATGATCAATAACCTTATTAAATATGAAATGTGAATAAAACAAAACATTAACAATTCTCCTGCAACAGCTGACATATTTGTGTGAAGTGGAAAAATCAATTTATTTCAAGGTAGCATGCATTAAATATATTTTTGTCTCAACTGATGACTGTGATAGAATAAACAAGATGTTCACGCTACAAATTTTCAACAGCAAAAACAAAAACCCCACAAAAAGAGAAAAACTACACCTGGAAAATTAAACCTGAATAATAATGTTTTTATATAATTCAAAAGGCAAAACAACAGGTAACGCTTATTTCCACTTCTATAAAACCTGCGATGTTAACATCCAATAGTCAGTATCATGGTCTACTGCAAAATCAGTGACATCAAATCTATGGCAGTAGATGTAAAAAAAGTAACTGAAGAATGCAAGGCAGTAGATTCCCCACACTAATCAGCTAATTTAATTCTCCAATACACAAGTCCTGAATATAACCAAGTATCACTGAGCTTATTGGCGATTATTGTTATCATGCTAATAATTCAAATATGAATGTGGCCAATAATTTTGCAAACAGATTTTTAGCATCCTGATATTTTTCTAGGGGTTAAGCATTAATACTTTGAATTCAAAATAATATAAATCTCCAACAATGATGTATTACAAATTAGAAGTTTAATTATTTTGAAATATCTACCTTCATGATAAGTCCTTCAAACTGATTTCCTCTTCAACACAAATGAAAAGAAAACGTTCTGGTGAAAAGAGAAGCAGATGAGACAAGTCATAATCACTGACCAATAAGAGTTAACTAACCTTTTCATCATTCCAGACAGAACTCTGGAGCTCTTGCCTAGAGTGGTGTCCATATCATGTAACTGAAACAATAGAACTCCATCCTGAACAAATACTGACTGCTACAACTTTATACATTTTCTTTAATTAGCAAGCATGCATGCAAAAATGCTAACCAATAATATACTTGTTTCCTTGTGGCATAACAAAACAGAAAAATCCAATTTTTGTGTTGTGACTTTGAAATTTTGCCAGGATGGTGCAGAGGTAGACACTTGCCTTCTGATCTATCTGATGAATTTGCATGCCTGAAGCTTCCAATCTACCCAGTCATACATGGTGCCTCACCCTTTTCAAAGTTTGGGAAGGCAAAGCATAAATAGACAGAAATGGCACCATCCTCATAGTGCAGCCCTCCTAAAAAGTTGAAGTCTTTACCATCTCACTCCTCTAAAATCCAGGAGTGATGGAATACATTTACCTTACCCACCTAACCTACATTATAACATTACTAAACATGCGTATTTTTATCAAAGACGTGCACCATAAAATGCGCATAATATTTGACAGTGCAAGATTCTTTGATCATGAGCACTACTGGAACACAGAATTATACAAAACAGTTTTTCTTTTTTATTCTTTTTCACCCTTGCAAAGAGTAATGTACAGAATTGCATAGTACAAGATTCTTCTATTTTCTCACCATTGCAATGGGTTTTTAAAAAAAAATTTCTTAATTACATGCTCCATAATACCAAAGAAACAGTACAAGATTCTTTGATCTGCTGGACCAAAATACAGTGCTCACAACACTGAAACCAATACGAAAAGACAATAACGTCTTGCTCAGCTCTATAAAATAAAACTGATGCACTCCTTTGGCATATTCATTTTCCTTTATGCTTGTAAAACATGGATTCTAACAGCTGACTTACAGTAGGTAGGACCACCGCCTATTACAGCGTGTGTAACACAGGCTGACAAGCTGCATTTTGGCTACTTTTCACATCGGCCTGGCTGACAATATATTGCACCTACACTTGTAAAAAATATGTCAGTGAATAAAACAATCCTTCTACCTTCTTTCTTGTATGTTTATGCGAGAGAATGTGGACGAGTATTTCCGATGTAAGATGAAACCGGAGCTTGGGTATCGCGTGCAGCAAACCCCGCGGCCATTTTTTTTTCACACCTCGCGCCGGCTTGTGTTGGGGTACTCCCCTAGAATGCTCACGGATTCTCCGCAAACCGACCAATCAGAACACATGTACTATCGATGGAAAGGTCGGGATTTCCTCTACACGTTGGTGTAAATTTCGTATTTATTTGTTTACAATTTAGAAGGTTTCCAAGAGGTTGAAAAATCGCTTCTTTTCAACGTACAGCGAAATTTTACTGCTTCGTTCAATCAGATCAACTTATATATCGACGGAAAGCTTGATTTTTCCTCTTTAAAATGGTATATAACTTGACCTGGAAGTCGTTGCCGCGCGTTGAGTCCGTGGGGAAGAAAAGGGAGAACCCCCACACGCGCTCGCTTTGTCACACTGACAACATGGCTGAGCCAGCAGATGCAGCCGGCGTGCATGGCACCTCTCGTGTTTTCGACTCGATTACCCCATTACTGCGTAAATAACGGAAGTCTACCACCTGGAACTGTTGATTAGTTATCATATTTGATTTCCTTTGTGATTACAGTAATGTTTTAGGCAGAAATCGTCGCATAATTGTCTCTCAGTTTACGTGTACCCGAACCGGAAGTGGCAAAGTCGATCGAAAGACTGGGAGTACAGTGCTGGCTATGAAATCGCAAAATAACTCGGAATTTGTGCGATATCTTTCTATAGACCCCTATTGTTTTTGAAGAAAGATGCCTTAAGGATCTTACGATTTTTTGAAGAGTCGTTTTATGTAGTTCCTCTATTTTTAAATGATGTTTTGTTCGACATTTCACTGATCAGGAACGATAACTCGGGAAGGGTAGCAGACGAATTTTTTCAGTTTCGAAGAAACGCATGTTGGTTTTTCAACATGCCTTCACCCTTCTCCTTTTATACACGTGTATATGAAACTTAATCCGTTTTCCGGGAGAATGGTAAGACTGGAGGAAGCGATAAGATTCTACTCCTCAGTGGTTGAGGAGGGAAAGGGATCATGGTGTGCATGCAAGAAACAGCAACTTGAGTTTCAACTTTCATTCTCAACTTTTGTTAGCAGAATGTGGTGTGTGCCCATGGCATGTGCTATAAATATAATCATCATCAGGCAGTTTAGAAACTCTGTACCTTGTAGTTATTTGTTATGAATACATACACTAGATTTCTTCATCATAATTTTTCAAAGGCATGCCAGGTCAGAGCAGATCAACCACATGCAGTGCTGTGCTGATAACTGAAGTGAGGTAGCTGCTAAAACTGAGTTGCCAGCCAATGCTGACCCCATGCCTGTAGTTGATGCTCCAGATGAGGATGAAGAGGAGGATGCCCTTCCTGTTCCAGAAGAGCTGGAGAACGACACCGAAACTTTTGACTTCCAGTACACTGGCCAAGGACAGTCTGTCGCAGTATTTTACGATGACAGGTTCTATTTAGGACAAATCCTCATGGTCCATCGACCTGACCTCGCAGATGTGACGTTCATGGAACAGCGAGGTGAAGAAAATGTCTTCAAGTGGCCCTCATCCGACACCATTGAACAAGTTGCTGCTTGTTTTGTGTTTTTCTCTGACTTTGACCTTGTCGAGAAACACAGGGTGTGGGCAGTCAGAGAGGCAGAGTGGGCATCCATGAAGAGGAGGTGGAGGCAGTTCCTGCAGCATGCAGAACAGCTCGACGCGTAGTTGGGCACCAGTTTGCATCCTGTTCCCCGTGAGCCATCATCCACATTAATTTCTCAGATTTGACTGCTTCAGTATTGACAATATATTGTGAACAACTGTGCCTGACTTAAATCAGCCACCTTTGGACACACCAGACCCAGTCTACCAGCCACTAGAGTGTCATTGTCTTCATTGACTATGATGGACAAACAGCATCATTGTGAGCATGTTCTCTGTATTGACTTTGTAAGGTGTGTTTGACTTTGAGGTGGTCAAGAGATTACTTTTCTGCAGCAGCCAGGATACCAGAAATTAATGCATGAAATGTACCACACTTGAAATTACCCAGACAATTTGGTAGTGAGTGTTTGAAGTCTTTTCGCCTTTTCATGGGTATATTTGTCTACATTTTATCCAGTTGATCTTGCATTGGCTTTGACTTTGTGCCTTCCAGCTCCCTTTATTTTCAGTATATTATCTTTTAACAAAATTATTTAGATAGCTGGATGTCTGCTGAATCCACTGATATAAGTATCATTCCTGTATCTTTATTAGTTCTCAAGATACATCTGTTTTGTGTTCGTCATGTGTAAAATCAGTGATCGGACAGCTGCCAAAATGGCTTTTTTCCTCATTTTTAGAGCCTTTAGTCTTCAAAACCAATTATAGGACAGCTCTGGAAAAAATCAGGTGCACTGTGCATGTTATTGGGAGCTTGGAGGTAAATTTGCAGCCTTGGGTGAGCATTAGGTTTGAAGATCTTAGTCCCCAAAAGTCGCTGATTATGCATTTGATGAAAAACGCCATTATTTTAGCTATTTCAACAGTGAATATCTCAAAAACTAATAAAGATATTTTTTTGAAATTTTGCATGTGCTTTTGTCTTGTTATTTCCTTTCTAAAAATGTAAATTTTATTATATTTAGTTGAAGTTAAAAATTTGGCTGGTCCTACCTACTTACAGTAGGTGATCCGAGCCATGGAGATGATGGTCCACCGAAAGATTCTAAGCATCTCATCTTCCAATCATATCACCAACAAGAGTGTACACAGCAAAATCAAACAAGTTATTAGCCTATATGAAGACCTTCTGACCACACTGAAATGACACAAACTGAAGTGGTATGCACATGTCACAAGATCTCCAGGCCTTTGCGAAAACCATCCTGCAAGGCATAGTCAAGAGGAAAGAGGAACACAGATGAGACAGGAAGACAACATCCAAGCCTGAACTTCCCAGACAGTGACAAAGGACAAGGACTGATGGAGAAAACTCATCGCAAAGTCATCAGTGATGCAACAAAACAAGGATACTGTCACTGGAAATTATCAGACACACCATCTTCTTGGAGAAGTGTAGCTTGACCTCAAAGAAAGGCAGGCAGAAAAGCTTTTGACTTGGAACACATTCCACATCTGTGGACCCCACTTTTTTCTCTTCAGCTCTGAAAATTGTGAACCAAAGAAGTGCATCTGGACAAAAACGGCTACTTTCTGCTTATTACAAAAAATCTCAAAGTTGCTTCCTTTGATCCAATTCAAGTTTCTGAGAAAAAGTGATGAAAACTGCTGATGTTTCAAGGGATTTCTGAGCACCGATGTTCCAGCTTCAGCACAGTGGCATAAAGTTTTTGTACTTACTCTGCCCTTGGATCTCTGTATGGTCTCCCTTTGGGTGTTCAGGTCTTCCATTATCTGACTTCCAATTTCTTCTGCAATCACATGCACAAAAAGAGGATATAGCACTTTTCTAAAAGAACTGGTACATGAGTAGACTGGCATCACCCTGACAACATACATGCAATAATTATCATTAGAAAACAGCAACAACAACAACAACAACAAATATTAAAATATTATTACTTTCATTATCAGAGCATAGTTTTCCAAGTACAAAGTACAACAAATATGTGATTCTCACAAATTTATGAAGACTCACGTGTGTGTGTGTGTGTGTGTGTGTGTGTGTGTGTGTGTGCGTGTGCGTGTGTGCGTGCGTGTGTGTGCGCGCGTGTGTGTGTGTGTTCATGCATGAGAGCTGAGTGGATGAGGCAGACGATGGGTGAGAACCCAAGTCGAATGTGACAGCCTACGGTGAACATGAAAGCCTAGCATGCTGTGTCATCTTGTACTTTTGCTGGGGTAACATGGGGTCATCAGTACAAATTTCAAATTCTAGCTATTCTGGTGTCCAGGGGTGTGGCAGTAGTTGCAAAAGTGACAGTGAAATATTCTCCTTTGGCAGGGCTTGTTGATGTTGCCATCAAAGCCACTTGTTTTCAGGACAGAACATCTCTGTTTCAGGCAAATTTTGATGAGACCATCCCATTTCTGCTTCATGAAATGATCTGTAAAACATCTGAACTTCTCAGCCAACACAGTCTTCTTGATTTCCCTTCTCTGGTTGAATGGCTAGATTCTTAAGAGTGTCTCTATTTTTTTGGATCCACGTAGACATCACTGCACCAGTGGTGAGTCTGAGAGCCTGGTTCTGTACTTTGCCAAGGGCCTGCAAGTCTGTCTTGGCTGAGGTCAATCATACAGTGAAGCCGTATTCAAGGTGGAGCCTGACTGTTCCCAGGTGTGCTGTTTTCTGTATCTTCTCATTTGTTCCCCATATAGTACCCACTAACTTCCTATCGCTAGCTTGCACATGGCCTTAGTTTTTGCTTTTGCTATGTGTGTCTTCGAAGTCTGCCTATTGTTAAAAGTGACTCTAAGGTAGATTACTTCATCCCTCTTAAGAGGGATTTTTCTACGCTTCATTGATGCCAGTCTTCTGCTTGGTTGATAAGGTGAATAGCATTGCAGAAGATTTCTCCTCGTTTAAGGACAGAGCACAAAATACATTTAAAAGCCCCCAATCTTCATTTGATAAATACCACAATACACCACGTTCTTTCTGAAACAAGCATGCAAGTTACATATTTTGCTGTGTTTACCTGTCTCCACTGCTATTCTGTATCCTTGGTCAAGTTTGCGTGATGATCGCTCCAAACGTTCTGTGTTGTCTAGTAACCTTGTGCGCTGAAACAGACATACTACAACTATTTTTTTTTCAATGTTTTCAAATCATCTTCATCCTGCTGAAATTTATGAATGTTTCAAACTGTCTGCTCTCACCTCTGCATCTTTCATACAATCCTATCTAAACAGAATGTCTGCATGGTTAAATTTTAACCCTTTGACTCCCTCACTCTATCCATCAACTGCAAAAACTTAACCCTTTGTCTCCCTTGTCCTATCCACCAACTGCAAAATCTTAACCATTTGACTCCCTCACTCTGTCACATTCCCGCAAGAAGCTTCTGGATAGGGTGAGGGAATCAAAGAATTAAGTTTTTGCTTTGCTAGCATGGTTGACAATGCAGGATGCTGGTGGACAGGGTGCAGGAGTCAAAAGGTTCACCTCAAAGGATGAAAATGAAATTTACTTGACCCCACTGGCAGAGTAGTATTAGTCCTGTTGGCTTAAATGCAGATCAGGATTTAACCTATCATATTCCGTAAATTCACTTTAATTCAATTTTCTGCTTTAATTTTATGCTCTACTCAAACTGAATGTAAACTGAACTTGAGTGGGAAGTCTGGGACTCTGCAGTAGTTTCACGCAGTAAACAACTATAACTGAACAGAACACACAAGACTGACCAGTAAGCAAATTTATCTATGTATCTTCGGTACTATGATCCTTTTGCATATACTGAATAACAGCAATTGCAAAAGCACACACTCACACATGTTTCAGAGACATTATTAAGCTTAGCTCATTTAATCAGACTAAAGTACCATAACTCTTTGACACCTCCAAACTATATTACAGTATCACAGAGCATCTCTGAGATTGACTTCCACGAAATGTTGACAAAAACTTATCTTGGAATTCACAAGGTTGGTTCCTTCATTCATGCAGAGAAAACAGAGCATGTACAATCATTACCAAAGACAAAAGCTACCACAGGTCCTCAAAAGGCTGATTCCACAATATACAAACCTGATCTTCAGTGTCATGAGTATCATCACCCAGCAGTTCATCCCGACTGGAGTTAATGCTAATCGTGCTCTTTTCTGGAAAACAACAGAAAAGCAAGTAAACAAACAAACCATTCTTCTTCTTCTGCTGCTTCTTCTTTTCTCCCTTAACTCTATGAAAAGTCATTGGGGCACCGCATTAAAGCACTATTCACTAGATTCCTCCAGCTCTGTTGGTTGTGTATCAAAGCCTGAGTCTCTGCAAATGTTTTAGATTCCTCCAGCTCAGTTGGCTGTGTGTCAAAGCATGGGTCTCTGCAAATGGTTTCTCTCTTTCACAGTGTTTTCAAATGGCTCCCTGGAGAAATGAAATGATTTCCTTTCTTCTTCTTCTTTTTTTTTGGTTTGTTTATTATAATTCACTTTTTTGGAGGGGTAATCTAGAAATACTATACTTGATAGACATTTAAAACTTATCTATATAGAAACACAATATTATATTTGATAGATATTTAAAAGTTATCTATTTAGGAACACATTTATAATAACAGACAGAACTTTTAAAGTTACATGTACACACACACACACACACACACACACACACACACATACACACACACACACACACACACAACACACAAACACACACATACACACAGAGCATATAAAAACAAACATCACACCTACCATATCTGTTTGCTGTTTACTGAGTTCAGCCTTAAAACTACGAATGCGGGTCTGGTACTTCTGCCTGTCCTTGGAGTCCAGTTCCTTCACCTCCAGCTCCATTTGCTCCAGCTGTCAAAAACTATGGCACTCAGTAGGCAACAAAAAGTATGAATATTGCCATCTTTTCCCTCAAAAGTTATTTTGTTTGTTTGTTTGTTTGTCTGTTAAGAATTTTTCAGTGATCTTTAAAAGTGGTAAAATACATCATACACAAGTAAACATATATAGATCTATGCAAGAGTGCACACACCACACACACACACACACACACACACACACACACACACACACACACACACACACACACACACACACACACACTCTACATGATAATTAAAGAAAAATAATGACAATGACAATGATGATAAAATAACAGCAATAACAATATCTATAAACCATTCAATCTTGACTCATAAATCAAGTCAAAGCGTATGCTTAATAAATCAAATCAGTGCACACAATCACTGCATACACACACACACTAATCAAAATGCTGACCCTCTTTCGTTTGCTCTTAATGCCTGTGAAAAATTTGATTTTC
The DNA here is from genome assembly GCA_030674185.1 of Monoplex corrugatus. Classification (NCBI taxonomy): domain Eukaryota; kingdom Metazoa; phylum Mollusca; class Gastropoda; order Littorinimorpha; family Ranellidae; genus Monoplex; species Monoplex corrugatus. The sequence goes on along the minus strand of CM060306.1, from coordinate 29,040,612 downwards.
ACAAGCAAACTCTGGTCACTTATGCATCCAGGTCCTGATATACTGATACTCATCCTGCGGAAGGCATTTTATTTGTGTATTTGTTGTTAGTTTTGTTTTTTGCTTCTTATCAGCCAAAGATCGGAGGGAGGACAACAGTTACTATATCTAATATGCACTTGAAATAATAAAATACAGGGGTAAACAAGCTGCAAAATATATGATAAATAAATGTGAGAAGAAGAAAACTCTCAATAACATTATTTCTGACTTAATGAAGTCGTGCTCTAGTTTGCCTTATTTAGGCAGTAACTGTGGACAGTCAACTATACAGCCTGGCTGGCTACATGCCATATCATGTGATCTGGCTAGGCCATATGCTGATGTCATATCATGTGACCTGACTAGACTATGTGTTGATGTCATATCATATGACCTGGCTAGGAAAAGTGCTGATGTCTTATCATGGCAAAGCCATGATGTGCTGACACCATACTATGAGACCTGGCTAAGCTACACACTGAGGTCATACCATATAACCTGGCAAGGCTACATGCTGATGTAACATCATGTGACTTGGCTTATCCAAATACTGACGCCATATCATGTGATCTGGCTAGGCTATGTGCTGATGTCATATGTGACTTGGCTATGCCATGTGCTGTCATATCATGTGACCTGGCTAGGCTATGTGCTGATGTCATATTATGTGACTTGGCTATGCCATGTGCTGTCATATCATGTGACCTGGCTAGGCTACATGCTGATGTCATATTATGTGACTTGGCTATGCCATGTGCTGTCATATGTGACCTCGCTAGGCTACATGCTGATGTCATATTATGTGACTTGGCTATGGCATGTGCTGTCGTATCATGTGACCTGGCTAGGCTATGTGCTGATGTCACATCATGTGACCTGGCTAGGCTACATTCTGACATCATATTATGTGACTCGGCTATGCCATGTGCTGTCATATCATGTGACCTGGCTAGGCTACATGCTGATGTCATGTGACTCGGCTATGCCATGTGCTGTCATATCATGTGACCTGGCTAGGCTACATGCTGATGTCATATTATGTGACTCGGCTATGCCATGTGCTGTCATATCATGTGACCTGGCTAGGCTACATGCTGATGTCATGTGACTCGGCTATGCCATGTGCTGTCATATCATGTGACCTGGCTAGGCTACATGCTGATGTCATGTGACTCGGCTATGCCACATGCTGTCATATCATGAGACCTGACTATGCCATGTGCTGATGTCATATCATGTGGCCTGCCAAGGCTACACATTGATGTCACATCATGATCATGTGATTTGGCTTGTCCACATGCTGATTTCATGTGATCTAGCTAATCCTCTGGATGATGTTATACCATGTGACTTGCCTAAGCCACTTTCCTTAATGTCTATGTACCTTTGTTCTCACTCAGAAAACATGTGTCTTGTTGGTTTACCTCACTTTTGGTAGGAACAGGCCTTGAATTGAGTAGACTGTCAGCTAACTGGGAAGACATGCACTGATGCAGTTTTAGGAAAATAGTTATCTCTACTCTCTGACTTTGAAGAAAGAAAGACTACATGTGAAAATGTGGCCAGCACTATATATTCTGAAGTCGGCTGTGTTGATGTGGGAATGTGATTAACTGAAGAAGCCAGCAGTGCTGCTGTTTAGTTATGGTCAAGGCAGATTATAATAGTACGGTTCCATTGAAACGTGAGGAAGGAAAATAAAGAAAAACAACAATTAAGCTTCAACAGGCCTGCTGATCTAAATACAAATTGTGTTTTTCAACTCCTCCTCTACAGTGTACTGTGCTGTTGTTTTTTTTCATAACATGAACAGGTGCTGGAAAGATGAGAATTCACCCCATAACAACTACAATTCAACCCCTCTTTAGTATCCTGCTACACATATAAACTTTACCAGCTCTGAAGCTTCTTCAAACAGCTTTTCAGCCTGACGAACATGGGTCTGCCTTTCAGCTGGAACATAGAAAATATCATTTTATGGTACATACATTATTGTGAGCATTTAATATAAATTTGATGCTGTAGTGCATTCAAGTTGGAATACGAGGATCATCCAATAAATAGAGAGAGTCTATATAGATCTAGAAAAACACTGAAAAAACAAAACAAAACAAAAAACCATAATGTTCTATACTTTTCTAGTAATTCTACAGTCCTTTCATGTAGGGAAGGCTTGAAATGCCCACCGCTGACAACAAGCATTCATATGTAGTACCTGTTTGGCAATCTCCACTTCTGAGTCATCCAACTCCAAGTCATAAAAATGTGTATCCTACCTGAAGGGATTATTTCAACTTTTATCTTCAGTAAGACAGTATAGGACCCACCTTGCTGCCACACATCTCATTCCAGATTAATTTATAAAAATAAAACAAATTCACATTAACTGATCCACAACTAATACCAGGGTCATCAGCAATCTCTTCACTCATTATTCACCTATTTTCATTCAAAATTTCATATCAGTTTTGATATTATTCTCGTCAATAGCTTCAACTGGCCTTCCCAGACTATATGCGCCTTAACTTCCTTTATCAAATTCAATTTAGAAATAAATGTCCTGTTCTTCGATGTTCAAACAGAGCCAGGACACGTGGAATGACTGTGCCTAAACTGATGTCATAAAAGATAATGTCACAATATTTGCATAATTAGATCAAGGAATAACTGTGTCATGTAGTGTAAAGTTTCCAGGTGCTGTGACAATTACTAATCTTTTAAGTTATATTTAGTCATTGTCTCTATTTTGGATGACCCTTATAAACTGAATGCTTATAAATAATAAAATAAAATAGTAGTCTGCTTGCATTATCAGTATCACCTCACAACATCATTTCAGTTCTCATGCCTGTTTGCCAATCATGTAAACTTTTTCTTGAAAAAAATTATTTCTAACATCTTCAACGGCTGACAAAACCTATCAGACCAAACTGGACAATCAAGTAACATTTTCTTTCATAGACTTTATATTAAAACATTAAAAAAAAGTTTCCTTTTTTTATTGCCCATATGCAAAAATGATTTAAAATTAACTAAAGTTATTTATAAATAATGCAATAGTAAACACTATAGTCTAATAGTATTATTTTCTCAAATTGAAACAGGCTGATACTGTGACAGTGAGAGTCCTGAGTAAGCTGCTCTTTCAAAAGTCTTCTTGATTCAGATACAATAATTAAACAGTCAAAACTGAGCTTTCATAATTGATGAGTAATGTACAGCATGTCCAGTATGCTCATAAATCAAATCTACACAAGCAAAGACAAAAAGTACCAACCATAGAATGGGTATATAAAGGCCAAAGGGCACATGCTTTTTGTTGTCAATATTTATTGCTACTACAAAGCAGGGACAGGGCATGGAGTGTGTGGTGATCGAACACTCATTTTTGCATCACTTTATAGGACACTGCTATGAAGAGCAAATGCAGAAGATAAAAATATCACACGGTAAGTGACAAGCCTGCAGTCCATTTTTCTCACAGTGATTGACAGGAACAAGCTCCAGTGTTTTTACTATCATGAAATATGATATCATGGAGAGTAGGTCATAAAGGTCACAGTCGAGTCCTACTCACCATAGCCTACTTATAATACTACAGGCAAATGACCTTGTACTCCTGGGCCCATTTCATGCATAACTGACTTCAGTTTCTAACAGTGATCTGAGTGAACAGAAGTAGAATCTTCTCTTTGGTAAGAACATTGGCTTGAAAGCCAGATTTCCTCGAGTTGCTAGCTAGACTAGCATACTTTTAGTTTTACACTTTTCAGTCTTGTAGATATGGGCGTCCTCCATTATATTTTCATACAGCACAGTGAGCTTGATCAGAAACATTTGTTTTGATGCATGCTATTCTTGCTGATTTCTGGAGTTTTTCCCCCCATTCTGGAAGATCTACTGTGCACTCCCAGTCATCTACTCCATCCAACAGTCTTGCATCCATACTCTGGACATCACAGCTTTTCCTGGCCACAGTTTGCTTCCTCCTGCCAACTTCAGCAGCCAAGTAGAAAGTTGTTGGAGCGTCTGGTGGCATGGTTTTTCCCTTGGCTGCACAGACCACTTGTGCAAACTCTAACACTTGATTGTGCCTCCATGTGCACCTTCCCTGGGTTATCATTATACTCTGCATGAGATCAGGGCATGCTTCATTGCTTGCCCTTACAGAGCATGCACGCAAGGTCATCTGATTTATCCCCACTTCATCATGATTTGCATTTGTGGGCAGGAGGTTATATACAGATCTGAGGAAGAAACCAGTATTGCTGCGTGCAGTATATCATAACCATCTCTCATTTTAATTTTACACATGCGCGCATGCTGGTATGTGTGTGTGTGTGTGTGTGGTGAGTGTGTGTGTGTACTGTGTCAGTGTCCGACTCTCTGAGTGTGTGTGTCACAACGTGTGTGTGAGACATGTGATCGTCTTAGCGGATTCCTTCAGCGACACAGTAATTAAAAGGGAAATGTGATCAAATCATTGCTTTGAAAGTCAAATCAAAGGCAGATCAAGAGAGCGAGACAAGGACAATCGAACTAGAAGACAAGAGAGAGTGAAGAGAAAGAACTTTTTTTTTTAGGCCTAGATCAGTAAGATGAGAAATCAGAAATGAACAGACTAAGATAGTACTAGATACTAGACTAGTATACTATAGTAGGTCAGCTCTCTGCAAACCGTTATCATGTCACATGCGTAAACACTAAAAAATCAAAGAGAAATTCATACCACCATTTGTCGCTGATATTTTGCCAATTTGAAACGTTATGTCAGCAGTTATTGTGGAATATTGTTGTTCATAATGCTGGACAAGACTTGCCATGTTGCAGCCAAGTGTTCCTCTGATCTGAATAGGAATAAAAGGACCTGCCAGTTCAGGAAAAGCATGTACCATTTATGGTTCTCCTCCGGAGGTCTCCGCTGCTGTTAGTTTCATAAAAATGGCTATAAATTTCATGCAAAAGCAGTTTCAGAATATGGTGTTTTCTGAATGAAAAAAAGAAGAAAAGAAAGACAAACAAGAAGTGTTTTCTAAAAATTGGTTTTCCCCTGTCACTTGTCCGTGAATAGTATATCCCAAATCAGTTTTCCAGTTTAGTCTTAGATGGCGCACTTCCTCTTCTTGATAAACAAATCCAAACATCGCAGTAGGATCGTAGCAGACAGCACTGTAGGAAGTAGGTTTACACAACAAACTCATTGTACAGCCTTTCTGTATCAATCAGAAACAGTTTTATCATGTCACTGGATCCCAATCCAAATCCTCGAAACAAGCCACTGATCAGTTTGATTTTCATTCTTTGACTGAAAACATTGAATTCCCTGAGTCATTCAATTCGCAGTAGATCTAGGTCAGAATGAAAAATATCGAACTTTCACACAGAACAAGTTTAGGATAAAAAATCCATTGCTTGCAAATGAAGACAATACATGAATAATAAACTAGAACCGTCTTGAAGAGGAAGGAGTAACACGAACACCATAAACCCAGCTGACGCACCAAGCGCAGTAGGCCGACTATTTCCCCTATGTTTAGCCTATGCCTCTTTTCTGCGACATACCAAATAATAAATCAAGTTCAAGAAAGACTCAAGACAGCCTGATTCACGTGTAGAGACTTCATTTCCAGAGACAACAGTTTCAAGACCCGAAAGCTGGGAGAATTAAAAAGTCCAAATCACAAGATTGAAACATGTTTTATTTGTATGTAATTAAAATATGGTCGAATGGCTGGTGCGGCTAATGCATTGTTTACAGCAGCAGACAAATGCAAAAGTAGAAACATGAAGACATTTACTGATACCATGGCTGAAAACATCATTTTCAAATATACAATAACAGAACATTTAAAATCCCCAAAAGTTACACTGAACAGTTCATATCTAATTAATTTTCATTAATTACAACCAAAGAAAGAAACTGAAAGCCTCCAAAACGCGGAGCCATCTTGAGAAATAAACAGTAACAAACAGTACCATCAGTGGATTTCTTCCGTACAAGAGGCAGAATCACAGAGCTGAGGTACAGTAGCCAGAACGCTGACTTTGGTAAAGATCCATCAATGAAGAGCTGACAAAATCTTGCTGATACATTTTTGTCCATAGACACCTGCCACACACATACACACCGACATACACCTCCTTCCGGTCAATATGAAATGCATTCAATTAACAAGCCGACATTCAGGGCAATATGTGTGCATATGCCACAACACACACACACACACACACACACACACACACACACACACACACACACACACACACACACACACACACACACACACACACACACACACACACACACACACACAAACACATGATGTATACTGAAACAGAAAAAGAAAATCTCAAACAGGATGTCCACGAGAACGGCATTCATTAAAAGATGGACACATGCATCAGATAAACATAAAAAATGATTAACAACTGGACAGATAAATACATTTATTAGTTTGTGACATCATGTCATATTTAACACTTACACTGCCTCATCTTATCCACCAGTGTCTTGCAGTAAGCTCTGCTGAATAGGGTGAGAGAGTGAAAGGTTCAACTGAGTATGACCCAAACACCCTGGTAGACGAAGAGTATAATGGAAGCTATGTCTCACAGAGGCGCATTAAAAGCCAGCAAAATGTGTACAGAATACAAAACAGTTGGAAACAAAGTAAAGAACATCGTAAGAAACGCAAAGAAAGTTTACTTTAACAAACTAAATCAAAAACCAGAGAGACACAATAATAATCTAGTGAATTCTAAACGTATTTACTAAGGGCTCGTCTTCGAAATCCAATGAAATTCCACAACTGATTGCCAAAGCCTTTAATGAACACTTCTTATTAATCGCAGAAAACATTAACTGGAACAGATGGAACGCATTACAAGTACAACGAAAAATTCATCCAGTACTTTCAAGAGAGAAATAAACAACAACAACAACAACAATAACAAAAAGAAAAAAAATCATCACAGTTTCTGAGTCGGAAAATACATCTTCGATATGACCAATAAGAAATCATCTGGCTCAGAAGAAATCTGTAGCAACTATCAAAACTGTCTATGTCTCACATCGTTGAAACTCTAACATATATGTCTAATTTATGTATTGATCAGAAAATCTTCCCAAAGAATTCTAAAAAGCGAAAACAATCCCTTTACCAAAGACAAGAGATAAAATACTTTAGACAATTACAAGACAGCATCATTTTTATCAGTGGTTTCTAAACCACTTGAAAGACATGTTCTTAAATAAATGATGAAATACATGGAAGATCATTCACTATTTCACCCATTTCGATCAGGATTCTGTCAACATCATTCATGCAACACCGCTTTTGCAAACATAAACTCAGCGTTATTAGCCATAAATGATGTACAGTAATCAGGAATTCTCTTCTTAGATTTTAAGAAAGCATCTCACCTCATTAATCATAAAATCCTTTTTTCAAAACTTAATGTCCGTCTAAATAACTCCATCTCTTCCTTTCTTCGAATCATATCTTAAAGAAAGGATACAACGCTCATATGCTCATGGTAGGTTCTGTTCTGAAGTACGGTTATTGTTTGGTGTAACACAAGGTTCAGTTCTAGGCCCTATCCTGTTTTGTATTTACATCAATGGCTTACTCTTACGCATTAATCAAACTCCAAAGCTATATATTCTACTAACTTTAGATGGTGTAAATATAAAAAAGTTTCTGAGCACCCTTTACTTGGTGTATACATGGACGAAAAACTTACATGGGAAGTCCACACAATGATCATCCTAGTAAAATTCTCTCTAAGAATCTATTTCTTCTAGCAATCTCTCATATTTTATCAACACTAGAGCAAAAAGGCTATTTTACATTGCCCACATCAAATCCCATATTGACTATGCACCTCTCTCTCTCTCTCTCCCTCCCCCACCTCTCATTCTCAATATGTTAACAGATGACACGTAAAAAATGACGTGATGATAAACAAGGCACAGGGTATATAGAGACAGCGCAGCAACATCTTCTCCCCCTCTTTTCTTTCTTCTCTCTCCTCTCTCTCTCTCTTTCGCTCTCTCTTCTCTCTCTCTCTCTCTCTCTCTCTCTCCTCTCTCTCTCTCTCTCTCTCTCTCCTCTCTCTCTCTGACTTCTTTGTAAAGCTTTCTTTCTTTCGACTTTTTGTTCTTTTCCCCTACCTTTTTTTTTCAAGACATCAACAACATTTCAGCGTGGGAGAAAAACGGGAAGGAGGTTGGTTTGTATACAGTTCTTCCGTGCGCACGAATACACGCTGGCAGAGAAGACTGACAAATGAAGTAAACTGGAGGAAAGCGTACAGTTCTGAAGAGCTGGAGGGTGGGTTTGTTTTAGTTCATGTTGCAGAAAAGAGAACAAAGAGTGGAACAAATCAGTCTTCTTCTCTGGTGTCTTGTTAGTTTTGTTTTGTCTTATTTAGTTCATGTTGCATAAAGAGAACAAAAACAAAAACAAAACAAACAACAACAACAAAAGGTGGGACAAATCAGTTTCCCCCTCTGGTCTCTTGTTAGTTTTGTCTTAGTGTTTAGTTCATGTTGCAGAAGAGAGAACGAGGAGTGGGACATACCAGTCTTCTCTTCTGGTCTCTTGTTCGTTTTGTCTTATTTGCCTACGATTTTGGCGTATTCTATGGAATGATTCTTTTGGATTTCTTTTTCGTTTTGTCTTATTTGAGTAGGATTTTGGCGTCTGTCTATGCCATGATTCATTTTGGGTTTCTTTTTCATGGCTGTAATATGAACTCATCCGCGTTGAGTTGTAGTGACTGCAGCACGGGCAGGTTGATGAAGGCATCAGTTTGAACTTGCGGTTCATATACACTGCGCTGTGTTCAGCCGTTTGGGGCTGGTGCGAAACCTCACGAGGACCATATGTGCGCTGTAGGAAATACGTGATTGTCGTCCCTTTCTGCAGACGAGTTTTGTGATCCAAGTTAAACGGTTTGATTTAACTCATGAGAACTTGACAGATTGTAAAGAGAAAGAACGAACAATTCAATTCAACAACAAACAACAACAAACAACTACTTGTTTTTATAAATAATGTCATCCCCTCATCAACGTCTGAGGGATGCAGGAGTAAAGTAGGTAAATGTCCAACTTTCGGTCAAAAATCCTTGGTTTGATTGGCCTGGGCACCTCCTTCTGATGGATAAAAAGTGGAGATTTTTTTAGATATCCCAGGTCATTCTGTGTACAGACAGGCAGAATGCCTTAACCTGGTCCTTTCGTATATACGCACATACAAAATATCGAATGTGCTCTTTAAAGATTCTGTAAGTCATGTCAGTGGCTAGCTTATGGAAACATGTGAACACCAAGCATGCACGCCCACAAGAGATGCATAGTCTTAACAAATAATAATAATGATAATAATGATAATAATAGTGATGATGATGATGGTGGTGGTGGTGGTGGTGATGATGATGATGATATGATGATGATAAAGCGGAATGTGGCCAGCTCGCCAAACGGTTACAGTTTTCTGCGCTTCACCAAAGACCGTAAATAGAAGACTAAATTCCATATAGAATCTTTGGCATCACTGAAAATTTTGATCATGTGTAATGCACAATGGGAAATAACGCTGTTACAAGAACGTGAATCCAGACCACTCTGCGATAAGAATGATCGCGGCAGGGGTAGTGAGTACAGCTGATAATCGTCTCTGTCTAGCCTGGGACTTGCAGCAGCTGGCTGGATTTGATTTTTTTTTCAGGTCTGCTGCAGCATCAGTGTGATGCGTTTCAGATCTTTGCAATTTGCTCTTTTCTGTTCGCTGTTTCCCTTATCTTCTGCTGTTAATTCTGCTGTCTCTTTTGCCATTGATATTGGCTTACTCTTGCGTCTCTCTACAATACCATTTACCGGTCTATTTTCAGCACCTCTCATTTCATCTGACATCTTGTTTCATTGTTCCCGTCTTCTCACCCCTCCCCATTTAAGACTTGCTAGCGCATCAGCAGAGTTTTGCCAATGCTCAGAGTCTGTCAGATAATTACCGGTAGATTTGGGTGGAGCGCGTGTGGAAATATCTAGTAATTCCTCTCGAAAAAATTGATAAAGAGAAAGAAACCTATGAGACTCCAAACTCGTCTGATATCACCTTCGTAGTGTACCCGAAGAGTATAACCGTGGCTTCTATACTCGTTGGTGTACCTTATGCACCTTTAGTGTACTAACTTGATGTGTTTGTTAACAGAGATCCTGATGATTTATTGAACATGTCCATGTTTTATGCTTATCTGGTGATTCATACTGAATGCTGTTCCGTTCAAGTTCATATTTGATGACATTGTAGCTGTTGATGTTTCTCTCTTACTTCTACAGGAATGAGCTAGATCTATTCATTGAGACCTAGTAAGTGCTGTACTTCTACAACAACAGAATAACCTCCGGCATTTGACTCCATTTTTGAGACACTACAGATGCCAACCATTATGTTGTAGCTGCACGGTGACTGTAGTACTGCCGAGTGGTAGTGGTGTATGTATGAGTTTGAGTGTGAGCATAAGGCCTAAAAATCAAAATGTGTGTATACTGCTTTCAGCAAGCTTTTGTCGAAAAAAACAAAACAAAAACAAACAAAACAAAATAAAACAAAACAAAAACATGTAAATTAACAAAGCCGAACGTCTCCAAATTAGGGCAGAATTTTGTCGACCGTCATGACCTGCAGAGTTGAAGGTCAGCGCCTGATGATGATGTTAGCTAAGGACAGTTCATTTACGTGCTCCAGTGAACTGTATGATGCAACATAGGGTTAAATGCACACACACAAAAAAGAACTAACGCAGGTGTCGGTTTGATTCCAACGCCCAACGTGATGATCAACATCGCTGGGCGTGGGCAACTGGTGCGATGACAGGAACTGTCTAGGGCTTTCAGTACGACTACATTGTAGTACTGCAATACTCACTGCGATTTTTATGTGTTCTTTTTACATTTTATATATATATATATTTTTCATTCCTATTTAGAGATTGGCGAAAGTAGGGGGGGGGGGAGGGGGGGGAGTTGATAAGTGGCTATGTTTTTTAAATTTTAAAAATTTTTTTTTTTTTTAAAGAATTGAAGACCCATCGATTCGCATTTTGCGAGCAAGTGACCTCGATATCAGCTGATAGCGTCATCAGGTCAGACAAAGAACCAATAATAAGTCAGTGTCATCCCGAATCGCCTATTTCCGATTGGCCTATTTCCGATTCACTAATTCTCAATTCGACTATTGCCGATTCGCCAATTCTCAATTCAACTATTCCCGATTCACCTATTCTCAATTCGACTATTCCCGATTCGCTGATTTCCGATTGACATATCCTTAACGCCTATTCCCGGTTCGCCTGTGTATTCGATTTAAACCACTCGACAACAAATATTGTACGCACGCACCCATGTACGCACACAGCATGCACATATATTCTTTTCAGTTTATATCTATGCGGCAGCATATGTCTTTGATTTAAATGGTCGTGATGCTCCATCTAAAAGCTCTTATAAAGACCCCACCCCTACAGAGTTTTCAGTTTCTCCAAATGTTCATTTCTTGCGTCTTAACTATATGCTCGCCTCTTTTTTTTGTTTTTTTTTCTGTTGGCGATCTGTCCAGCTCTGACCATTCGAGGTTAACTTTCTATCCAACTTTGCTCGCTTTTCAGAATTGTAATGATTTTGAAGATGCTGGGATGTGGTGCTCCAACCCAACCTTTAGGATTGGCGTGCCACCCTTCGGGACTGTTGCTTGTCCTGAAGCTGTGGCATGTTATCATGACATTTCCACATTGTTCTTGTAAATCCTGAGGCATCAACTGGCCACATCATCTCAAAGTAGTCAGGAAATGAGATATGTGGAAGCAATTTTAGATAATTTATGCCTGTTTTAATATGTTTTAGTGTCCTTAGTTGTTTAAATTTGTATTCAGTTATGTTTTTCAAATCCCCTGACCGATAAACAACAACAGAACAGCAAATCTTTGAGCGTATGGGCCCTCAGGACAATGTGCTGGATGATGCTGACAGCACATCTTTTCACGTATTGTCTCACTTCAACATCCTCTTTATACAGACTTGTACCTCCAAAATCCTGGACTTTATCTCCATAGCGACTGTCTGAAGTGAAGGAGACATCCCCTTACTGGTGCAACAGGATATAGATCTACACGTCACCCAGTTAGAACTATCGCCTGTTCACTGTATCTGATAAGGGTTAATTTCTCCATAGCGACTGTCTGAAATGAAAATGACATCCTCTTACTGCCACAGGAGGATATACTTGCCGCCCAGCTAGAACTATCGCTTGTTCGTTGAATCTGATGAGGGTTAAAGTATACACCATAGAGTCAGCTTTAGCTTTGAGGAATCTGAAGAGTCTTGAATGTGTTGCCCGTGATTTGTCAGGAAAGCGAAGTGAAAATGGTTGGAAGACTTGGCTATATAATCTAACGTGAAAGCAAAAAGCAAGATAATCTGGGGCATGCGTAAAAAGTTGCATCCGTATGAAGAAGGTCAGCTGTGCATAATCTTTCAGATCTGTTGTCAGTGCCAAACATAAACACTTTGTCATCTGTGTATAGATTTTGTGGTGTGTGTGTGTGTGTGTGTGGTGTGGTGTGTGTGTGTGTTGTGTGTTGTGTGTTGATGTGTGTGTGTGTATGTGTGTGTGTGTATGTGTGTGTGTGTATGTGTGTGTTGTATGTGTTGTGTTGTGTGTGTTGTGTGATATGTGTGTGTGTGTGTTTGTGTGTATGTGTGTTGTTTTGTGTGTATGTGTGTATTGTGTTGTGTTGTGTGTTGTGTTGTGTGTGTGTGTGTGTGTGTTGTGTTGTGTTGTGTTGTGTTGAGTTGTGTTGAGTTGTGTGTGTGTGTGTGTGTGTGTGTGTGTGTGTGTGTGTGTGTGTGTGTGTGTGTGTGTGTGTGTGCATGTGCGCGTGTGTGTGTTTGAGAGAGCGAACGAGCGAGCGAGCGAGAGAGAGAGAGAGAGAGAGAAAGAGAGAGAGAAAGAGAGAGAGAGAGAGAAAAGAGAGAGAGAGAGAGAGAGAGAGAGAGAGAGAGAGAGACTGGATAGGCGAAACGGGAATGGCGGGTAGGCGAAAAGGAACGAAGAATCAAACTCTCAAGAGGCCGTTGATGGTGGACGCGCCATCGAATAGTAGGTAAAGCGTGAATAGGCAAATCGGACCTGCTCCTTAGAGTTAGAATTTCCACTGAATGGATAAGATCGATATTATAATCCATTTTGATTCAAGTGATGGGTGGATGATTACGACAAATGCTCGAAATCATGGAGAATTTTCAACACTCTCCAGCGTGTTGGGTGGGTGGGTGGGTGTGTTAGCAGGGTGGGGGTTATAAATATTTATTTAGAACTGTCTGCAGGGCGCCTTAGCATGGGCAAGATGTGAACGGCCATTGTACTTGTATTAGAAAACTTGGAATATTTTTTTGACGTGGCGTCAGCCCTGATATGGCTCTAGTAGTCGGCTGGACTATAAACATTATGAACATGAACACTTGGAATAACACCCATGCGATGACGTATTCTTTTAACAACTGAGCATTGCTTCAGTGCTTTCAAATATCCAAAACAAAGTGCGTCTACCCGCGTTCAAGCAAACAGGAACCAGTAAAACACGAAAATAGAATCAGAACGCGTATTAATAACAAGACAAGACAGGCGCAAATTTTCGGCCAACTGGCCTTTGTCAAGCGTGAATGTAAGATCACAAACAAACACCAAATACAAAATTAGGAGAAAGAGATTGAAACTTCCCTGCTGCTTCGTCCAGTGGGAGAAGAAGACTAAAAATAGGCATCACAGCAATGATGTATAAGGATTTATCCTACTAAGACTGAACCGACATCTTTACCAGACAGCCTGCTGTTTTCTGTCTTGGCTTGTCTAACAAACTGAACAAGAAAACCGTCACATACCAAGCAGTACGGGCTGACTATTCTGTTACAGCTGTTATTGTTATTATTATCATTATTAAATCAGTCAGCCCCCTCTGTAACACAGTCTCAATTCCTCAGAAACGAAATGGTCCATTTTAAACCTTTGACTCCCGCACCCTGTCCACCAGCATCCTGCTAGCAAAGCAAAAACTTGAACCTTTGACTCCCGCACCCTGTCCACCAGCATCTGCTAGCAAAGCAAAAACTTGACCCTTAAGGTTAAGTTTTTGCAGTTGGTAGATAGGGTGAGGGAATCAAAGGGGTAAGGTTTTGCAGTTGGTAGATAGAGCGAGGGAATCAAAAGGTTAAGTTTTTGCAGTTGGTAGATAGGGTGAGGGAATCAAAGGGGTAAGTTTTTGCAGTTGGTAGATAGGGTGAGGGAATCAAAGGGGTAAGTTTTTGCAGTTGGTAGATAGGGTGAGGGAATCAAAGGGTAAGTTTTTGCAGTTGGTAGATAGAGCGAGGGAATCAAAAGGTTAAGTTTTTGCAGTTGGTAGATAGGTGAGGGAATCAAAGGGGTAAGTTTTTGCAGTTGGTAGATAGAGTGAGGGAATCAAAGGGGTAAGTTTTTGCAGTTGGCAGATAGAGTGAGGGAATCAAAGGGGTAAGTTTTTGCAGTTGGTAGATAAAGTGAGGGAATCAAAGGGGTAAGTTTTTGCAGTTGGTAGATAGGGTGAGGGAATAAAAGGGGTAAGTTTTTGCAGTTGGTAGAGTGAGGGAATCAAAGGGGTAAGTTTTTGCAGTTGGTAAATAGGGTGAGGGAATCAAAGGGGTAAGTTTTTGCAGTTGGAGATAGAGTGAGGGAATCAAAGGGGTTAAGTTTTTGCAGTTGGTAGATAAAGTGAGGGAATCAAAGGGGTTAAGTTTTTGCAGTTGGTAGATAGAGTGAGGGAATCAAAGGGGTAAGGTTTTGCAGTTGATAGATAGAGCGAGGGAATCAAAGGGGTAAGTTTTTGCAGTTGGTAGATAGAGTGAGGGAATCAAAGGGGTAAGTGTTTGCAGTTGGTAGAGTGAGGGAATCAAAGGGGTAAGTTTTTGCAGTTGGTGGATAGGGTGAGGGAATCAAAAGGTTGTTTTTGCAGTTGGTAGATAGAGTGAGGGAATCAAAGGGGTAAGTTTTTGCAGTTGATAAATAGGGTGAGGGAATCAAAGGGGTAAGGTTTTGCAGTTGGTAGAGAGAGCGAGGGAATCAAAGGGGTAAGTTTTTGCAGTTGATAAATAGGGTGAGGGAATCAAAGGGTAAGTTTTTGCAGTTGGCAGATAGAGTGAGGGAATCAAAGGGGTAAAGTTTTTGCAGTTGGTAGATAGGGTGAGGGAATCAAAGGGGTAAGTTTTTGCAGTTGGTAGATAGGGTGAGGGAATCAAAGGGGCAAGTTTTTGCAGTTGGTAGATAGGGTGAGGGAATCAAAGGGGTAAGGTTTTGCAGTTGGTAGATAGAGTGAGGGAATCAAAGGGGTAAGTTTTTGCAGTAGGTAGATAGGGTGAGGGAATCAAAGGGGTAAAGTTTTGCAGTTGGTAGATAGGGTGAGGGAATCAAAGGGGTAAGTTTTTGCAGTTGGTGGATAGGGTGAGGGAGTCAAAGGGTTAATTTTTTTGCAGTTGGTGCTTAGGATGCGGAAGTCAAAGGGTTAAAGTAACGACTCTCAGCGACTCTCAACCATTGCTGCGAAAGAAATGAATGCCTTTCTTAAAGGTAGCGGTTAATTTCATGGTCTCAAGTTGTTCACAGTAGGCGGCCTTGTTCCTTCATTCTGTTCCCGTCATCATCATGACCGTCAAAGTAGACGGCATTAAATTAACCCGGCGAATCAGGCATTAAACTGAGAAATTTAAGAAGGGGGAAGGGTAGTGGGGATGGGTAGTGGGGGTGGGGGTGGGGGTGAACAAGAACGTTTTCGAACAGGTTAGCTTGACTTTCAAGTTAATTTGTGTTGTGGCATTAATTGTTCCGAGCGACATAAGAATTGTCCTTGGTCAGCTCAAGCAGCGTAAAATGTGTGTGTGTGTAGGGGGGGGGGGGGTGACAAGACCAAAACTTCTCAAACTAAACAAACTGAAACGCACACACACACACACACACACACACACACACACACACACACACACACACACACACACACACACACACGCACGCACTTACTTACGCATACCCACCCACATGCACACACTCAAAGGGAGAAAGAGAGAGAGAGAGAGAGAGAGAGAGAGAGAGAGAGAGAGAGAGACAGACAGACAGACAGACAGAGAGAGACAGAGAGAGAGACAGAGAGAGAGACAGAGAGAGAGACAGAGAGAGACAGAGAGAGACAGAGAGAGACAGAGACAGATGTCATGACGAACTCACAACGCATACATACAGAACAAAAATGAACGTTGAAGTGTTTTTAATTGACGTAAGATTTGTTCTTATCGAAAAAGAATTTTATGGCATTTCAGAGGACCAGAAAGCTTGTGGCTCCTCACTGGCGTCGACGACAGCATCACTGAGCGGATGGATTAGTGACCTGCCCTGGGCTTCTTGTACTCCAGTAACTGATGCTGGCTTTTTTTGAGCTGCTGCCGTGTCCTGAGTACCTTCAAAAAGAGTAGTATCTCGATAGGTACTAGCCTCTTTGGTACCGTTGTTGTGTGTGGCTGATAGGCATTGTCTTGCTGTAAGACGTGTCCGAGAGCCAGGAAAGCACTGCAAGATAAAGCACAGAACTGAGTCAACGTAATGTTGTGAGGGTCGTTCTGGGTCCTTTGCCTAACACGGCCATGGTTTGGAACCGCTGCCTTTAGCGTGGTGATGCTGACTGATGGGGGATATATTCCATCCGTAACACACTTCACGTAAAGCCACGTCTGTATATCAAGTGTGACTGTTTTTTTCGCCCTTTCGTCATCATTGTGTACCAGCATGCTTACAAATAAATTTTAGATTAATAATCACAACCACAACCTCCTGCTTGCATGGATTTTACGTCTGTCAGTTTGCTTTATTCGCTTATGAGGAGTACGGACGCAGCGAAACAGTGACATTCTTTGGAAGGGGAAGAGAGAGAGAGAGAGAGGGGGGGGGGGGGGGGGGACAGGTTTATGTATGCAAAATTTTGCTGATCAATTTTTTTAAGCATATACATGTATATCTTTCTCGAATGCGTGTATGCATGATGTTTTGCCCTCATTGCACAGACGGTATGTTGCTGCACAGTTTGCATACTTCGTCTTCGGTGGGCGTGCATGTTGGGTGTTTTCATGTTTCTATAAGCCAGCCATTGACATGACTTACAGGATGTTTAACGTTCGTATTTGATACGCATGCTTATACACACGAAGAGGATATAGGCACTGGGAAAAAAAATCTACATCCTTTACCAAACAGGCAGAGTTGTCTAGACGGATCGAACTCAGGACCTTTTGAACGACTTTTACCAGCTTGACCACCGCGCCCGTGGCTTGTCAAATCGATTTCTCGGTGCTTTATTTACGTCGAAGGAAAAAAATTGGCGAAGCTGTTAATTTGGGGTCAGTATGAGTTATGTGAAATGCTTACTATATACGGAAATTGTGTTCCCTCCCTTCTTGTTTGTCCTTGTAAAAGGGAGACTTTTTAATTGGGCGTACTTATTAGGCATGAGTTAGAATCACTGCTGCCTTAATTTAACAGTGAATAAGTCCTCAGCAAGAATTTCTTGGCTGTAAATAAAAATCAAGTCTGTCTGAAATTATTTAGTAGGCGTGAGTCAGAGTCACTGCTGCCTTAATTTAACAGTGAACAAGTTCTCAGCAAGGATTTTCTGGCTTATACGAAATCAAGTCTGTCTAAAAATTTTGTGCAACGATACAATCGATCAAGGAGTTCTCAAATTTCATAACATGGGAAACGTGTGGCCATTTCAAGGCTGCCCTGCAAGAATGATATATCTTCCTTCTTCAGTTCTTCTGTGATACTTCATTATAGAAAGCAACCCTCGATTTACTCTTCTGTTCTTTTCTTCTTTTGATCATAGATGCATTTCAAGTGGAAATGGACAATAGGCCAACTAACAGGCCTACTAAACACGTAATCCAAAACAAATGTGACCACCCGCGTTCACCGAACTAATAAAAAAGAACCAGAAAATCACACACACACACACACACACACACCACACACACACACACACACACACACACCACACACACACACACACACACACACACACACACACAACACACACACACACACACACACATACACACACACAAGAATCAGAACGCGTGTTTAACCCTTTGACTCCCGCACCCTGTCCACCAGCATCCTGCGTTGTAAACCATGCTAGCAACGCAAAAACTTAACCCTTTGACTCCTTCATCCTATCCACCAGCTTCCTGCAGGAAGCTGGTGGATAGGGTGAGGAAGTCAAAGTGTTATTTTTTATTGCGGTTGGTGGATAGGGTGGTAGAGTCAAAACGTTAACATAACAAGACTCTCAGCTGTCGCTCCACATGTGGGTGACAATGAACCATTCATTCCCTTACTTTTCCACGGGATGACAGGCACTTCCGGAATGACTCCTTTAGTGGCAGTACTCCCTACGATTAGGACCTGTCAGGGACATGGAGGATGGGATTCGGAAGTAGCTCCTAGTGGACCGTTTCCTAGCCGACAGTGGATTAATTTATGTCAGAGAGATGTGTGATAATAGCCTTTAGTCATTCTTGTAAAACGCTACTGTCCAAGCTCATTTGGAGTCACTGTGCAGTACACATTTGCAAGCCATAGGGATTAAGTTAATACAAAAACACTGATAGAATAAACAATAATAACCATGACACAGATATATGATAATGATAATAATAATAACGATAGAGTACCAACAATAACAACAATACTAACAACAAACAACAACAACAACAACAACAACAAACAACAACAGCAACAGCAGCAGCAACAACAACAACAGCAACAGCAACAGCAACAACAACAACAACAACAACAACAACAACACAACAACAACAACAACACAACAACAAGAACAACAGCAACAACAAGAACAACAGCAACAACAACAAGAACAACAGCAACAACAAAACAACAGCAACAACAGCAACAACAAAACGCAACAGCAACAAGCAACAAAGAACAACAGCAAACAACAAAGAACAACAACAACAACAAAAAAGAACAAGAACAACAACAAAATATAATAATAACAATAATAATAATAATAGTAATAATAATAATATAAATAATAATAATAATAATAATAATAATATAATAATAATAATAACAACAACAACAACAACAACGACAATAATAATAATAATAATAATAATATGATGATGATGATGATGATAATAACAATCATAATGATAATACTACTACTACTACTATTACTAATAACGATGATGATGATGATAATAATAACAACACGTGCATACACACACAAACACACGCACACACACACACGCATACACCCTCCACCCACCCCACCCCACCCCCACAGTACACACATTCATACACATATGCAAGTGAATACATGCTGAGAACAAATGCATACACCATCTTCTTGAGAAATTGAAACTGAAACACTGAAACAATACATACTCAGACAGGCCTACCTATTGTCATAAACATATACATGAATGATTACACAGTATCGCACGATCAGTTGTTAGAAGTGAAAGTGCATAAGGATGGGTGAGTAATTTTTAATTAAATTGAACAATAGAAGGCCTGGGTGAACATATATGGCTATTTTTTCCCCCTCAAATCCCTGTTTAGCTCAATGCTTTTACCATTTCTTTGAGCATGAGGCTAAACATATTTTATGTCTATAGGGTACTTGTTCTGTGTTCCAGGAACGCTGGCTTCCACGTGATGTCTGCATACCTCCTTCCAGTGATTTGGCACACACTATGCAGGCAACAGATTTTGTGTTACTCTGCGCAGTATGCAGATTCTGTCTTCAGTGGGTAGATACTAGTCTGGATTGGAATCTATCTTTTCTCCCCCTCCCCCCTCCCCCCCCCCAAAAAAAAAAAATTCCGGCGGGAAATGTGGGTTGCTTTCTCCTGGAAAATATATCGCCACAGTATAATGCCACCACCCGTATGATTTAAAACAAAAATTCCTGAATGTGTGTGTGTTTTTGTTTATTCATGAAAGTGGAATGTTCATCACATGATTTTGCCAGAGACAGCTAACTCTTGTGTTGCCGTGGGATCTTTTACGTGTTATAAGTGTCTGTAGCACAAGAGACCACAGATTTTCATCTCACCCACAAGACTTAGCACTCACGCAAGGGTTTATTGGAAGGGGGAGGGCAGGGGGAGAAAATCACTGTCCCATCGGGTATCGAATCCAGGATCTTTCGCTTCTCAAGCAGGAGGCGTAACCAACAAGATCATCACATCACCTAGCTGTATGGACAACATCCATATATATTTAACCAAATTCACATCACTGATCTGTTAACTGTTAATCACATGAAAGTTTTAAATTGTCGATTTGCATCTTCCTCTCTTTATGTTAACCAAATCCACATCACTGATCTGTTAATTGTTTATCACATGAAAGTTTTAAATTGTCGCTTCTTATCTTCCTCTCTTTATGTTTCCATGACTGTTCCAATTAACTGATGTTGATTAGGTCATTGTAAATGTCAAGCCGGATGCCTGTCCTTAAACTGATGACGGCACTAAACTGGTAACGTGTAGAAATACATGTAGGTCTACCAAAAACCCACATCCTTTTTATTTCATTCGTTCGTTCACACACTGTCACTGACTGACGCACCCACTCACTGACTCACAAATACCAACAAAGACACGTACACACACGAGCGCAGGCGGCCCATTTTACTAGCGATAAATGGCACATGCGTATAGAACAGTTTGTTCTATTCTGCTTTTTCTTGTTACTGCTTAAAGACCAATCGACTGCAACTGCAGCGCTATAATCATCTCTAGAACCACACTAACTTTGTTGACCCTTGAAAAAAAGAACACCTGGAAAAGAAAATTAAGCACACATATCAATGCATTTATGCAGATATTTAAATGATATGCCCAGGGGATTTAAAAAACAAACCTGAACACAAATGTATAAACATAACAAAGGACACTACAACATGTATGAAAACTTGCAAAAATCACTGAAATTACTTCTGCGCATCACATTTTGTCCGAGACAAAAACGCAGCTTACCCAGTTATTAATCCTAACAGAAATTATGTGAAGCTATTAATAATAATAATAATAATTACAATATTTATATAGCGCAAAATCTTGATAAAATCAAATCTAAGCGCTGAAACACACACACACGCACGCACGCACGCACACACACGTACCCACGCACACACACACACACACACACACACACACACACACACACACACACACACAACACACACACACACACACACACATACACACACGGCTATAAATGGGGAGAAAGAATAAAAACAATGGAAAATTATAGAGAGCATATTATATACAATTATATATTGCAATGTGATTCCCCTCCGAGCGGAGACAGGCTGCAGAGGGGATTGAGTGAGGTTAGGATTTTATGCAGAGGAGAAAAGGTGAGTTTTGAGAGCGGACTTGAAGGAGACAAAAGTAGGTTGCTGACGGACTGAGAGAGGAAGTTTGTTCCAGGAGAGCGGACCAGAAACAGAGAAGGCTCGTGGACCATAGGTATTGAGCTTAGTGCGTGGAAAGCGAAAAGTCAGAGGATCGGAGGCAGAGCGGAGGGTACGTGAGGGAACATAGATCTCAAGTAGGCTTGACAGGTAATCGGGGGCTGCGTTATTGAGGCTTTTGTAGCACATGGTGTCTAGTTTGTACTGTATGCACTTTGATACAGGGAGCCAGTGAAGTTGTACCAGGAGAGGTGATATGTGGTCAGCATTTTTCTTTTTGAGTACAAGGCTTGCAGCATTGTTTTGAATGCGCTGTAGGATGTGAGTGGTGGAGGCAGGAAGACCGGACAGGAGTGA
The DNA here is from genome assembly GCA_030674185.1 of Monoplex corrugatus. Lineage (NCBI taxonomy): Eukaryota > Metazoa > Mollusca > Gastropoda > Littorinimorpha > Ranellidae > Monoplex > Monoplex corrugatus. Next base: position 29,018,655 of record CM060306.1, on the reverse strand, counting down.
ATTGCAATAGTCAATGCGAGACATTATGAAGGAGAGAACGAGTTTTGCAGTTGTTTCGACAGAGAGATACTTCCTGATCAGGCTTATACGATGGAGGTGATAGTAGCAAGATCTGGCAGTTTGAGAAACAAAGTTGTTCATGGAGAGGGTAGAGTCAATGCAGACACCAAGGTTTTTAGCTGAATCAGAAATTGGGACTGATGTGTTACATAATGGGAGAGAAAGAGGGGGCAGCTGAGAAAGTTTCTGACGGGTGCCAATGAGGATAGCTTCTGTCTTGTCATCATTTAGCTGAAGTTTGTTGTATGTCATCCAATTTTTGATGTCCGAGTAACACTCAGTGGTGCGAGTCAGGAGGCGCTGTATATTGTCAGGTGAGTCACTGTCTTGAAGTTGGGTGTCATCAGCATAGAAAGTGGTGTTTTATAGAGTGGGAGTTGATGATGGTGGACAGGGGGGAGGTGTAAAGAGCGAAAAGAACAGGGCCAAGGACAGATCCTTGTGGAACACCACAGGTCAGGTATGCAGGTTGAGAGTAAGTGCCATTGATGAGAACAGTTTGTTTTCTGTTTGATAGATAAGAAGTGAACCAGGAAAGAGCAATGTCAGAGATGCCAAAAGTATGATGAAGTCTAGAAAGGAGAATACCATGATCAATGGTATCAAAGGCTGCAGACAGATCAAGGAGTGTGAGGACAGAGACTTTGCCAGTATCAGTTGCAAGGAGGAGATTGTTGAGAATGTGTAGCAAGGCAGTTTCAGTGCTATGGCACTGGCGGTAGGCTGACTGGAAAGGATTGAGGAGATTGTTGGCAGACAGGTGAGAGTTCAGTTGGTTGAGGACAACTTTTTCAAGCAGTTTTGACAAGAAAGAGAGATTAGAGATAGGCCGGTAATTTTTCAGTTCATTTGGGTCTAAATTGTATTTCTTGAGGAGAGGGTGAACAATAGCAGACTTGAAAGAATCTGGGACAGTTCCAGTTTGGAGAGAAGTGTTGATGATGTCAGTGATGAATGGGAGGAGCGTAGGGAGACAGTCAGAGTAGAGAGAAGCTGGAAGAGGATCCAGTTCGCAGGTTTTGAACGACATGGATCTGATTGTGTTGAGAATTTCTTCTTGTGAGACTGGGGTAAGAGTAGTAAGAGGTGTGCCAGAGAAGGAGGGTCAGGTGGGCATGGTTGACAGGGTGTCCTGTCGAGCCTGTCACGAAGAGTTTGTATTTTGGTGGTGAAATACTTGGAGAATACAGATGGGAGTTCTTCAGCTATTGTAAAACACATACAGATGAATGGACCAGCAAGGAAGAAAGTGACAGGAAGAAATGACAGAAAGCAAAGGAGCAAGGCAGAAACAACGACAGTGACAGAGAAGAAGAAATTTGTAGCACATAATTCCAGAAGGAGGAGGGGTGGTGGTGGTTAGTATTTATACAGAAAGAAGAACAGCTTGTCAAATGATCGATTCCCAAGGTAATTGAATAGCCAAGTGTGTATCTGCGTGTGTGTGTGTGTGTGTGTGTGTGTGTGTGTGTGTGTGTGTGTGTGTGTGTGTGTGTGTGTGGTGTGTGTGTGTGTGTGTGTGTGTGTGTGTGTGTGTGTGTGTGTTGTGTGTGTGTGTGTGTGTGTGTGTGTGTGTATGTGTGTGTGAAAGAAATAAAAATGGGGCACGCAAGTTCCAATGAGGAAAGTCTGAGACAATATGATCAATGAACATTCTTTTATTGAACATTGTTTTCAGCTACTAGTACATGTATTGCTCGAGAACATTATAAATAATCTTTTCATTTTGTAAAGGCTCGGAGTATTCATCACCATATAGACGACATAAAGTAAAACAGAAATTACACAGATGCGCTCATTCATTCGCTATATGGCGCAAAGAGGCCAAGTAGCCATGCAACCACAAAATGAAAATGAAAAGACATTCAGTACTGTATAAATAGGGGCCTACCATTAAAGGCAACGACAATATGCAAAGCGCCCTTACTCCTGGAAAACATTCTTACAGTTAACATAACTTCATGACAAATTAACTACTAGCACAATGAGGTCTTTTACCTATACAAAAGCATTCTTACAGCTAACATAACTTCATAACAAATTAACTACTTGCACAATGAGGTCTTTTACCTATACAAAAGCATTCTTACAGCTAACATAACTTCATGACAAATTAACTACTAGCACAATGAGGTCTTTTACCTATACAAAAGCATTCTTACAGTAACATAACTTCATGACAAATTAACTACTAGCACAATGAGGTCTTTTACCTGTACAAAAGCATTCTTACAGTTAACATAACTTCATGACAAATTAACTACTAGCACAATGAGGTCTTTTACCTATACAAAAGCATTCTTACAGTTAACATAACTTCATGACAAATTAACTACTAGCACAATGAGGTCTTTTACCTATACAAAAGCATTCTTACAGTTAACATAACTTCATGACAAATTAACTACTAGCACAATGAGGTCTTTTACCTATACAAAAGCATTCTTACAGTTAACATAACTTCATGACAAATTAATACTAGCACAATGAGGTCTTTTACCTATACAAAAGCATCTTACAGTTAACATAACTTCATGACAAATTAACTACTAGCACAATGAGGTCTTTTACCTATACAAAAGCACTCTTACAGTTAACATAACTTCATGACAAATTAACTACTAGCACAATGAGGTCATTTATCTATAGATGGACAAGGTGTACATAATGTATCTGTGAAACAAAGGATGACAACTCGGGTCGAGAGTCCACTCCTGGCAGGCCGAGTGTACACTAGCTCTTCATCATATATATATATATATATATATATATATATATATATATATATATATATATATATATTGTGTTGTGTGTTGTGTGTGTGTGTGTGTGTGTGTGTGTGTGTGTGTGTGTGAATGAGTGTGAGTGTGTGTGCACTTATGTGTGCGATGAGTGAATGAATGAGTGAATGAGTGAGTGAGTGTATGTGTGTGAGTGTGTGTGTGTGTGTGTGTGTGTGTGTGTTGTGTGTGTGTGTGTGTGTGTGTGTGTGTGTGTGTGTGTGTGTGTGTGTGTGTGTGTGTGTGTGTGTGTGTGTGTAAAGACATATTCATTTACAGATTTGTAATACCTAATACTACTAATAGTAATACTCAATACGTTTCGTGTTTTCGCTTATGAATGTAGTACCTGGAAAAGACAAGTAACATTTACAGGACATTTTATGAGGCAAAAGAAATTTGACCATCTACTCACAATAAGAAAGCTAGAGGGAAAAAGAGCACCAAGCAGACCCAGGAAGAAAAGATTAGTTTTGTAGAGTGGGTGGGGACATAAAAATGATTTATTTGCAGCAACAACAGATTCGAAAAGAGGGCCATGATCGCCAATGCCATGTGGCAAAGGACTGATGAAGATGATGGTGGTGGTGTAGTGATGATAATGATGATGATGATGACAGTGATGATGAGAGAGCTCAGTTGATCTTCCTTTCGAGTAATGAAAGGAGAGTGTTCTTGGAAGATCTCTCTCTTTCTCTTTCTCTCTCTCTTGTTAAATATATTTCAAGCTTTCTTGCCTTTCTTTGTTTCCAAATTGTTTTAGTGGCAATGTCTCTAACTGGTCTAAAGCACAACATCCAATAGCAATGATTTATCATATTCCGATCAGGTACATAGACACGCATGCTAAAAATCACAAATATATCCTCTCTCTCTCTCTGTCTCTCTGTCTTTCTCTCTCTCTCTCTCTCTCTGTTATACACACACACACACACACACACACACACACACCACACACACACACACACACACACACACACACACACACACACACACACACACACACACACATACACAACATAGAACGAGTATCGTCAAATTACATCACACACCATCTACGTGTTGTGTTTGTGAACGTCATCTTTGAAGTTTTACATGGCAGCAATGTGCTTGCTTTGTGTCGACATTTCAAAGCTTCCACAAGACCTCAACACGCGGCAGAAGCATAGCACGTTTCCGATATCTGTTTAACCCTTTGACTCCTGCAGCCTATCCATCAACCGCAAAAACTTCACCCTTTGATTCCCTCACCCTATCCACCAGCTTCCTGCAGGAAGCTGGTGGATAGGGTGAGGGAATCAAAGGGTGAAGTTTTTGCTTTGCTAGCACGGTTGACAGTGCAGGATGCTGGTGTGCAGGGTGCAGGAGTCAAAGGGTTAAAAAGAGAAATACTAATGGTTCAAAAGAAAAACAAGAAAAACAAACGAAAAACAAAAACAGAATGAACATGTCTCTCAGTTTGTTGTCACAGTGTCGCATCATAGGCGTGTATCACCACCTTTAGTCGACTTGTTCTATTGGATTCTTATCAGTCTTTGTTCCTAGAACTGGTGCGACGGGCGTTCGTGACTGTGGACACATTTGTCTGAAACATGAATCTAGGCAATCAAGAATGTCTATTTGTTGATGGAACTTAAACTTATTCAGGTCACACATCCAGTCCAACAAGATATAGTGACTTAAAAAGACGTGGCCCATTTTCAATATGATAATTACATATGCACGCATATATGTCAGAGATGGTTCTAGAAAATAAAACAATTTTATTAGCTTGTTTAAAGTAAAGAAATTAACATAGTGACACTTAGCTCAAACAGATATATTTCTTTCATATTGACTGTAATTTGTGACCATTTTTTGGTCAAATTTTCATGTTAACATAAACACGTTTATTTCCCTCTTCTCCTTTGCCCCCCCCTCTCTGTATTTCACACACACACACACACACACACACACACACACACACACACACACACACACACACACACACACACACACATACACACACACACAAGCACACATACACACACACACATACACACACACATACACACACACACACACACATACACATACATACACACATACTATTTTCCTACGTATCCCTCTCGTTCGATTTCTCTCAAATGTCAACAACTGTTGTTACTCTTCAGTGTCCTCGAGTATTATGTCTTGTGTTATTGATTTATTGGTGTATATTTTTGTCAAGAATTTTAGTTCAAGGAAGACATGGAAATTAGCAACGGGAAGTTTGAAAACTTGTTTTTAGCTAATAATTTCTTCTATTGGAAGGTAATGCATCATTGTCATTGTCATTGTATTGTCATTGTCATTGTCTCTACCCGTAAAATCGCCCTCACTCCATGAATCTTTCCTTTGTAGGTTTGTAACTTATGTTTTCACAATTCATTATTATTTCATTGTGTTTAATTTGTAACGTAATTTATCTCATCTTTATGTCTTTATGCTTATGTCATATGGGTAGTGCACTAGCAAAGACCAGCTGTAAGGTAAGTCCAGTGGGACTCTGATGCTATTCTCCTTGAGAGATAAACTGTTTTGAAGTTTGAAGGTGATGAGACTTGGCTGAAGCAGTTTCTGATACTTAAATTATTAACCAGTCGATCATTTTTTTCTTCATACAGCTACATTGTGAGACTTGACAGAAGCAGACGACATTTTCCTGTTGCTGGATAGAGACTTGGATACGTTGGTCATGTCGGTACTTCCCGATTTGGTAACCTTGAACTTTCTTCGGCCGCAGAACTTGTCCTTGAGGAGGTTGAGCACCTTCTTGGTGAAGACGAACGACAAACAGATGAAGAGACCTTGCAGGGTGTTCATGATCACGAAACAGTAGGTCAGCACCTGCACACAATGATCATGTCATGCTATCACCGAATGACGTTATGATGTCAAAATGATCCTTTCATGCTTTCACCGAATGACGTTATGATGTCAAAATGATCATTTCATGCTTTCACCGAATGACGTTGTGATGTCAAAATGATCATTTCATGCTTTCACCGAATGACGTTATGATGTCAAAATGATCATTTCATGCCACCGAATTGTCGTTGGGATGTAATGAGACCTTCTATGGCTGAACGAACGACATAAAGTGAAAACTTGCATTTCATGCATTCACGAAACGTTGTGACTGCAAAATGATCATTCATGCTATCACCGAATGACGTTATGATGTCAAAATGATCCTTTCATGCTTTCACCGAATGACGTTGTGATGTCAAAATGATCTTTCATGCTTTCACCGAATGACGTTGTGATGTCAAAATGATCCTTTCATGCTTTCACCGAATGACGTTATGATGTCAAAATGATCATTTCATGCTTTCACCGAATGACGTTGTGATGTCAAAATGATCCATTTCATGCTTTCACCGAATGACGTTTGATGTCAAAATGATCATTTCATGCTTTCACCGAATGACGTTTGATGTCAAAATGATCATTTCATGCTTTCACCGAATGACGTTTGATGTCAAAATGATCTTTCATGCTTTCACGAATGACGTTTGATGTCAAAATGATCCTTTCATGCTTTCACCGAATGACGTTATGATGTCAAAATGATCCTTTCATGCTTTACCGAATGACGTTATAATGTCAAAAAATCATTTCATGCTGTCAACGAATGACGTTATGATGTCAAAATGCTTTCATGCTTTCACCGAATGACGTTATGATGTCAAAATAATCATTTCATGCTTACAACGAATGACTTTATGATGTCAAAATGATTCATTTCACGCTGTCACCGAATGACGTTGTGATGTCAAAATGATCATTTTATGCTGTCACCGAATGACGTTATGATGTCAAAATATCCATTTCATGCCTTCACCGATGAGTTTGATGTCAAACTATCGTTTCAGGGCTTTAACAATGGATGTCAAATTTCAACAATCTTTATTTAACAATATTTGATGTCAAAATTGCGTTCATGCTTTACACAATGATTATGATGTCAAACTTTCATTCTGGTTGATACATATTTTGATGTCAAACTGTTCGTTTCTGTTATACGAATATTTGATGTCAAAAACATTTGTTCTGTTTAGAATACATTTGATGTCAAATTCATTTCTGGTTATCCATATTGTGATGTCAAACTTTCGTTCTGGTTTTATACAATTGTGATGTCAAACTTTCGTTCTGGTTTTATACAATTGTGATGTCAAACTTTCGTTCTGGTTTTATACAATTGTGATGTCAAACTTTCGTTCTGGTTTTATACAATTGTGATGTCAAACTTTCGTTCTGGTTTTATACAATTGTGATGTCAAATTTCGTTCTGGTTTTATACAATTGTGATGTCAAACTTTAGTTCTGGTTTTATACACTTGTGATGTCAAACTTTTAGTTCTGGTTTTATACAATTGTGATGTCAAACTTTTAGTTCTGGTTTTATACAATTGTGAGTCAAACTTTCGTTCTGGTTTTATACAATTGTGATGTCAAACTTTAGTTCTGGTTTTATACAATTGTGATGTCAAACTTTCGTTCTGGTTTTATACACTTGTGATGTCAAATTTTAGTTTGGTTTTATACAATTGTGATGTCAAACTTTTAGTTCTGGTTTTATACAATTGTGATGTCAAACTTAAGTTCTGGTTTTATACAATTGTGATGTCAAAGTTTAGTTTGGTTTTATACAGTTGTGATGTCAAACTTAGTTCTGGTTTTATGCAGTTGTGATGTCAAACTTTAGTTCTGGATTTATACAGTTGTGATGTCAAACTTTAGTTCTGGTTTTATACAATTGTGATGTCAAACTTTCGTTCTGGTTTTATACAGTTGTGATGTCAAACTTTAGTTCTGGTTTTATACAATTGTGATGTCAAACTTAAGTTCTGGTTTTATACAATTGTGATGTCAAACTTTAGTTCTGGATTTATACAGTTGTGATGTCAAACTTTAGTTCTGGTTTTATGCACTAAAGTGAATGATACCCGACACCACCCCAGATAAAAACTGAATACAGAAATTCTCAGGAATCGAAATAGCCTGAAACATTCAGCCTAGAAAAGACAGACAGGATATTAACATACTGTATTAGTGATGACGCGCAAAGATATGTGGACATACGAGATCGTTATTACGAATTTGTACAGTCCATTAGGAACCAAGCACAGCTAGAATGGATAAGTGGCTTCCAATAACGAACACCAGGCATACACAGACGCAAATTAAGTAAACAGAACACTTACCTGAATTAGCAAGTGGGCATCGACTATAAACAACCCCCCCCCCAAAAAAAAACAACAAAAAAACAAAAAAACAAAAAACAAAAACAAACAAAAACAACAACAAACAAACAAACAAAAAACAAACAAACAAAAAAATAATCCTAAATACCCACTTGCTACCCAACACCGCTCGCAAATCAGATGGACACAGATACACGTAGCGCTAATCCAACAACAATACTCCTAGTGACTGATGGAAAGTCAAACAATCACAATGGAAAAACACACAGATGATGTCTAGACAGACAACAGACACAGACAATCCAATACAATTTTGGTTTCACACGGTAACCAGAACCCAACCTGCAAGAAAACCCAGCCACATAGATACTCACCACCATCTCGATTCCAGACAGAAAAAACACAATCATCAAGTTACACGGCAGTGCCTGTTTTTTTTTTTTTTCTTTTTTTTTTTAGGAAACACAATCATATACAGGCACCGCGTCAAGTTATGCAGTGTTGTCTGGTTGTCAGAATTCAAAGCACGTAGATTATCCCTACCGCTGCAGTAACACACACCAGCACAATCATCAAGTTACGTGGTATTACCTGGCTATTGGGAACCAAAGCAGCCAGAAATCCCAGCACCCAGGTGATACCCATCACGACAGTTAGCTTGACGTAAATAGCCATCTTGCCTTCGTCCTCCTTCCCCAGCATGCGCGCCGTCGTCCGGCGGGCCCGGGAGATGTTCTGAGCCGAAATGATGAAAAAGATGACATTGAGGACCAGGAGAAGAAAGAGAGGAGCGGCGAAGAAGAGGAGGAGAGCGTACTTGTTTCCCAACCAGCAGATGCCCAACCCGTAACGCGGACTGATAGATGAGCTGGGTTTTAGGACCTGTACAAAGAAAGATAATTGTTAAACCTGGGTTTTTTATTGCAGAAGAATCAAATGCTTTGTCAAAAACAGCTGCACATGCAAAAAGGAACCCATTTTCTTTGCTTCGATTTTTACGCAAACAAAGGATTCTTCCCCCCCCCCCTCCCACATCCAAGTGTATTTTTGTTTAACAGTATGTCACTGTTATAATCAAAACAAAGTCAGAATTCAGTTTTGCAGATCTGCGTTTCATAATATGACAGAAGGATGCAGGGATGGATGGATGGAGGGAGGGGGTAGGGAGAGAGAGAGAGAGAGAGAGAGAGAGAGAGAGAGAGAGATAGATAGATAGATAGATAGATACAGAGAGAGAGAGATGGAGTGACAGAGACAGACAGAGAGAGACAGAGAGAGGAGAGACAGAGAGAGACAGAAGAGAGAGAGAGAGAGAGAGAGAGAGGAGAGAAAGAGAGACAGAGAGAGACAGAGAGAAAGAGAGAGAGAGAAAGAGAGAGAGAGAGAGACAGCGAGAGAGAGAGAGAGAGAGAGAGAGAGAGAGAGAGAGAGACAGAGAGAGAGGATCCATCATCATAACACACTTCATCGATACACTGTGTGGATATAGGTAAAACATCCTACAGAATGATCCTTAACTCACCTGTACAAGAACAGCAGGCACGACGAAGGCCAAAGGAGTCAGCCAGGAGTATACGCTGTACATGATGAAGCGCTTGGAGGACTTGCCTCTGTCCCCGGCCTTGACGAAAGCCTTGGAGAAAGTGAACCACACGTCCACTGCCATTATATTCATCCACAGGAAGGAGGCCAGGAAACAGTAGTGCATGACGCCAGCGATCATTGCGCATGCCAGGAAGACCTCACCGGCAGACGGAGCGACCAGAAGCAGAAGGTCAGCCACGAAGAGCGAGCAGACGAGAGACAGCAGATTCTGACCAGGAATATTGTGCAGGGGACGCAAAGAGGCGTAAACGAATATGGTCACGGCTAGCGCCAGAAGTGACAAACATATTCCGCACGTACTGACCACCGCTTCCGTTAAGGAGAAGGTGAAGGATACGTCTTCCACTTGGGTCTTGACTGTGCGTGTGTAATTCTGTGAGTAGTTGACACAAAGGTAGACCTGCTCCCCCACGAGGACGTACCGCGAGGCGTTGTAGAAAGTGTCGGTACCCACGAGCTCCAAAGTACCATCTTGGAAAAGGTGGTACTCTGTGTCATTGAGCTGGATGTAGGAACAGTCTGTCAGCTGGATGATGTCTCTGGAGATGTTCCTGTCGCTATTAGAGAGGCCTTTATAATCCGAATTGTTTCTTTCCACAGTACTTGCGTTTTCATCGATTGCTTGGTTTTTCTTTTGGCACGTGTTTTCTATGAAGTGCCTGTTAACATATACATGGTATATTCAGATCAGAACAACGTGATAACAATGAATAACACAAGCGGACAAGTAACATTATGTGTCATTACGCACAGTTACAACTTTTTTTTTCAAAACATTATTACAAAGCTTGTTATTTGTTTACGATGTCTGGCTGGTCCGACTGACTACAATAACACAAACTGTGGTTTTTGTTTTTTTGTTTTTTTGTTTTTGTTTTTTGTAAGGTGATAAAAGCGACTGCTGCAGCTTAGAAAAACGCACCTCAGGGTTAGACACTCCCGTGGACCAAGCATGACTCGAGTTGACAAAATTTTTCACAGAACAAACATTGCATCAATCGTTCGCCTTGCAGTCCTTTTCTGCTTTTCTTTTCCGTTTCGTTTCGTTTTGCTTTGTTTTAACTGCTTCCCATATTCTGCACCACTGCTGTGCCCCTACTTACACATCAGTCATTTCCACTCTCCATACCCATGGTAACTGAAGTCACCATAAGAGCAAGGCACCGAAGTGCCACAGAACAGGTAACGGTTTTTTACACAACTGTAACGATGAGAATGATGAATTCGTCTTGCATTCTTGGCCGTAGTTACAGTTATCATGTTGGTGCAAAGTTCATATGACACATTTTTGCTGGTAACTAAAACAAAGCCTTTTTTATTCTCGCCATTACGTCAGCTATTTATAAAGTATACAGGTCAATCAATAACAAATTTGGACTGTTTATTCTCTTCTGTAGTTTTTGAATTATCACAGTATGAAGACAGTTTCCTGACCTTGCCCTTCGGTAACAAGTTTGGACTGTTTATTCTCTTCTGTAGTTTTTGAATTATCACAGTATGAAGACAGTTTCCTGACCTTGCCCTTCGGTAACAAGTTTGGACTGTTTATTCTCTTCTGTAGTTTTTGAATTATCACAGTATGAAGACAGTTTCCTGACCTTGCCCTTCGATAACAAGTTTGGACTGTTTATTCTCTTCTGTAGTTTTTGAATTATCACAGTATAAAGACGGTTTCCTGACCTTGCCCTTCTCAAAACAACAACTGAGTGGTGGCATCGGCCATTAGGGTGAGGCTGAAAGCTAGTATTAGTGGAAAAAAATGTCGGCAAAATCTGTGGACCGTTGCAGGTAGGACCATTTCGTTATTCCTGTATTTTCTTTCCTTCGAAACGGTATCGTGGACGCATCTGACGGTCTTCATTCAATTTTAAAGTCACACACATCTCCATTTAATTTTAAGTCAAACACAACCCAACGTCCCAAGCTGTTCAATATCGTTAAGAAAGAAGAGAGACTTTTAATGTTATTAACTGAGCAAACCATCTCTACATTCTTTTCACCCTTCATGTTTTGTTTTCAGGTCTTGTTGACTACTGAAAAAAAAAGTTTCGTTTTAAATCAAAGCCTTGCATTTTGACTTATCATTTAATTATACAACTAAGCAGAAGAGAAACATGATCATGACTGTGATGATTACAGTTGCCAATGTCTCTGCGAATCCTCTGAAAGACCAAACGAACGAACGAACGAACGAACGAACAAATGAACGAACGAACAAACAGACAAACAAAAACAACAAAGCCCCCCCCAAAAAAAAACAAACAAAAAAACAACCAAAAATAAAAACCAAGCAAAAACAAAACAAAACAAAAGAAAATAAAACAAAACAAAACAAAACAAAAAACAAAACAAAAACCAAAAACCAAAAAATAATTTCCCCTCAAGGCTAGTGTAATGGACGCTGTAAACTGAAATTAATGCACAGTACAGTGGAAACCTGATATAACAGGGATGATGGGACCAAATCAAAATCCCTGTTATATCAGATCCCTGTTATATCAGATATCAAGGGAAATAAGGACTGATCAACTAACTCTTGATAAACAGTAGATCTAGGCCTAGATCTGGTCTGGTGTAAGTGTGCAGTAAGCTTACAAACTGAATGATGGCGCAGTCAGTCACTGACTCAGTGGCCTCAGGCCTACACGCTTGCGCGCGCATCACGCTCGCATTGCGAAGCGTTCTTTCAGTGTACAGTACACAGTATACGGTACCAAGGCTAGCCTAGATCTAGATCTAGGCCTACTGCGTGGCGTGCTGAGTCTAGGCCTAGGCCTTTCTGCTGCAGAGCCCGTCTCGGCATCCCTGCTATAACCGATCGAGCCCTCTTGTCTCCCTGTTATTGCCGATAAGTTTTAATAGAGACAAAGAGGAAGAAAAAATGGGGATTGAAAAAAGCCCTGTTATATCCGGATTCCTGTTATAACCGGTCCTGTTATAAATGGTTTCCACTGTACTTCACACTCACTGTTTTACAGTAGGCCTACAATGAACAGTGGGATAAACCTTACAAAACTCATCGTTATGCTTTACCAAAGGGAAAGTTGAAATGGTTTTGACTGACCTGCCAGGTCCACAAGTAATGGGTCTACAGGTAGATCTGAAGGGGTCGAACACCTGTCCCTCATCACACCTGGCTGTCACATTTCGCTCAACCGTCTTGTACTGCGAGCTGCAAGTAAGGGCATAGTGGTCACTGTGTTACTGACTCAGAAATCTTATAAAAATCACAGTAAATACATTACGGCGAAAAGTTATTTGAAAGCCATGATTGAAAATTGTCGTTTGTGAAAGACATGCTCAGGTTAAAGTTATAGACAAAACATGAAATCAGCCAGAAAAAGGTTCAGTTGAAGTATTGAAATCAAATCAAATGAACAGACAAAACATGAAATCAGCCAGAAAAAAGTTCAGTTGAAGTATTGAAATCAAATCAAATGAAGTAGTGAAAGCAGTTGTGGACAGACAGATAGCGTGTGTGTGGGGGTGTGAGGATGGGGATGGACATACACACACACTTATAGTGAAAAGACGTTAAATCAAGCAACGAACGAACACACACACACACACATACACACACACACACACACACACACACACATACACACACACACACGTGTTGTGTGTGTGTGTGTGTGTGTATGTGTGTGTGTGTGTGTGTGTGTGTGTGTGTGTGTGTGTGTGCTCGCGCTCGCACGCGCGTGTAGACATAATATGAATACAAATATGTGGACAGAGAGAGAGAAAGAGAGAGAGAGAGAGAGCGTGAGAGTGAGTGAGACAGAGAGTGAATGAGAGAGAGAGACAGAGACAGACAGAGAGAGAGAGAGAGAGAGAGAGAGAGAGAGGCTGGTCAGTTTCCAGACCAGTGGATGAATCGTGCAGTTGGACATGCCATTGAAATACACAAAAGTCTGTATGGCGCTGGAGCCTGACACAGAATCATAATGTCGTGACCAGTGATATGCATATACACAGATGACCAACATCAAAACAACAGCTCTGAGAACAAACTGTATGCATGAACGACAAACAACACCAAGCAAACAACTGCACGATTATCGTCTTACCTACGGCCCACAGTAGTTGACCCAGTATTAGTGTTGATATCCAGCAGAATGGAGAAGGAATACGTAAGCTTTCGAGTTCCGAGTTCAGCTGAAGACATTTCAAATAAACAAATTGATTACTGTTATTACTGTTATTTTTGTTTAAAGCCCAACCGACTGCATAGAGCCATATCAGGGCTTTAACCGTTTCAAAACATACACAACACATCAACAGGGGGAAAAAAAGGAAAAGAAAATTAAGTAAGCATATCAATGCATTCGCGCACATAATCTAAGGAGACGCCCCCCGGAACATACCACTCCGTTCACTTTATCACATAGAGGATTTAAACAACATACCTGAATACACATTTAAACATAACTAAGGACACTAAAACATATAAAAACGGGCCTAAGTTACCTAAAATTGCTTCTGCATATCTCATTTCCCTAGAGCCAAAAATGCACTTAAAACATGCACCCAATTATCAACCCCAAGAGAAAGTACGTAAGACTTCATCGAACACATACAGGTGAATGGACCAGCAAGGCAGAAAATTTATAGGAAGAAATGACAGAAAGCAAAGGAGGAAGAAAGAAACAAAAAGAGTGGCAGAAAAGATGAAATTGCTAGCACAGAATTTTCAGAAGGTGGGGATACTATTTATAGAAAGAGCCCCGGCATCCCCACGGAGGTGAAACATATAGATAAATATATAATAGATAAATGATCACTGAATAAATCTTTTAAAAACAAAATAAATGAATAAAATATAAACAACAAACAAACAAACAAATAGATAAATAAATAAACAAACAAACAAAGAAATGAATAAATAAACGAATAAATAAATAATAACACTTTTTGGACATCATGCAAACTACTACAAACTACAAATCCGACAAAACTTTTGATTACAGTTGTTACTTGCGAAAATTTTATACATACATGTAAACTCAACAAAAGTTTACCAGTCTTTTCACTATTTCAAAAATTTCTGAAAACAAGATATGAAATCGAAAAATACATATCTGCTATCAATTATGAGCTTGGTAAGTTTTCAATAAATTGGCTTTTTTTTGTGAAAATAAAGATTTGATGGAAACGTGAAATGTTTAATAAAAGAGAGAGAAGGAAAATAAGTGTATGCATAAATGCGTGTACTTTGGTGTGAGATCATTCGGGGATCAAGATGTATTCTGGTTGGAAAATATGATAGGCTTCATATTTTGGTAATGTAAGTTGCCAACTTGTATTAGTCATAGTACGGTTTGATATTGCTGAGGGTGATCATGGAAAAATTCTGTGGAACGATTGTCTCAAATGCATGTGAGATAATTATTATGCTTGCCTTCATGGATTGAAACAATGATGTTTGCGTTTGTTTGTCAATGTTTGTATATTACATATCTCAATGTCAGTATATATAATATGTGACCTCCCACCACGAAATCAGTCTCAACTAGCATTTTGGGTATTTTGAGATATACATATCATTGGAAAGTGTACATTCTGCTGATTATTTTGGTACTTGAATAAAGCTTGTACTAAAAAAAAATGTAGAAGTTATGTATCTTTAAAGTCAGTAAGTTGTATGACGGCCATTTTGAGAAAACAGCCTCTACAGTTTTTGTGTGCTCTCCTACACATTTTCCTTAAATTTCTTTGTTTGGTGGCTTTGACCCAGTTTGTTTCTAATTTTTGCTGTCATTATCTGAAAAGAGCTTTCCATCAGTATATTACACGTGCGGGTACTATACAGGTTACGGTTCATAATAAGAGACAAAAATAGGTACTTTTGGTAGGAAATAGCGTTCTTTCTGCTGCATTCAGTGCATTAAAATACCGATTTAACTGATTAATAACATTTTTTCAAGAAAAAAAATTCTGTGAGGGATAGATTATAGTCTACAGAAAACAATTTTGAGAAAAAGTCAAAACACCCCAGATAGACCCCCAGTCACCTTTTCAGTTCCTAGTGCTGTTCGACTGACTGCGAGTTAAGACTGATCTCGTGGGAGGTCACACATGTATAAAATGAACAAAAATGTTAAAATAAACTAACTAACTAACTACTAACTAAACTAACTAACTAAATCTAACTAACTAACTAAAAACTAACTAACTAACTAACTAACTGTGGAAGTCACTGCAAAGAAGTATGATTACGTTTGATGCCATTACGTCTCGCTGTTGTTATCATAACTAAGCTTGTATCACTTGCTGTTGTCATCGTAACTAAGCTTGTATCATTCACTTACCTGTTGTCATTATGCGTGGTGTCATTATGTGTGTTGTTTTTGTCTTCTTATGTTGGTGGTGATAATAATAATGATCATGACCTAGCAGGCTGATACTGACAACTGTTAACTTACTGTTAGTAGCAGAGTGGAAGTAGTAGTGGTATAGTAGTAGTAGTAGTAGGTAGTAGTGGGAGTAGTAGCGGGAGTAGGAGTTGTAGTGAGAGTAGTAGTAGTAGTCATAATATATAGTAGTAGTAGTGGTGGTTGTGGTGGTGGTGGTAGAAGTAGTACTACCCTAATAATAGTAATAGCAGTAGTAGCAGTGGTAATAGCAGTAGAAATTGTAGTAATAGTAGTAGTGTAGTAGTAGTCGTAGTAGCGCTAGCACTAGAAACGATGACAATATATTCTTGTGTGGTCCTGTTCTCCATACTGTATTTTCCAAAGTCATTCGAACTCACTGTGCACAGCACGGTTTACAACGCACAGTGCTGATACAGGAACACCACACACACATACACACACATATCATCATCATCGTCGTTGTCGTCGTCGTCGTCATCATCATCATCATCATCATCATCATCATCATCATCATCATCATCATCATCATCATCATCATCATCATCATCAATACATGTCTGAACGAAAAGAAACTGTTTTGTGAAGAACTCTTTATAACAGATTTGTGTCACTACATCATCAATGTGCCCTGCCGCATGGCTTTGGCGATCATGGCCCTCCGTAGGAATCTATCCTTTGTCGCTGCAAGTACATCTCCCACCCTCTCTGTCTTCAGCCACTCTGCAAGTTCGTCCAATATTTTCTCCCTGGGTCTACCTGGTGCTATCTCTCCCTACGGTTTTCCTGTTGTGACCAGGTGCTCTAATTTCTCTTGCCTCATAAAGCGTCCTATAAATGTTGTTTGTCTTTTCCTAATCTTCTATATTAATGTTCTTCTTGTGTCTGCCTCTTTCAAGACTGTCTCGTTTGTTTTCTTTGCTGTCCAGGGAACTCTCAACATTCTTCTTAGAAACCACATTTCAGTTGCCTCAATCTTGTGCTGACTTTACGTGTTGACAATACACATATCAATGAAAACCACAATCATGTACAGTAAAGTGGTAGTAGTAGTGGCAGCACTTTCAACAGCGGTAGCAGCAGCAACAGAAGTATTAGTAGTATTAGTGGTAGTAGTAGTAGCAGCAGTAGTAGTGGTAGTAGTAGAGTAGCAGTAGTAAAGAACTAGAAACAGTAGTAATAACAGGAACAGCAGAAGTAACGTTGGCAGTAGTGGAAGAGGTGATGACGCAAGCTTATTAATACTGAGCGTCGGATTCACATACTTATGGTTGTGGGTTCGAATCCCGAGGTGCGCTACATTAAAACTGGCATTCTCACCGTCCTATTAAAACTGCATTCTCACTGTCCTATTAAAACTGGCATTCTCACTGTCCTATTAAAACTGGCATTCTCACTGTCCTATTAAAACTGGCATTCTCACCGTCCTGTTAAAACTGGCATTCTCACTGTCCTATTAAAACTGGCATTCTCACTGTCCTATTAAAACTGGCATTCTCACTGTCCTATTAAAACTGGCATTCTCACCGTCCTGTTAAAACTGGCATTCTCACTGTCCTATTAAAACTGGCATTCTAACTGTCCTATTAAAACTGGCATTCTCACTGTCCTATTAAAACTGGCATTCTCACTGTCCTATTAAAACTGGCATTCTCACTGTCCTATTAAAACTGGCATTCTAACTGTCCTATTAAAACTGGCATTCTAACTGTCCTATTAAAACTGGCATTCTAACTGTCCTATTAAAACTGGCATTCTCACTGTCCTATTAAAACTGGTATTCTCACTGTCCTATTAAAACTGGCATTCTCACTGTCCTATTAAAACTGGCATTCTCACCGTTCCTATTAAAACTGGCATTCTTACTGTTCTATTAAAACTGGCATTCTCACTGTCCTATCTTAACATCATTGTTGTCCTGGTGACGTCAGTATAGAATTAGATAAGTCCCCTTTCCCCCACTTCCCTGGGATGGTTATCCCACTCATATCACCTGAGGTGGGTGCCGACGTAAAAACTGAACCAAACCAACCAAAACTTAACGAATGGACGGATAAACTTACGGACAGTGACGACAGTTTCATAGGACAGCGGCAAACAGAAGATATTGGAGGCATTGTGGTAGTTACACAGAGCACAGTACTGGTTACGGTAGGCCTGCATATATCCGAACACCATGCGCTGTGTCCTGTCCTTCACGTCTTCACAGCTGAACAGACAAAAACAAAGACAATCTGTGTTCAACGAGATTTATCTGATTCCAAAGCTGTCCGTTAAGAAAGTTAGAAACAAACACACACACACACACACGCACGCACACACACACGCACGCACACAGACGCGTGCACACACACACAGACGCGTGCACACACACAGACGCGTGCACACACACGCATACACACATAGACGCGTGCACACAATACACACAGACGCGTGCACACACACATACATATGCACACATACGCATACACACACACAGACGCGTGCACACACACACACACACAGACGCGTGCACAACACACACACACACACACACACACACACACACACACACACACACACACACACACACACACACACACACACACACATAGTACATATGATGGTCAAGCCGTTATAATAACCTCCCTTTTAATTAAATCAAACATTACAGAAAACAATTTTGGCAGGAGAGCGTTTGCTGAAAATCCAGAATTTGTACTTCTTAAAGTCACTGTGACCCTGAAGAAGCAACAGATGAAATAAAAGTAGACGTGAAGCGAGGATGATGGTAGACTGTAACAACACACACACACACACACACACACACACACACACACACACACACACACACACACACACACACACACACACACACACACACACACACACACACACACGCACACACACTCACACACAGACACACACAGATTGTGTTGTTACACACACACACACACACACACACACACACACACCACACACACGCACGCACGCACACACACACACACACACGCACGCACGCACGCATACACACACACACACTCACACACACACACACACACACACACACACACACACACACACACACACACACACACACACACACACACACAGATGTCTTCTTCAAATATATATCTCCACAGACGGGTAACATTTCGTAGTAGAAGCCATATGTTATTCAACTGTAAAAAAATATGTAACGCAATTGTATTATACCAAATGAAAAATGTCATGCACAGTGTTTGATGTTTGTGGTCGGTGACGAGTCACATTTTACAATAAAACCTGAATCATGTCGGTTTCTCGTCTTCTCGAGCTGCAAGTCAGGAAACTCTACTTTCCAAACTCACCAGGAATAACATCCCCTCACTTTATTAATCATAATATCAGAGGGTTCTTTTCAACAGTCCACACGTGATGTCTAGTCAATCGTTGAAACATTTCTGGATAAGTTTTTTTCTCATTTGTTTCCTGGTTTCCTTTCATACTCTTCCGTGACACGACATACTCGTATTTCAAAGTAAGATTACTGGGTGTGACATGTTGACATATTACCGAAAATATTTAGTTTGGTTAATACTGACAAGACTTCGTACATCTTGTTGTTGTTTGATTGCTTATTTGTTTAAATTCATCATCATCATCATCTGCCCTGCCGCATGGCGCTGGCGGTTATGGCCATCCATATGCATCTATCCCTTGTCGCCGCAAGGACATGTTCCACCCTCTCTCTCCTCAGCCACCCTGCAAGTCTGTCTAATATTTTGTCTCTGGATCTATCTGGTGTTCTCTTTCCCTCCAGCTTTCCCGTTGTGACCAGGTGGTCTAATTCCCCTTTCCTCATAAAATGGCCTATAAATGTTGCTTGTCTTTTCCTAATCTTTCTTATGAATGATCTTGTGCCTGCCTCTATCAAGACTGTCTTGTTTGTTTTCTTTGCTGTCCGTGGAACTCTCAACATTCTTCTTGGAAACCACATTTCGGCTGCCTCAAGTCTTGTTCTGGCTTTGCGTGTTGACTGTCCACGCCTCACAACCGTATAACAGTATCGGTTCTATATAACATTCAAGAACTCTCTTTCTGATGTTAACTGATAAGCATTTATTGGTAAGAATGCTTTTCATCTTCTTGTTTAAATTACTTTTGAAAAATCTAGTCTGGTTCTTTGTTTTCTTGTTGGTGTTATTTGTTTAAATTACTTTTAAAAATCTTGTCTTGCTCTTTGTTGTTGATTTTTTTTATCCTCCATACATTAAAAGGCAGTTAAAGAACTAATTTCTTAAATCGTGGAAGCAAGCACTGGGTGTGTGAACACTGTCGTGTACGTCGTATCAGAAACGAAAGTTCCTGGATTTGATCACTCGAACAAGCAAGAGGCTTTCCTGTTTCGATTAGGCCTTGGCGAGTACTGGCCTGGGTGCTAGTTTTCTTTCGGATGAGCCGCTAAAATTGATTCCTGTGTACAGATCGCTGCACTTAAAAAGTAAACCCACGACAACAAATGTGTCATTCTTAAACATAGTTTGTAAAAACATTGTAAAAACATCACAATTAATTTGACAAACAAACAAACAAACAAACAAACAAAACAAACAAACAAACAAACAAACAAACAAACAAACAAACAAAAACAAACAAACAAACAAACAAAAAGCACACATCCAGAACCAGAACGAAAATACGGGTGGCGCCATGTTATGGCGAAATGTTTCTGGAAAAGACGAGTCCGCATTTGACAGTGAAGACTATCATTTTGACGAAAAACAGAATACAGTATTGGACTGGACTAAACTGGATTTTCGTTTAGTTTTGTTGTTACAACGAAAAGTTTTCCGCGTGAAATGGGTATTGCACTACTATTTTTTTCTTGTATGTGTGGATTTTTATTTCTCAATAATAGTGGATTTTCTACGGTCATTTTGCCAGGGACAACGTCTTTGTTACCGTGAGTTCGTTCACGGTCAGTACTAATGCTGTACATGGGACCTCGGTTCAAAGTCTTCTCCGAAAGACTAGCCCCCAGACCACCAGTGGAGTCTATTGGAGAGGGGAGAAAAATGCCTGTCTCGCTTCCCATGTGGGCACTTTATCCATCAGATCACCACTCATCATCGTTATCATCATGTGCCCTGCCGCATGGCGTTGGCAATTGTGGGCCTCCACACGAATCTGTCCCCTGTCGCTGCAGGTACATCTCCTACCCTCTCTGTCTTCAGCCACCCTGCAAATCCGTCCAATATTTTCTCCCTGGGTCTACTGGTTTTCTCTTTCCCTCCAGCTTTCCTGTTGTGACCAGGTGTTCTAATTCCCCTTTCCTCATAATACGCCCTATAAATGTTGCTTGTCTTTTCCTAATCTCTTATTAATGATCTTTTTGTGTCTGCCTCCTTCAAGACTGTCTCGTTTGTTTTCTTCGCTGTCCGTGGAACTCTCAACATTCTTCTTAGAAACCACATTTCGGTTGCCTCAATTTTGTTCTGACTTTGTATGTTGACAGGTCACCACTCCATCAGTTTAACAGTAGTGTCTGAAGTTTGGGGTTGACAGTTACAGCAAGTACAGCAATGAGTGGTGCCCTGAACATTCCTCGTTTGTTGTTAATGCTTCTTTCCTTTCCTTCTGTTCCTTTGATTTTTATGTCTGTAATCTATTTTTTATGTTCCTCGTTGTTCTTAATGCTTCTTTTACTTTCTTCTGTTCCTTTGATTTTATGTCTGTAACTATCTCTTTTATGTTTTTTCTTTGTTCAATTGTTGTTTTTTAATTTTTTTTTACCTGTTGAATACTATTATTGCACTACTGTTAATCATTATTGTTGTTTTGTTGTAATGCTAAGTGTTATATGCTATTTCTTCACATGCTGCCTTTTGTTCTCATGCTTTCGAAAGCACTTGACCAATGACACAGAAAGTTCAATGTTCCGTTACATTCAGTTTCGTAATTTCTATGACAATATGTAATGGTTCATCTGTTTTTTTTCCGCTTGATCAACTGACATGTAAAAGTCAATACATATATTTTGTCATAATTCAATATGATAACTTCTATGGCATTGTTCATGTAATGATTCATCTGTTTTTTGTTCTTGTTTTGTTTTAGTATGCTTATGTCACTTATGTAAAGTATCAAGGACTAACCGTAAGATAGGTCAAGTGGGACCTAATGCTACTATCCTTGAGCAATAACGTGTTTTTAAATTCTCTCTCTCTCTCTCTCTCCTCTCTCTCTCTCATCTATCTGTCTATCTATCTATATATCTATATGTTTGTCTATCTATCTATCTCTCTGTCTGTCTGTCTGTCTAATCTATCTACTATCTATCTATCTATCTATCTGTCTATGTCTCTTCCCTGTCATTCTCTCTCACCCTCTTGTCTCTCTTTCCTCTCTCTCTCTGTCTCCCTCTTACTTTTACACACACTATCAATTTATCTATGTATGCATGTATATATCTACATCTGCGTCTCTCCTTTCATCTCTCTTAATTGATAGCAAACATTGTTAATCTTTAATCTCCTTACCTATTACGTCTTATATAGTGATGAACTGACGCATATCTTCTTACTTGTAGTTCAGGCACACGCGTATATTAGCAATGGCAAGTTTTGAACAACAACAATAAAAGCTTTTAGCCAGAAACGTCTACCGTTGGAAAAATGAAGTATCACTGTCGTTGTGTGCTCTTTCCCTCTGATACAATTGTTATATGTGGCACGGCATGATGTTTCGAGTTCAATCCCAGACCGCAACGTAAACACTGGATTATTCGCTGTCCACCTTCATGCTCCAATCATTTTGGTGGTGTCATCATCGTATTTTCCAAACAATCCCGCTGTTTGCACCCCACCTCCCCACCCCCACATCTCCCCCCAAATCTCTCTGCCCAATTCAAAATCTTTCCTGCGCATTGGCTTTTTGTGCAAGTTCAACGACTCTAGCGGATCAGCACCGGCAGATTTGGGTGGAGTGCAAGTGGAATTATCGGTGTGCGATGAATCTTCTTCTCTTGAACACAGCTCTTTAGCAGGGCAGAAGAAATGGCAAAGTACGATAGTCTGTAATCACGCTGTTCAGTCTACTGTGAGTGTACAGAGACAGTGCCAACTTCTTCCTACAATGTCTGGTGTGTAGATCTGTAATCACGTGTCATCTACTGAGTGTACACAGACAGTGCAACTTCTTCCTACAATGACTGTGTGTAGATCTTAATCACGCTGTTCAGTCTAGTGAGGTACACAGACATGCCAACTCTCCTACAATCTTGTGTAATCTGTAATCACGCTGTTCAGTCTACGTGAGTGTAACAGACAGTGCCAACTTCTTTCCTACAATGTCTGGTGTGTATATCTGTAACCTGAAAATAAAAAAAAAAAAAAAAAAGGGGGGGGGGGGGGGGAAGAAAAGAAAAGAAAAGAAGAAAAATCTGAGGGGAGGGGTGGCGTTAAAAGTGAACGGGGTTGAAAAAGAGGAGTGGGGGAGGCGGGAAAAGGAAGCTGAGACTTCTGCCTGCATTCCATCAAAGAAGCCTTCACCCGAAAAATTAAAGCGTCCATTGTCAGCGAGCCCGTAACTTACGAGCGAGTCTGGCTTCAGAAAAATCAAAGAAACAGGTGGGGGGGATAGAGCAGGTGTAGTTAAGGGACCCGAAAAAATAAAAGTAAAGCAATACGCATAATTCGCCGAGGTGCAGTGGTGAACGCAATAGACTAGTGACTAGGACGTTGTAGGTTCGAATCCCAACAGTCCTGTCAAAACTATTGTGGCATTTTTCGGTCCTGACATCGTTAATCTTTGATTTCCTTACCTATTACATCTTATATAGTGATGTACTGACACAAATCTTCTGATTTGTAGTTCAGGCACATACATACTTTAGCAACGGCAAGTATGAAAAAAAAAAAAAGCTTTTAGCCAGTTAGAAAATGAAGTATCCAGAGTTTAGTGTTATGGGCTCATTGGGCAGACTAGGCCACACGGTCGAGCCTGATCCACTTCATGAATGCATCATAAGAGTGTGTTGCTCAAAGTTCCCGTCCAACACCGCAGGCATCTGTACCTCTCGAGCCTGGTTGATTTGATGCCAGTATGCATTGTAAAAGGAAGGCAGAGTACAGCCCTGTCACACAGGTTCAATCCAGATATAAAGAGAAGCGTAGAGACACAGCCCTGTCACGTGTGTTCAGTTCAGATGAAAACTCCATAGCATCATCATTATTATCCCATAGTAAAGCATCACCATAGCTTTTGCACACAACAAAAAAAAAGTCCCAGTTTTTCGTGTGACTTTGAACCCACCCCAAAACAACAATATTAACGAGGACCGACAGCAACGGCAACAACAACAACAACCATCGAACACACAAACACACACACACGCGCGCGCGCGCGCGCCACACACACACACACACACACACACACACACACACACACACACACACACACACACACACACACACACACACACACACACACACACACACAGTCCAAATAAAACATGTTCTTGTCATTATTGTTATCATTATCATTATTGTTATCATTTTCAAATTTATCTCGGTATGCTGACAGTGCACGCTTCATCAAATATTCAGCAGTAAAAATGATTCGAGAGAGGCGAAATACAAACAAATGTAAGCGTTCAGGCCACTAGTGGAAGTGTTTAGGAGAGGAGAAATATTGGGGTTTGTCAACACTTATCTAATTGTAAGAATAGCCTCACCTTGGGAAGATCTTAGGTCGGCTAAGATGTAAACAAACCTTTCAAAGCTACCAGTCGCCGTGGTCTAGTGGTTAACGCAACGACTATCGACTGGAAGATTGTGGGTTCGAATCTCCATCAGTCTCTTCAAAAATCATTGTGGGATTTTTCGGCTTTAACCGGCTTCTACCCAGAGTTGGGGCGTGCTATGGGGTCATTGGGAAGACTGGGACTACACAGTCGGGTCTCATCCACTTCACGGATGCGTCATTGAGGGTGTTGTTCAAATTTTCTGACCAGCACCGCCAGGATATATTATAATAGTAAACGTAGAGTACAGTCCTGCTAACAACTCGTGGAAAAAAATCTTTCTTTATTTCTGGTCCGGCAACATGGAACACCTTCGCGAGTCCAGAGGACAAAGCTGTTGCCAGCTTATTGTCAAAAAGAACCTCAAAACACAACCCCTTAATAACTATCTCCAAACTTCATAAATGAATGCTCGCAGCTCTTCTAGGCCCAGTGGTAATATATATATATATATATATAATATATATATAGTATAATATTAATATTATATATATATATATATATATATGTAGTATTATATATATATAATATATATATATATATATATATATTATGTGTGTGTGTGTGTGTGTGTGTTGTGTGGGGTGTGGCTATTGAATGTGTGTGTGTGTGTGCGCGTGGTGTGATGTGTGTGTGTGGTGTGTGTGTGTGTGTGTGTGTGTGTGTGTGTGTGTGTGTGTGTGCGTGCGTGTGTGTGTGCGCGTGTGTGTGTGTTTATGCAAAGCGCGAGTGCGTGTGTGTATTTTCATGTGTGTGTTTGTCACTGATAAATTTGAATACATATTTGTTGTTATTTTTGATGAACTATGTTTATGCTGCATATTAATGCATTGGTGTGTATATAATATTTGTACTGCTCTATAATGTATTGACATGCTAATGCCTATGCTGTTCGTGAAGTGAAACTGCACTCTCTGACATGGATTGTTTGCGCTATAAATGGAATTATTATTATTATTATTATTATTGTTATTATTGTTGTTATTATTATCAATAATATTATCATTATCGTTATCACTATTATCATTATCATTATTATAATCATCGTCGTCATCATCATCATTATTATCATCGTCATCGTCACGTCGTCATCATCATCACCACCACCGCCATCATCATCATCATCATCATCATCATCATCATCATCATCATCATCATCATCATCATCATCCATCACCATCATCATCATCATAAACATCAACGTCATCAACAAACAGTAAGGATTAATAAAATAGATGTGTACAGGTCCCTGGCAAGCTCAAGTGGCCTTCTACTGAATATTTTTTTATAAAAACCATCAATGATCAAGTAAAACCGCACAATTTTGAAAGCAGCATTGCTGCTTCTATGCTTTTCTTTTCCCCATATTGTTTTTAGGATCATAGCACTCAGGGAGGTTTTCTTTCATGTTCACTCCTCTCTCCCCTTCCCCCATTTTCTTTACCACATCAATGGCCACAGAAGTTTTTACAATGCAATAATGATGACGATGAGGATAATAATCATGGTGCTGTACAGTTGTTGTTGTTTTTTTATCTAGGATTGAGACTGCGTGACAGGGTTGTAGTTTACGCTTACTATCATAATATATCCTGGCATCAACCAGATCCGAGAATTACAGACACCTGGTCAGAAGATTTAAGCGATACTCTCAATGATGCATCCGTGAAGTGGATAAGACTCGACTGTGTGGTCCCAGTCTTCCCAATGAGCCCATAACACGCTCAACTCTCGGTAAGAGCCGGTTGGAGCCAAACAATCCCACATTATTTTTTGAAGGGACTGATGAGGACTCGAACCTACAACCTTCCAGTCTGTAGTCAGTTATGCTAACCATTACACCACGGCGACCGGTTCCCCCCTCCTTCCTACATATTCTTAACTACTGTTGATATTTTGCATTTGCATCTTACATGCTTGTTCACCAAAGTCAAAAACTAAACTCGGAAGGAAATTGGATCTTCTATGAGACTCCTTATTCAAACTCGGACAAACGCGCGCGCCGCAGCGACACACACACACACACACACCACACACACAACACACACAACACACACACACACACACACACGCACCCCATCACCACCCCACCACCACCACCACCACCAACAACAACAACACCACCAACAACAAAAACCACACACTCTCACACATACACATCACACACACCAATACACACATACGCAAACACACACAAGCACAACACACACACACACACACACACACACACACACACACACACACACACACACACACACAACACACACACACACACACACACACACACTCACACTCACTCACTCACTCACTCACTCACTCTCACACACACACACGCAAACACATACACACAAACACATATAAGTACACACACGCACACACATATATACGCAAACATACACCACCACCACCATCACCACCACCACCACTACCACCACCACCACTATCACCACCACCACCACCGCCATTACCATCACCACCACCATCACAATCAACCACTACCATTAACAACGAAGGAAGCGAAGTCGGCCGCCAGAAGTACATTACTAAGATCCACGTGACATTCAGAGGACATGGTCAATCACAGCAATACTTCCTGCTTCTGTTACTCAAACTCTTACTGACCCGGACACACACACACAAGTGCAACAGTGGCCTGGCGGTCGCTTGCCCGCCTAGAAGTCAAAAGGTCTTCAGTTCGATTCCAGAACCAAACACATATTCCTCTCCTTCATTTGGAAGCAGTTTGAGGGCAATCGGTTGTTTGCGATAAACCCAGTTGATCCTGACCTGGGGCCTGATTTCATTCATTCATTCATTCATTCATTCATTCATTCATTCATTCATTCATTCATTCATATCCTGACCTGGGGCCTGATTTCATTCATTCATTCATTCATTCATTCATTCATCTATTTCTTTCTTTCTTTATTCTTTCTTTCTTTATGTATGTATGTTATGCATGTAATGCATGTATGTATGTATGTATGTATGTATGTATGTATGTATGTATGTATGTATGTATGTATGTATTCATTCATTCATTCATTCATCTTATGTATGTATGTATGTATGTATGTATGTATGTATGTATGTATGTATGTATGTATGTATTATGAATGTACGTATGTATATATATATTCATTCATTCATCCATTAGTTCATTCATTCATTCATTCATTCATTCATTCATTCACTCATTCATTCATTCATTCATTCATTCATTCATATTTTTGTGGCTAGCTGGCTGATTATGTTGATGAAGTCCACGATCTGATGTCTTGAGTACAATCCAGACTGCGACATAAAGGCTGGCCCTCTGACTGCTTACCTTGATGCCCCAGTCCTTCTGTGGAGTCAGCTTGGAATGTTACAGGTCGCGTTCTCTTTCCCTTATCACCACACCTCTCT
Organism: Monoplex corrugatus; assembly: GCA_030674185.1. NCBI lineage: Eukaryota > Metazoa > Mollusca > Gastropoda > Littorinimorpha > Ranellidae > Monoplex > Monoplex corrugatus. The sequence continues at coordinate 28,990,433 of CM060306.1, read as the reverse complement.
CGACCCGCTCTTTATTCTAAGATCTTGCCATTGCATAGGGGTGTGCAAAAGATCAAGGTGTCTACCAGGTAATTTCTGGCAGACTAGGGTGGAGGGCATTCAGAATTGTCCGACAGTGATTGAATCCCTCTCGCACAAACTTCGACCTTTTCCCAACTCCAGGTGATGGCTGAGGTCAAGAGCGAGGTTCAGTATAGGGCTTTTATACATGATATACGTAAGATAGTCCACAACAAAATAGGATTATTTTTCTCTTACTCTAGTACGAGTATAAATGGTATTTACATGCACGGGCTTTGGGTTTTTTGGTTTTGTTTTGTTTTTGTTTTTCTTCCTTTTTTTTTTTGTCTTTTCTTTTCGGTTTTTTTTTATTTCTTTTATTTTTCTTTCTTTTTTCATTTTGATTATCCCAACGTTCAGCAGCTGCACTCTGTCTTTGGAGTCTGACAAGACTAGTCCTTGGTTTTACCAACTTGTGAAGAATAACTTTGTTAGGTGAACAATATTAATATTATTATTTGAGTTCAATGAAAGAGCACTGACAATGCAATACTTTCATGTCTCACATGCTGAAAATTCGTCTGTAACAAAAACAAAATTAAAACAAAACAACCAAACAACAACCAAACAAACAAAACAACCAAACAACAAACAAACAAACAAACAAACAAACAAACAAACAAACAAACAAACAAACAGTACGGTGGACATCTTCGGCAGAAAGTGCATGCATGGACAGTGTGCCCTCATACTCATTAGAAAGATAGAGGTTGTACCGTAGCCTTGAAGTTTCATACAGGAGTTATGTGGCAGAGGCCTCAACTTTTCTCAGCATGAATGAGAACGGTGTCCGTCTCCTCTTCTTCCTCGCTTTACCTTTCCCAACCCTGAACAGGGACAAATACCCATTCAGGGATGGGTGGACTGGAGGCTGCAAGTACAAAGTTTTCTCTAAACGGGTTTGCCTAACTCAGTTGATGGAGCAGAGTACTCGAGGTGTCATGAATGATATCTTCCAGTTCAATCCTAACCCGCAACATAGAAGTTGAACTTTTCGCTATCTTAATGCTCCAGTCATTTTAGTGGAGTCGAGGGGGGTGGGGGGCGCATGTCCCCATCCTCCACTTTCTTCCCCTCTCTCCCTCCATTTCTATTTTAAGATCTTGTCAGAGCACAGAGTTTTAGCGCAGGTTCGGGAAGTCTGCCAGACCATTATTGACAGATCTAGATGGAATGTATAAGGACATGTCTAAACGTAATGAATCTCTCTTGAACAAATTCAAATTCAAATTCCGTTCCAGCCAGACCCGAACCCGTACAGTCAGGTCAGAAGGTGGGATGTTTACCTCTATGCCATCCAAGCCTCTGTAACAACAACAACAACAACAACAATAAAGTCAAAATACGTGCACACATGATGTGTCCGGGTGTTCTTACCTGGCAGTGATGTGTCGTTCAAGGGCTGTGTTGACAGGGTAGCTGTCATTGCAGCGGTCTCTGACGTTGGCCAGGCAGGGTCTCCAGTGGTAACCGTCCCCGGGCGGTCGGAAGACAACAGTGCACTGGGAGGAGTCCAGCAGCAGATCCTCGAGACTGGTGCTGTTGTGATCGTAGGGCAAAGCCTGTCTGGAGGCGCAGTTGGCGCCCACAGCCCAGTACAGGAACGGCTCCTGACAAGCCAGTTCAAGAGGATAAAGTTTTTTTGTTTGTTTTGTTTTTTATAATACCAAAGGAAATAAGAGGGAAGCAGGGTGAATTTTAAGTATCAACTAAGTAACGTAACACTTGAGAGTCAAAGAGTTATCTCCCATGTAGAATTTCTCAAACCCAACACAGTTTGCGCTACCCATTCAGCTAGCATAGACGCAGCCACAAAGCATAAAGTGGTAAGCTCAAAACATTCAGCTAGCATAGACGCAGTCACAAAGCATAAAGTGGTAAGCTCAGAACATTCAGCTAGCATAGACGCAGTCACAAAGCATAAAGTGGTAACTCAGAACATGTTCTGAGCTTACCACTTTATGCTTTGTGGCTGCGTCTATGCTAGCTGAATGGGTACCCAAACTGTGTTGGGTTTGAGAAATTCTACATGGGAGATAACTCCGTGACTCTCAAGAGTTATGTTACTTATTTGTTTTTTATGCATGCATGTACGCTTTTAGGTTTAAAGGTTCCACATAATCCTTAGGTCGAAGGGGAGTCATGTGGTAGAGATTTCAACTTTTTTCATACCCAGCATTATAAAAGAAGTGCTGATCTCTTCTCCTCTGCTGTTTCACTTTCCCAAATTCTGAAGATAACTGGAGATCTATTGATAGCTGAGAGAACCGGAAGCCACACACACACAAAGTTTATCTCGGGCCAATATCAAACCTGAGCAAACTTGCCGTGTTTGATTGAAAGGAGGAAGCATTACCTCTACACCAATCAGGCTTCTCATTTCTTTTAAAACATTTAATTTATGAATAAGACAATATTCTGATGGAATAGACCTTACAACACATATCCAGTATGAGAATGACTCTTTAACTGCTAGCCCATTAAATTAACATGAGAAATCGCATGTCTAATGGCTTTTTACAGCACTTGATTGTATGAATATATAGGTTACTTGCCAAACTTCCTTGTTTTTTTGTTTTGTTTTTCAGTTTTTCCAGACAGCGTCTTTGCCTTTGGAATAAATTCCACATGCACTGACGCTACTGATGCCTTGTGATGGTGATGATCCAAAATGATCACAAGCTGTATGCCCCAGCAAGATACTGAAGTCTTACCCATGGGTTTTATGTCTCTTTTTGTATCAGTCTATCATTGGAACTAAAAACAAAACACACACGCACGCACGCACGCACGCACGCACGCACGCACGCACGCACGCACGCACGCACGCACGCACGCACGCACGCACACAAAACAAACAAAATAAGTCCCAAACATGAAAACCCGTTGAAAACACGGCCATCCCCCGTCCGTGAACTGAACTCAATAACACTACACAACCTCATCTTAGATATCCATTCCTGAACAACATGACACATAATCCCCATCCATCCACCAACACCAGTCTTAGTCTCCGTCATCCCAACTCCCTGCACATCCTCCACGCCTGATTAACGCTGGAAACAGATGAATACACGTGCAGCCCACCCAGAACCAACTGACCGCACCAAAGTCTCACATAACCACATCACAGAAATACATCTCTGAGCAACACAATACACAGCCACTTTCTGCCCACCAACACGATTTATCATCTCCATCATGTCAACTCCCCCAGCCTACCCTCCAACCCCAATGAAAAACAACAACAACAACAACAACTACTACTACTACTACTATTACTACTACTACTACTACTACTATTACTACTACTACTACTACTACTACTATTATTATTACTACTACTACTACTACTACTACTACTACTACTACTACTACTACTACTACTACTACTACTACTACAATCCTACCACTGCCACAACAACAAATTATATTCCGCACAGCACATTCGTCTTCACCATCCGTGACGGTTCTCGTTTTTTCTTTCATGGAGAATTTTCTGTCACTTCTTCTGAGTACTCCTTTTTGAGTAAAGTGATCGATGGTATGATGACTCAACTTTTGTTTGCGGTCTTGTATCTCAAATGAAGCCTCATACCAAGTGGAAACGAAACGGTATACCTATACATCCATCAGATCAAGGGGGAGTTCAATGTCACTGCAGATCCAGTTACTTAACACCACTGATCTGTTTTGTTCAATCGTTTTTTTTAGACAGTTCTGTTTCTTTCTAGAGCATACTTACCTGATTTGTAGATGAACTAATCATCAGCAAAGGTGATTATTTGGGTTAGACCAGTGTCATTTAGATCTCAATGCCCTTTAGTAGATATGTTATAGAAGATTGGAGAGACTGGCAATCCTTGAGGAGATCCCATGGAACATTTGTGGGCTGCTGAAAACGCCAGTTTCTGAGTCGTAGAACTACCACTCTTTCTTGGACCACAGTGGCATTCCATCTTATGATTGAATATAAAATTAATGAAGCACTTATATGATGCAAAAAGACAAAGCCCCTAGTACAGACAAGGTTCCATACTTGGACATCAAAAAGCTGTCTGAAAATGACAAAGTTTAACTGTACGCTCTCTGTCAAGATAGCTTTGAGAAAAGTCATGTTCTTGAGGACTTAGGACGTGGCTTCTTGAAGTTTTCTAAACTTGAAAAATATATCGCAGATTAAATGGATACTGTATTCTAACTATGCAAAATGTAATTAAAAAACTGATGGAAAGCTTTATAGCAAAGGAAAGAAGAAGAAGAAGAAGAAGAAGAAGAAGAGAAGAAGAAGAAGAAGAAGAAGAAGAAGAAGAAGAAGAAGAAGAAGAAGAAGAAGAAGAAGAAGAAGAAGAAGAAGAGAAGAAGAAGAAGAAGAAGAAGAGAGAGAGAGAGAGAGAGAGAGAGAGGAGAGAGAGAGAGAGAGAGAGAGAGAGAGAGAGAGAGACCCAGAAAAATACTCCTATCGATTCAATGTGGATTTTAAACAGGAAAAAAGTACATGGGAAAGTGCATCTGCCTTTGTATGCAAAATTTATGAACGTTTTCCAAAGCTATTGACCTAGAAGATGCATACAATAAAAGTCAAATCCACACTACTCATCAAACTACTTCGGCGATAGAATGATATACCACAGGCACATGTTGAATGTAAACTCTTTAACCACAGGATCAAGCCCCACAGGATAGTACAGGAAGGTATCTGTCAGCCATTTTCGTCATATGGGAAGCTCATGTTTTGGATGATCTTGACTTTACAGGCACTCATTTTAATTACCTACACGAAGGCTACATTAAAATTGTAGAAGCAGCACGAAAAGCTATTCAGACATTTGGCAAAGCAAGCAATTAAATGATTAATTTCGCAAAAAGCAGTGGGTGGGTCATTCCCAGTTTTACAGTTTCACTTTTTTATTCACGTGGAAGGGAAAGGGGTGATATGCAGAGATACAATAGTTACATGAAATAATATTCTCAACACACAATTTCATATGAAGCAAATGATGTAAGCACACTTATGAGATCTAAACTTTGTTTTACTATCAGAACAAAGCCGACAATAAAGGATTTGGAAACACAAATATATGTACATTTATATAAGAATAGGACACAGTACTCATTAAATCGTAAGCAATAAGTATTTCTGTTTATATTACACTATGTGTCTTGTAAATACCTAATGCACAGAGAGCCAATAACATTAGTTTGGAGACAGGCGCTATACAGAAGTCATTTATTCATCATCAAAATGAGAACTAACGTTTATCTGATCTCTGGACAGTAGACAGCATGAACAAACAAACAAACAAACAAACAAACAAACAAACAAACAAAAACATGTATATGAGACAACTGTTTCTTGTACTGTGATTAGAAGGCATCTATGGGTGTTTCTTGTTCTGCTTTCATGCTGATCCTACTTGGAAAGTAATAATAATAAATAATATATTTTATTTATATAGCGCAAAATCTTGACAAAATCAAATCTAAGCGCTGAGCGTATACATGCATACATACCTACATACATATGAGCGTATACATGCATACATACATGCTTACATACTTACATACATAAATCTAAGCTGAGCGTATACATGCATACATACATACATACATAAATCTAAGCGTATACATACATACATACATACATACATACGTACGCACATGCATACATAATAATTACAATATTTATATAGCGCAAATCTCGACAAAATCAAATCCAAGCGCCGAAAAGACACACACGCACACACGCACGCACGCACGCACACACCACACACACACACACACACACACACACACACACACACACACACACACACACACACACACACACACACACACACACACACACACATGCATGGCCACAAATGGGGAGAAAAGAATAAAAGCAATAAAAGCAAGAATAAAACCAATGGAAAACCACAGAGAGCACATCATATACAATTTTATATTAAAACAAAGTGATTCCCCTCCGAGCGGAGACAGGCTGCAGAGGGGGGTTGAGTGAGGTTAGGATTTTATGCAGAGGAGAAAAGGTGAGTTTTGAGAGCGGACTTGAAGGAGGCAAAAGTAGGTTGCTGACGGACTGAGAGAGGAAGTTTGTTCCAGGAGAGTGGACCAGAAACAGAGAAGGCTCGTGGACCATAGGTATTGAGCTTAGTGCGTGGAAAGCGAAAAGTCAGAGGATCGGAGGCAGAGCGGAGGGTACGTGAGGGAACATAGATCTATTCAACATTTTGTCAGTGATCATGCTTTGTTCTACGTTACTTCTCATTTTGATCCTATTCCCAATAATTTGTTTAATACTAAAACCTCTGTAAACCAGGCTCTGACTGGAATCTAATGGCTTGTTCTGCACTTGGAATGGAGAGAGCTGAATTAAAAAAATCAGATCAGTTTTTGTGTTGTTTGTTCTTTTAGAGAATTAGTCCTAGATATGGAGTTTAAACAACAGTTTATGTCTCTGTGATTTACAAATAACTGTATTCACTGTTTTGTCCACTGTTCAGAAATGAAAGAATTGAACAGTGACTTAATGGGGCACCTCAGGAGCAATTTGAGGGCAAGAAAAAGGACATGAAAACCACGTCATTTATGATGAAAACCACGTCCAGCCTTCATCTAAACCACCAGACTGACTACCTGAGGTGTAACAATTTTGGGGTAAAAAACAACCAGTCAATTAAACAAAAAAAAAAAACAACAAAAAACCAGCCAAAGAAACAAACATAAATCAACCCCAGCTTGCTTCTAATCGGTCAGTTATGAGCCCCTTTCATTGACAATAAAGTCTCTTATCAGAGTGCTATTGAGTAAAGACTCTTTTCAGAGTGCTATTGGGTAAAGTCTCTTTTCATAGTGCTATTGGGTAGTCTCTTCTCAGAGTGCTATTGGGTAGTCTCTTATCAGAGGGCTATTGGGTAGTCTCTTCTCAGAGTGCTATTGGGTAGTCTCTTATCAGAGGGCTATTGGGTAGTCTCTTTTCATAGTGCTATTGGGTAGTCTCTTCTCAGAGTACTATTGGGTAGTCTCTTATCAGAGTGCTATTGGGTAAAGTCTCTTTTCATAGTGCTATTGGGTAGTCTCTTCTCAGAGTGCTATTGGGTAGTCTCTTATCAGAGTGCTATTGAGTAAAGACTCTTTTCAGAGTGCTATTGGGTAGTCTCTTTTCAGAGTGCTATTGGGTAAAGTCTCTTTTCAGAGTGCTAATGGGTAGTCTCTTCTCAGAGTGCTATTGGGTAGTCTCTTTTCAGAGTGCTATTGGATAGTCTCTTTTCAGAGTGCTATTGGGTAGTCTCTTTTCAGAGTGCTATTGGGTAGTCTCTTTTCAGAGGGCTATTGGGTAGTCTCTTATCAGAGTACTATTGGGTAGTCTCTTTTCAGAGGGCTATTGGGTAGTCTCTTTTCAGAGTGCTATTGGGTAGTCTCTTCTCAGAGTGCTATTGGGTAGTCTCTTATCAGAGTGCTATTGGGTAAAGTCTCTTTTCATAGTGCTATTGGGTAGTCTCTTCTCAGAGTGCTATTGGGTAGTCTCTTATCAGAGTGCTATTGAGTAAAGACTCTTTTCAGAGTGCTATTGGGTAGTCTCTTTTCAGAGTGCTATTGGGTAAAGTCTCTTTTCAGAGTGCTAATGGGTAGTCTCTTTTCAGAGTGCTATTGGGTAGTCTCTTATCAGAGTGCTATTGAGTAAAGACTCTTTTCAGAGTGCTATTGGGTAGTCTCTTTTCAGAGTGCTATTGGGTAAAGTCTCTTTTCAGAGTGCTAATGGGTAGTCTCTTCTCAGAGTGCTATTGGGTAGTCTCTTTTCAGAGTGCTATTGGATAGTCTCTTTTCAGAGTGGTATTGGGTAGTCTCTTTTCAGAGTGCTATTGGGTAGTCTCTTTTCAGAGGGCTATTGGGTAGTCTCTTATCAGAGTACTATTGGGTAGTCTCTTTTCAGAGGGCTATTGGGTAGTCTCTTTTCAGAGTGCTATTGGGTAGTCTCTTCTCAGAGTGCTATTGGGTAGTCTCTTATCAGAGTACTATTGGGTAGTCTCTTTTCAGAGTGCTATTGGGTAGTCTCTTTTCATAGTGCTATTGGGTAGTCTCTTCTCAGAGTGCTATTGGGTAGTCTCTTATCAGAGTGCTATTGGGTAGTCTCTTCTCAGAGTGCTATTGGGTAGTCTCTTATCAGAGTGCTATTGAGTAAAGACTCTTTTCAGAGTGCTATTGGGTAGTCTCTTTTCAGAGTGCTATTGGGTAAAGTCTCTTTTCAGAGTGCTAATGGGTAGTCTCTTCTCAGAGTGCTATTGGTAGTCTCTTTTCAGAGTGCTATTGGATAGTCTCTTTTCAGAGTGGTATTGGGTAGTCTCTTTTCAGAGTGCTATTGGGTAGTCTCTTTTCAGAGTACTATTGGGTAGTCTCTTTTCAGAGTGCTATTGGATAGTCTCTTTTCAGAGTACTATTGGGTAATCTCTTTTCAGAGTGCTATTGGATAGTCTCTTTTCAGAGTACTATTGGGTAGTCTCTTTTCAGAGGGCTATTGGGTAGTCTCTTTTCATAGTGCTATTGGGTAGTCTCTTCTCAGAGTGCTATTGGGTAGTCTCTTTTCAGAGTGCTATTGGGTAAAGTCTCTTTTCAGAGTGCTAATGGGTAGTCTCTTCTCAGAGTGCTATTGGGTAGTCTCTTTTCAGAGTGCTATTGGATAGTCTCTTTTCAGAGTGGTATTGGGTAGTCTCTTTTCAGAGTGGTATTGGGTAATCTCTTTTCAGAGTACTATTGGGTAGTCTCTTTTCAGAGTACTATTGGGTAGTCTCTTTTCATAGTGCTATTGGGTAAAGTCTCTTTTCATAGTGCTATTGGGTAGTCTCTTCTCAGAGTGCTATTGGGTAGTCTCTTCTCAGAGTGCTATTGGGTAGTCTCTTCTCAGAGTACTATTGGGTAGTCTCTTCTCAGAGTGCTATTGGGTAGTCTCTTCTCAGAGTGCTATTGGGTAGTCTCTTCTCAGAGTGCTATTGGGTAGTCTCTTCTCAGAGTGCTATTGGGTAGTCTCTTTTCAGAGTGCTATTGGGTAGTCTCTTCTCAGAGTGCTATTGGGTAGTCTCTTTCAGAGTGCTATTGGGTAGTCTCTTTTCAGAGTACTATTGGGTAGTCTCTTTTCATAGTGCTATTGGGTAGTCTCTTTTCATAGTGCTATTGGGTAGTCTCTTCTCAGAGTGCTATTGGGTAGTCTCTTCTCAGAGTGCTATTGGGTAGTCTCTTCTCAGAGTGCTATTGGGTAGTCTCTTTTCAGAGTACTATTGGGTAGTCTCTTTTCATAGTGCTATTGGGTAGTCTCTTTTCATAGTGCTATTGGGTAGTCTCTTTTCATAGTGCTATTGGGTAGTCTCTTTTCAGACTGCTATTGGGTAGTCTCTTTTCAGAGTGCTATTGGGTAGTCCTTTTCATAGTGCTATTGGGTAATCTCTTTTCATAGTGCTATTGGGTAGTCTCTTTTCATAGTGCTATTGGGTAGTCTCTTTTCAGAGTGCTATTGGGTAGTCTCTTTTCAGAGTGCTATTGGGTAGTCTCTTTTCAGAGTGCTATTGGATAGTCTCTTTTCAAGGTGCTATTGGGTAGTCTCTTTTCAGAGTGCTATTGGGTAGTCTCTTTTCAGAGTGCTATTGGGTAGTCTCTTTTCAGAGTGCTATTGGGTAGTCTCTTTTCAGAGTGCTATTGGGTAGTCTCTTCTCAGAGTGCTATTGGGCTATTAGTATAGAAAGCATGCATATTTTGCTTATTTGGATTTTACAAACTATTTTCTCAATGTTTTTATGCTCTTTGTTTTGTTTTCTTTCATGTTTTGTTTGTCTGGTTGTTGTTGTTTGGTTTGAAAAAAAAAGAAGTGAATATGAATATAAATTTGAAGCGAGGGAGAGGGGATGGGCGCCGCCCTCGTGGTGCTGGCCCCAGGAAAAGTGGAGGTCTCTGCCACCTCACTCCCCTACGATCCCAGGGTTATGGAGCTATCTAGGTAAGACCTCAGGACCTGACTAGCTCATGGGTTCATGTGCAGGCTTAAGGCTTGTGTCGTGATAATTCTGGATCTTCTCCATCACATGGCATCTGTGACGTTATATATGGAATTCATTCCGAGTGTGGACACGTAATCTTGTGAAACTGAAACTGTTATTTTTGTTGTTGTTGTTGTTGTCGCCGTTGTCTGGTTGCTGCTCCATCTTTTGCATGCCCATATGTCACTATCATCATGCCAGGAAATGTGGAGTACCACCCTCAATGATATATCCATAAAATGGATAACACTCGACTGAGTGGTTCGTGTCTTCTCAATGATCTCATAGCGTTTGATGGGAGCCATTTGGGGCACATACACACACAGACACACACACACACACACACACACACCACACACACACACACACACACACACACACACACACACACACACACACACACACATACATACACACACACATACATACACACATACATACACACATACATACACACATACACACACACAGACTCAGATACACACATACACAGACACAGACACACACACAGACACAAACAGACAGACAGACACACATACACACAGAAACACAGACAGACAGACAAAGAGACACACACACAGCGACACACACACAGACACACACACCCACACACACAGACGCACACACACAGAACAGACAGACAGACAGACACACACACACACAGACACACACAAACACTCACATACACATACACACACACCACAAATCCCACATACCTTTCTCTCTCTCGCTCTCTTCGTAATATATATATATATATATATATATATATATATATATATATATATATATGTGTGTGTGTGTGTGTGTGTGTGTGTGTGTGTGTGTGTGTGTGTGTGTGTTGTGTGTGTGTGTGTGTTCTTTCACGTCTCTACAATATCACTCTCTGCCCTGCCTCTCCTTCCTAAATTTATATCTGGTGTTTCTTTCTTGTTAAACTAAAAGAAAAGATATATTTCATAGGAACGTAAAATTGAACATAATTTACATTTCTTTGTTGTCTCAGTTCTATTCTTGTAATTGCTGCATATGGATGCGGCTTTCATAGTTGGCTGTGATCATGCAACTACATAATAATTTACAAGTATGTATGGTTAACACTGAGATCAAGCTTACCTGATGGCACACGGCACAGAACATGTTCCTGTAGAGCACCCTGGTCACTTGCCCTGACACTGGCAAGCGTGTCATCATGTCTTGATTAGAGACGTTCTGACACAGCTGCATCACATCCACGTCGTCATACAGTTCAGGACATTGCGTCACTACCGACACGTTGTTAGCCAAGTTGATGGCAGCATCATAGACACAAGAAAACATATCTTTGTGCAGACTGTAATTGGTGTAGATGTTGTTCTCTTTCAGTCTCAGATGGTCAGCATCGACTATTGAAGATCTTGGTTTGCTCCTTGTTCCGTTCCCTATTGTCTGATCGTTCAGAGGCGCTTTCCGGACTGGTATAACATTTTCTGCCACGGCGGCTTTTCTCTCATTTGACGGATCTCCGCTTGTGATATCCTTGCTGCCATCTCTGACAGTGGGACGTTTGGGACTGGGGTTATTTTGAGATGGGAGGAGGGCATCAGGACAACAGTCTTCCAGCAAGATACACAGTTCATCACAGGCACAGTTCGTCAGCGAGTAGTGTCCACGCGCGCTGGTGGATAATCTCTCGTAGTCATAATTTTGACAAGTCCATCTTTCCCAGCAGTCAGTCATTGGGATGTCCATAGAGTCTCGCCACTCTGGGGGCGGGCTGCTTGTGGAAGTTCCCTCCACTGCCAGGCCCACAAACAATTCATTTCTCAACGGCACATGAAAAAGTAGTAATGAAAGTAACACTTGGTATACAGATAGGTTTGTTCG
>CM060306.1:28968482-28973482 GCA_030674185.1 Monoplex corrugatus | reverse complement strand
TCTGCTGATGCCACTGCTGCCCTGCTGGGTGTAGGTGCTACACGTGTTTACAAACAATGGATATTCTTAGGGTGAAGAGGTGATGGTGTTGTTGCTGAGACGGAAGACATGCAAAATTGAGATTATTCTGCAACATATCGTTTTTTTTTTGGGGGGGGGGGGGGCGGGAGGAGAAGGGGGATGGATGAGATGGGGTGGAAAACCCCCCAGCATACTTTCTTGGAGAGATAAGATACTACTGCTACTACTACATGATGATGATGATGATGATAACAATAATCGTAATAATGATGACGATACTTCTACGACAACTACGACTACTAAAATTAATAATAACAATAAAAGATATGATGATAATAACAATATTATTGTAATTATAGTTATTAGTATTGTTGTTGTTAATAATGATGATGACGATGATCTTATTGTTATTATTATTGCTATTATTATTATCATCAATAAGGCGTTAAATCTTAATGATAATAGTGATGATAATAATAACAACAATAATGATGGCATTATCTATGAGGTGATAAATCTTGATGTTCAATCAAATCGAAGCGCGCATTCTCATCGCTCACTCAAATATTCACTCACAAAGACGAGACGAGACAGGACAAGGTAAGGTAAGGTCAGGTAAGGTGAGATGAGATGAGGTAGGTTGATGTGAGGTGAGATGAGATGACGTAAGATGAGGCGAGATGTGTTAGGTGAGGCGAGGTGAGATGAGGTGAGGTGAGTTAAGGCAAGATTTTGATTTCAATCGTTCGTTATTTATTTGACCGTATATTCACATATATGCTTTAAGATTAAACAGTACTTAATAGGCACTATATGTGATTTTTTTTCGTCATACCCTCGTCCCTGGGGGACTGAAACGTCTAATCTAAACGACTGAATATTAGAATATACCACTTGGACACATGTCATTCTCCACAAACACAGTATAAACATGAAATAATGAGTATGCATATCACTTGTGTAGGGTAGAAAGAAACTCTAGGGAGAGCTAGACAACAGAAGGTCTTCAGAGAAGTAACCCCCTTTAGACAAGTGTTTCGGCCCTGAACTCCTTACACTCTCGGGGGGCCGGGCCACATCCAGGTCCTGGATGCCCTTCTGCTGTTGTCTATTTTTTTTTTCCCCCCCCACGCCGGGGAGCGAACCTGGGCGATTCTGCGCTTCAGAACTGCGGTACGCGGTTTTACCAATGTGCTAACGGGGCACACATCATCTGTAGGGAATTTAATCCTTATAAAGTTCACTTTTGGTTCCTCCTTGCCCAGATCCAGCTTGAGCTCCTTTCTGCTGCCTCTGCCATCGCTTTAAGGGCTCTAGTCCTCTTCTTCCCAGAAATGGCGAGTTGTTTCATGAGATCATAAGCGGAGGTGCCCACAAACCCTCTTGCCCCGACCTCTATGGCGAAGATTTTGACCCGCAGACCTGCTTTCTTCAGGGTGCTGGCAAGACCGGCGTATTTTTCGGTCTTGTAGATATGTGCTTCTTCCATTCTGCTTTCGTATGGCACAGTGAGTTCTATCAGAATCACTTGTTTCGAGGAGTCAGAGTGGAGAGCGATGTCTGGTCTCATGCCTGTCTTGCTGATGACATCTGGGTAATTTCTCCACTCTGGGAGGTCTGCTGTACACTCCCAGTCGACTGCTCCATCCAGAAGACCCTTTGGCAATGTGCTGGTTGCATAGCAATTTCGGCCCAGACCTGCTTCCCTCCTGCTTTGTAGAACGTTGTCATAGCAATTGGTGCGTTTGGGGTCATGGTTTTTTCGCTAACCACGTCTGTGATCACTTTCAGAACTTGGTTGTGCCTCCATGTATACCTTCCTTGGGCTAGCGCTACTTTGCAAGAGCTTAGGACATGTTCCACTGTTTGTTTCTTCTGACAGAGCGGACATGCTGGGTCATCTGATTTCCCCCATTTCACTAAGTTTGCATTCGAGGGGAGCAGGTCATATACAGATCTGGGGAGGAAGCTTATCCTTAGAGGAGCCATGTGCCACATATCGTTCCAGCTGAGACTTCTTTGGAGTGCACTGTCCATGTTGTCCATTGCCCCTGTTGACCTTGCTGGACCGCCTTCTGCACTCTTTTGACATCTTCTTCTTTCTTCAACTCCTGTATGATCATGTCTCTTTTTTCCTTCCCTTTGGCTTTGGACCACCACTGCATTTTTGTTGCTCCCAGTCCCTGTCTGTTGGTTTGCGTGTGTCCAATTATTTCTTTGATGCTGAGGTTTCTCTTGGCATTGTTTACAGCCTCTTGGACTTTCCATTTTTTGCCAGTTCTCAGCTTTGGCTGAACTGATCTCACGATATTGTCTTCCGATTCCTCCAGCATGCTAACAGTCTTGCTTATCCAACTTTGTATTCCTCCATTATGGATTTGAGAGGTAGCTTCAGCATTGCTTGACGACAGTAGAATGCAACATCAGTGAGACCAGGTGGGACACCGAGCCATTTTCTTGTGTATTTGTTGATTTTGGCTTCCATTGCTTCCACTGTGCTGGTGCAAATGTCATAGATTAGCAGTGGCCACAGCAGCTTTGGTATCAGCATGAACTGTAGACACTAGACTTTGTATTTGTCTGGCAGTCCGCAGTTATCTATTTTCTTCAGGCCTTCTTCTGCTGTTTGCTTGGTTTCACATCCTCTTTGTGTGTCTTTCAGGGAGTCATCATACTATCTTCGAGACTTTTTACTGGCTCTTCTGTGACAGTGGGGATGGCTTGGTTGGCTACCATGAATTTGACTGAATCTGCCACTTTTCCTTTTCGCAGTGAGAGACTTCGGGATTTCTTTGGTTTGAACCTCATTCTTGAAGAGGCCACTAGCTCATCCAGCTGCTTTAAGATTTGGTGTGTCTCTTCCTCATCCGTGAACAAGACTGTTGTGTCATCCATGAAAGCTTTCAGAGGAGGCATCTGGTATCCATCTCCCAGATTCACTGTATATGTTATTACACACATATAGATATTGATAGAATATGATATAAACATTATATCATTATAGAAGAAAAGACGATGAATTAATGAACGAATACATGAATGAATGAATGGATGAAAGAAAGGAAAGAAGAAAGAAAGAAAGAAAGAAAGGAAGAAAAAATGAATAAATGAATGAATGAATGAATGAATGGATGAATAAATGAATGAACGAATGAATGATTTATTGATCACGAATGAATGAATGGATGAATGAATGAATGAATGAATGAATGATGAATGTTTGATTGATTGATTGACTGACATTAATTTAAGAGGAGAGAGGGAGAGGGGAATCGAAATCAATAAACATACATACATCCCACCACTACATACATAAAAAGAATACACAAAACTGTTTTCAAAAATCGTTCACTAAATATTTACAAAACTTACAGATACATAAACTGTAAGCCTGAGTATTTTCAGAGGACTTGTACTTTGAGCTCATTTCCTGTTTCCGTCTGTGGTGTGCTAATGTCATCAATCACACCGCCTGACGTTTTTTTCTTAAAGTTCTACATGAATTTCGCCAAAGCAGAAGAGAATCGGGATGGTGGAAGAGAGAGAGAGAGAGAGAGAGAGAGAGAGAGAGAGAGAGAGAGAGAGAGAGAGAGAGAGAGAGAGAGAGAGAGAGAGAGAGAGAGGGGGGGGAGAGAGAGAGAGAGACGTACAGACAGACAGAGACAGAGACAGAGAGACAGGGAGGGGAGAGAGAGAGAGAGACGTACAGACAGACAGAGATAGGGACAGAGAAAGACGCAGAGAGAGAGAGAGAGAGAGAGAGAGAGAGAGAGAGAGAGAGAGAGAGACAGACAGACAGACAGAGAGAAGAGAGAGACAGAGACAGAGACAGAGACAGGGAGACAGAGAGAGAGAGAGAGAGAGAGAGACAGAGAGAGAACGAGAAACACATTTCGTAGACTACTTATTTAGTTGAAGTTGCATACAAACTTCTCTAAACACGTTTACGCATAAGACAAAACGATAATTATAATAATTTCCCTCTGTAGCCCAAACATGCTCCTTTGGCCTGCATGCACTTTGCCATCCTAGCAAGTTCTCATGTCCATGGAGGTTTTTTTTTCATGGGGTGTCATTTTATAGAGTTTGGATTTTGTTCAAGAGGAATTCACCACACTCAGGACCAACTCATATGCGCTGTACCCAAATATGCCAACAATTATCTATCTAGAACCTGCGCCGCGCAAAACCATATGTGCAGGTAAGGTGAAACGGACTGAAGAGTGGACCTATAAAACAGTGGGCTGATACCTTCAGAAGTACTGAAGCATTCATTAAGATGGACAGCGACTAATTCAGTTTTTATGTAGCGGGGTGGGATGTTGAGAGGTCAGGTCTTGAATCGACAACTTTATCAAAAGACGCAATCACCTCGCGTATTTATCTATGGCTGTATCCAAAAACAACAACAACAACAACAACAACAACAAAAACAACAACAAGACAAAACAAACAAACAAACAAACAAACAACAACAACAACAACAACAACAACAACAACAACAACAACAACAACAACAACAACAACAACAACAACAACAACCACCACCAAACATACCAACCACCCCACGTATCTATGTACGACTTTATCAAAAGAACCAACCACCCTACGTATCTATGCACGGCTTTATCAAAAACAAAACAAACACAAAAAAACCAACAACCACCCTACGTATTTATGTACGTTTCTATCAAAAGACCAAACCACCCCACGTATATAACTACGGCTTTATCAAAACAACAAACCACCTCGCGTATTTATCTATGGCTGTACCCAAAAAACAAAACAAACAAAAAGTAAATTTAAAAACGAAATAAAAATTAATAAAACATCTAGCGTATTTATCTACGGTTCTATCAAAACAACCAGCCACCCTGTGTATTTATCTAAGGTTTTATCAAAACAATCAGCCACCCTGTGTATTTATCTACGGTTTATCAAAACAACCAACCATCTTGTGTATTTATCTACGGTTCTGT
>CM060306.1:28960982-28963482 GCA_030674185.1 Monoplex corrugatus | reverse complement strand
TCTTGCCCCTTATTTGCCAGACCATAGACATAGAAAGACAGACAAGTAACTTACTGTGCAATACCCCGCCTGTGTCTGCCACGTTTTGGCAGCCTGCAGCCCCTCGCACAAAGTCCTGCATAGAGCTTGGGACAACACAATCATCATCATTAAATGCCTTGCCACATGGCGTTGGCTATCATGGCCTTCTATCTGTTTCTATCCCTTGTTGCCGCAAGCACCTCCTCCACCCTCTCTGTCTTCAGCCACTCTGCGAGTCCGTCCAATATTTTCTCACTGGGTCTACCTGGTGCTCTCTTTCCCTCCAGCTTTCCTGTTGTGACCAGGTGCTCCATTCCCCTTTCCTCATAAAATGGCCTATAGACGTTGCCTGTCTTTTCCTAATCTTTCTTATCAATGATCTTCTTGTGTCTACCTCCATCAAGACTGTCTCGTTTGTTTTCTTTGCTGTCCGTGGAACTCTCAACATTCTTCTTAGAAACCACATTTTGGCTGCCTCAATCTTGTTCTGGCTTTGCTTGTTGACTGTCCACGATACAAAAAACACAATACAAAAAAAAAAAAAAAAAAAAAAATCCATAGATTTTTCAGGCGTATTTCAATTGTTTCAATTTCAGTATTCTCAAGATGACGTCTCCGCGCTCGGAATGAATTCCTAATGCACTAACGTCGCAGGTGCCATATGACGGAGAAGATCCAGAGATCATGGCACAATCCTTAAGCCTACACATAACTACACAAGCTGGCCAGGTCCTGAGGTCCTGCATAGATACTCGTAGTTCCATAGATCTGGGTCGTAGGGGAGTGAAGTGGCAGAAACCTAAAGTTTTCCCGGGGCCAGCACCACGAGGGCGGCGCCCATCCCCTCTCCCTCGATTCAAATTCATATTCATATTTACATTTTTAAACCAAGACTTCAGAAAGGCAAGAAGGCTAATTGGTCTTCAAGGGGTGTGACCTGGGAAATCAACCTATCTGTTGAATGTTTTATACCAAGGCCGCCGGGCAATGCCCTGCGCTTCACGATTTTCAGCTGCCGTGGGATCTTTACCGTACGCAGCCAGAAGGCACACGGGTCCGACTCGTTTTTCGTCCCCTTCCCAAGGACTAGACGTTCAGTTCGATTTTCCCGTCAAACTGAGGAGAAAAGTCAAGGCCTGTACGGGCAGCGAACCCTAGAACCTCAAGTTTAGTTTTTGGCAGGCGCATGTCTGAACCATTCTGCCACTGTTCTCCCTAGGAGACTTGGCAGTTGGAGAGGCAATGATGGCCAGCGAAATTCTACATTGCCAGTCTTTCTATGCGTGTCCCTGGTCAGCTCTACAAACGGCGTGGGTGGCATCGAGACTTGCACTTAACAAAGAAAACGGTTTATGCCTGTCTGCCTGTCGATCCTTTATGTCACATACTGGGGTTTTCCACCGGTTACGTGCAAATTTGCACAACTGCGGGCTTTCTCAAACAACAGGGGGTTTGAGGAAGGGTGAGAAAGTTTGGTGGGGGTGGCGGGAGAAACCAGCACATCAACTTGGCTAATTAATTACCCACCCAGAATATAAACAGGTAAAAAGAAAAAGTCTCATCACTCACACGATACATGTACCGTTTTGTTAAGCAAGTCTTGGTCACAAGTTCGCTTGACAGAATTGCTAATATGTTCCAGTGAGAATCTGAAACACTACTAGGAAAAGAATGTAGGCTAGGCGAAATATAGGCCAGGTAGGACCTCAGGACCTGGCCAGCTCATGAGTTTAGGTGCAGGCTTAAGGCATGTGCCATGATCACCATACACATGGCACCTGTGACGTTAATGCATACGGAATTCATTCCAAACGCAGAGACGTCATCTTGAGAAACTGAAACTGGTGTTCGCTGAGGACAGAAATTGTAGGATGGCTGGCGAATTGATCTGATAGAGTTGTGGACACAAGCTCTGATGTCCTGGAAAAGGCCGACTTCCAATTCAGCGGCGGGGCGACTATCCCCAACCCAAGTGGGTCACAGGTGGCGGATAGTGAAGCCCTTCAGATATGGAGGATGGCTGTGAATAACCTAGCTTGCTAGCAAATAAGCAGTCCCGGACCAAACTGGCGGTGTTCCTATCAGGACAGGGTGGGGTAGCAGGTGGCGCTGCTATCCTTAAAATTGCCCCAGGTGTCCTATGACGGGTTCATCAGCGGGTAAGGGCCGCTATAAGCCCTAGCTACGGGGTGGGATCCCGGAAGAAACAATCCCCCCTGCGCTCCCAGGGCAGGACGTACGGGCCAGGAGCTAAGGGCGGGGCAACCCCTACAGAAAACCTAGAAGGCTGAAGACAGAGGTACCGGGCCAGCGTGCGCCTTCTAACAAACCATGGTACCATGCGCTTATCGCATAATGGCTACACACTCTTCGAGTTCAGACGAGAATGGCCATTCATCACCTAGACTCAGCTGATGTTTCGAGTTCAAGCCCAGCCAGCAACATAAAAACTGACCAGTTCGCTTGCCTATCTTAACCC
>CM060306.1:28953482-28958482 GCA_030674185.1 Monoplex corrugatus | reverse complement strand
TGGAATTGTCATGTCTCACTGACAAATTTTAAACAGAAGTGTATACGTATAAACTTTTGACTGTTTCTTCATTTTCTGACAAAGCTTTTACGAATTCAATCAGTACAGGTGAAACTGGCTGTCGTCTCGTCGGTCTTGACATAGTGGTAGGTGAGTTGACTGTGTAATATGGGTAGCATTCTTGGTAGACATCAGGTATTTATCAAAATAGTAAAGACTCGGATTGTGCAGAAAACGGGTATGCACATTTTAATGTATACTATATTTAGCTTAAAACAAAATTTATTCTTTATCTGTAACTTCTTTGAAATTGTTAGCTTCTTTCACTTTTGTGTGTCATATTGTCACAGTCGTAGTGAATAGAATGTCCTTAGTTGGCACTTTTTATGAGATTGTTACGACCTTAATGAATGAAATGGGATTATCCTAAATAAGCTCCTTAGAGAATGTCACAGATTTAGAGAATAAAATGAGAATATTTTTAATAAGTCCCGTTAAAGACTGTCAAAGGCTTAGTGAATGAAGCGAGATTATCCTCGATAAACCTTACTGTTCACACCACATGCACTCAGCGTAACTGCACATTCATTTACACTAGGCACTCAATCGTAGGCAGACGCACTCTCATTTACACAATTTATGACAATAGACATGTAATCAGCCTTTCATAGTTTTCTTGCCTGTCTTCGTGGCTATACTATTGATACACTTCTAAAACGTTATAGGCATTAATGCATTCGATAAGACAATAAAACTTTCTCGTCCTCTTTTTGGGCCTTCATCGTGTTTTTTGTTTGGTTGTTTTTTGTTTTTTGTTTTGTTTTTGTTTTCTTTTTGACGGAAACTTATTTACTTGTTATCTCTGTTTATTTGTTCATTCGTTCATTTATTCATTAGAAAAGACAGCCGGCAATTGCTTCACTTTTGAATCTCTCTGATTCCAAATTGACATCTCATAGCTCACTAATCAGGTTTTGGCGTGAGGCTGCCTTACACTGGAACCTGTTACTCGAAATAATTTGGCAAACACAGAGTCTGCATGTGATTGTGTCTGCGATATTTCAGCAATGCCACACCAGAAGAATGATTTCAGGAAGGCACAGAACCCTGGCATGAAGCCTGCAGTTAAATAGGAATGAATCAAAAGCACAGTCTGCAATTATCGTCTCTATACTGTCATCGGAAAGTCTGTAACTGTGTGATTATTGTATGAGTGATTCCCACAGCAGAGGATTGCTGGTTTAGTTATTCGAATATCCCCCCCCCCCCAACTTTTTTTTTTTATATATATTTTTTGTGTGTGTGTTGAGATTGTTTTATATCGGGTGTAAGGTATGTGTTGGTCTGATTTGTGAGATTGTATTATATCGGGTATGAGATTTGTATTTGTGTGTTATTGTATGTGTGTGTGTGTGTGTGTGTGCTCTTTTGAGTCATTTATCTTATTATTATGGTGTGAGTATTGTCCGTGTGTATGTGTGTGTGTTTTGTGTGTGTATGTTTGTGTGTGTTTGTGTATGTTTGTGCATGTGTTTGTGTGTGGGTATGTGTGTATATGTAAGTGTCTGCATATGTATGTTCGTGTGTGTGTGCGTGAGTGGTGTGTGTGTGTGTATGTGTGTGTTTGCATTTGTATGTAATGTGTGTGTGTGTGTGTGTGTGTTCGGGTTTGTGTGTGTGTGTGTGTGTGTGTGTATGTGTGTGTTTGCATTTGTATGTAATGTGTGTGTATGTGTGTGTTCGGGTTTGTGTTGTGTGTGTGTATGTGTGTGTGTATGCTTGTGTGTGTGAGTGTGTGTGTGTGTGTGTGTGTGTTGTGTGTTGTGTGTGTGTGTGTGTGTGTGAGTGTATGTGTGTGTATGTGAGTGTGTGTGTGTGTTTGAGCGCGCGCGCGCGCGCGTACCTTCATCTAGATGGAAAGTGCAATAGGCTCTCTCAATCTGGATAGAAGAAACACGTACCATTGTGGCAACTACCAATCAATTCTATTAAAATCACTATTATCATTGTTGTTAGTGTTGCTGTCATGAACATTATCATCGTTGTCATCATCATACAATTTACTTCTCTTCCTACCATCTCCTTCTCTTCCTCTGCGTTGATGATGACGTATCTCATTGGTGATAACGAATACCACCAAACAGTGAGCTTCCGATTCAAGCTATTTGCAAGGCAAACACGTAGAGGATCTGAGTCATCATTCATAATAATAACGAATATTATGAATATCATGAATAATAAACAACACGGCCCTGGAATGCCCAGTATGTATTTGTTGATGTTGGGAAGGGAACGATGAATTATGTGTGCCTGAGTCAGTCAGTGAATGAATAATGAAGGAATGATAAACTAAGGAACTGAATGAGATAATGAGCGAATGAATGAGTGAGTGAGGGAATGAATTGGTAAGTGAGTAGGTGGGTGGGTGAGTGAGTGAGGAATGGAAGGCATGATAAACTGAATGACCGAATGACTGACTGACTGAATGAGCGAGTGAGTGAATGGATGAGTGAGAGTGAGTGAGTGAGTGAGTGAGTCAGTCAGTCAGTCAGTCAGTCGGTCGCGTCGGTCGGTCAGTCGGTCAGTCAATGAATAATGGAAGGAATGATAAACTGAGTGACTGAATGAGTGAGTGAGTGAATGAGTGTGTGAGTGGATGAGTGAGTGAGTGACAATGCAGGATGCTGGTGGACAGGGTGCGGGAGTCAAAGGGTTAAGGAAGCATGAGTAAACTTCAGATGTGGCATGTCAGAAATCTGTATGCGTTTCTTTATGTATTATGAAAGATGTAACGTGCTGAAACTGTGACACTGAAGATGAAGTCCAGTTTGTTTTAAGCTGTCTTGATCTCGATGATTTCAGAAAAAGAACTGATTTCTCCAACTTACTGGGAATTTCCCACAAGAGTAAAGTCAGGTCTTTTTGCAGTGTCTCCAGTAAGTTGGATCAGAACAGGCATTATTGAACTCCCCCGAAGTGACCCAGCAGAAGTATAGGGTCTCCTTGTCAGTTTCAGTTTCTCAAGACGACATCTCCGAGCTCGGAACGAATTCCATACGGACTAACGTCACAGGTGCCCTATGTATGGTGATCATGGCACAAGCCTTAATTTAAAAGCCTGCACATAAACTCGAGAGCTGGCCAGGTCCTGAGGTCCTCCCACCTTGCCTTCGTTTTACCTAGCCTACATTTTTGTTACTAGTATAGAGGTAGCAACGGTGGTCTAGTGGTAGAATAGTCGCCTGCCAAGCGGGTGACCAGGGTTCTATTCCCGGTTGATGCACTTGTAGGGTCTCCATTAGTGGATGCCCTTGTGGTAGCTTGACATCTCTGACTCTCATGTGCTTCCTGGCACTTGGGCTCGACTGCATGAACTTAGAGCTGGTGGAATGTTGTGGAGACGGAATGAGCTGCATGACATCAACACTATTTGGGTAGCGCAAAAGTTGTGGCAGGAAAAGTAATCTCTGCTTCTTGTAACGAGAAATGAAGGAATCTTTGAAAATTTTTTGTTGTTGTTGTTATTCATGTGTAAGTCTCTTGATATTGCACAAAAAAGACTCATAATTATCTATGCATTTGCACTTGTCATCATTTGTAGCTCATTTGTATGTTATCACGATGTGACTGCCTTAATGTCTGTGATTTGGTTGAAAATCAAATTGTTTTTAGTGTATCATATCCCTTCATAAGGGGCTATGGCCTAAATGAATGAGTCATTTGGTGCCTGAAGTTTATGGCCTCAGGACAACCTCTGTATTGCAATAAGGATTTGTTATTGTTGTTGTTATTTGGTCATTTGATCAAGAAAGACAACATTGCTGTTGTGTCTGGTTTTGTCTGAAGATGAGGGAGGCTATGATTGGCGAGGATGGCCATGGCGGTAAAACTGAAGACGCACGAGGATGTGTTCACGTCTGGTTTGATAGTGATTAACTGTGTTTATGGTGTGTTGACAGTACTTGACACAGGCCTGAGATAGCCCTCGTGGTCTGCTGGGCTATAAACAACACGAACTTAGTGCCCTTGTTTGCTTGTTTGTGTATGTGTGTATGGCTGTGTGTGTGTGTGTGTGTGTGTGTGTGTGTGTGTGTGTGTGTGTGTGTGTGTGTGTGTTGTGTGTGTGTGTTTGTTTGTTTGTTTGTGTGTTTTTCTGTGCTTGTGTGTGTGTTATGTTTGTGTGTGTGTTTGTGTGTGTGTGTTTGTGTGTGCGTGCGTGCGTGCGTGTGTTTATGTGAGAGAGAGAGAGAGAGAGTGTGTGTGTGTGTGTGTGTTGTATGTGTGTGTGTGTCCGCGTGTGCATGTGTGTGTGTGTGTGTTTGCGTTTTGACCATTTTAAAACAGGAAGGATTTTCCATGCTTAGACAATTCTACATGCGCTGCACTCAAATCTTACAGCAAAAATGTAGCAGATCCTTGAGCCTGCACAAAATCCCATGCACTGGCAGGGTCTCGACATGGAAGCCAACAGGTGGGGGAAATGGACCATGAAGTACTAAGCTGACACCACCAGAATGATTGGAACATTGAGATGGGCAGCTTTTCTATTGCCGGTCAAGTCTGAACTTGCGTATTGCCATACCAACTGATATTTGGAGTTTGGCGTTTGTCCAAGGGGAATTATCGTACCTGTACAATCCTGCATTCGCTCCTCCACAATCTTCCAGCAGTAGTCTGGCGGTTTTTTCCGAGTCTGGACAAACGTCTATTTGCTGGTAAGGTCTGGAAACGATGAAAGGACAACGAGAATTGAACTAACCAGAATGTTAAAGAAATAAGAGGGAAGCAGGGAGAATTTTTATAATATTAATCAAAGGACATAACTCTTGAGAATTATCTCCCATGTTGTATAGAACTTCTCAAACTGTAGCGCAAACTGTGTTAGATTTGAGAAGTTCTATACAACATGGGAGATAATTCTCAAGAGTTATGTCCGTTGATTAATAACCAGAACGTTGTTTTGAAATTTTTCTTTCGGGGCTGGTTCTTTTGACAGAGCC
>CM060306.1:28908482-28948482 GCA_030674185.1 Monoplex corrugatus | reverse complement strand
GGGGGCGTTTGAGCATTTATAGGTTAGCACACATGATGACATGCGAGAAAGGAATAATCCCCTCCCACCCTTTACGCACGAGCTGAAAAGTACATGTAACTCAGTCAGGATTGAACCTAGGCCTTCCTATTGGAAGTCTGACTTCCTACTCAATGGGCTATTTCATTTCAATTCATAATTACACCCTCCTCCCCCCCCCCCCCATTTTTCTTTTCTTTTCGTTTATAATGTGTTTGTGTGATAGATATCATGATAACACGTTTTACTGAGTTTACTGAACCTTTGGAGACTGTTGTGTAATTTTGGCTTACGATGAAGTGGTGGTTTGTAAATTTGACTTGGATGTGACGATGTTTTTTTTATGGGTGATTGTTTGGGTTTTTTTGTTTGTTTGTTTGTTTGTGTTTGTACATATATGCGAGTGTGGTTTCAAGAAAATGAAAAGCGTTCTTACTAACAAATGCCTAATATTAACATCACGAAGGGACTTATTCAGCTTTGTATAGAACCGATATTATTGTACGGATGTGAAGCGTGGATAGTCTGGATCTGGATCTGGATCTGGATTATTACGCTGCAGGAGCCTTTTCAGGCTATCGTCGCAGCGGGTGGTAGGAGCGCATGGCTTGATTTGAATAAGTAGTCCTCATTTATTTTATGTAATTTTTTTTTTTTTGACTATAATAATTTAATTTTTCTTATTTATTTATTTATGAGTGAAAATAACTAATTTAAGTGGTGTTTCAACTACAGTCAACACGCAATTTAGCACAAAATTGAGGCAACTGAAATGTGGTTTCTAAGAAGAATGCTAAGAGTTCCATGGACTGCAAATAAAACAAACGAAACAGTCCCGAATGAGGCAAACACAAAAAAGAACAATAATGAAGAATATTAGGAAAAGACAAGCAACATTTTGAGGACATTTTTGTGAGGCAAGAGAAATTAGAGCACCTAGTAACAACAGGAAGGCTGGGGGAAAAGAGCGCCAGGTAGGCCCAGAGAGAAAGTATTGGACGGACTTGCGGAGTGGATGAAGACAAAGAAAGTGGGAGATGTATTTGCAGCGACAAAAGATAAACTGTAGGCTACATGTTAACATTTGTACAACTTCAGTTCTGCTCGAGCCAAGACTGCCTCTTATATCAATCAACATAGTCAAGTGGGGAACGCGCACTGGATTGCTGTCTGAGGGGTGGTGGGTTTGAAGTTCCATCGGATCAAAAGCAAGCAAGCAAAGAAAGAAAGAAACAAACAAATAAACAAACAAACGAACGAACGAACGAACGAACGAACGAATGAACGAACGAATGAACGAATGAACAAGCGAACAAACGAATGAACGAACGAACAAACATAAACAAACTCAAACAAACAAACAAACAAACAAACAAACAAACGCAAAGAAAGAAAGAAAGAAAAACAAACAAACAAACAAACAAAAAGAAATCTTTCGGTCCCGACAGGTCCTACCTACAGTTTTACCACACTGTGCGGTCATCGGGAAGACGGGAACCACACAGTCAGGTCTCATCCACTTTACAGCTTCGTTCTTGAGGGTGCAGTTGAGAAACTCGTTCTAACACATTCTGGTAACAGACAAACAGGCACGTAGAAACACACCTCTCCAGGGTGATGAAAAAATAACCTTTCTAAAAATTTATTTCGGTACAAGAGTGGCCCCCCAAAAGTGCTCTTATTTTCAAAAGAGTGGGTGGGTGACAGGGAAAGTTAACTGAACCTTGGCCATTAAAGTTTTCTGTCAACAATAGACATGCAGGATCAAACTCTATTCTGCCTAGCAAATATCGGTCAACTTATCGATCATGTTTTTTATATGTACAATTTATTCATTTAATTATTTATCTATTTATCTATTGTATGTATTTATTTGTTTTATGTATTTATTTGTTTATTTTATCTTATTTTATTTATTTATCATTAGATTACATTTTATTTCATCTTGATTTGTTTTATTTCATTTCATTTTTATTTATTTTATCTTATTTTATTTTGCTCCATTTCAGCGGAATTACACAAAATCGACAGGCTGTATCGGTAGCCTTCTCAACAGAAGCCATGACTAGAACAGTTCCTGTCGGAATGCAGACACCTGTACCCTGTCAGTGGCTGGCATGAAAGAAAACATGCAATAATCAAGCTGGTTGCCCAAAACTTTTAGATAACACAGACAGGGACAAACCATTACAGCTGCCTCTCCTGCAGGGCACTGAGCTAAAACCGGCGAATTCCAGTGTCTCGTGCTTTCCCCACTAACATAAATAAGTAGATTGTTTCACAGGTTTATAGAAGATCTGATTTAACTCAACGATCATTTGGCGAGTATCAGACTGTAATCTGACCCGAACCGTGAGATTTACTGCGTTGTCTTTTTGCGCTTTCTGAGATGGAGCAAAGATAAGATGCAGTGCATAAACTGGGGCTGCAGTGTGAATACACAGAGCCTTAGAAAGATTGTCTTATAGTATGCAAAATAACAGCAAATGGCACAACCTTGACAAAGGTTAATAAGTTCAAATACCTGGGAACGGTCATTTCATCAGACGGCAGATGCACATCGGAAATAGCCAGCAGAATCGGCCAAGCCAAAACAGCATTCAAGAAGATGACAAGCATTCTTACCAACAAATGCCTATCAATTAACATCAGGAAGAGAGTCCTTGAATGTTATATAGAACCAATACTGTTATACGGATGTGAGGCGTGGACAGTCAGCAAGCAAAGCCAGAGCAAGATTGAGGCAGCCGAGATGTGGTTTCTAAGAAGAATGTTGAGAGTTCCATGGACAGCAAAGAAATCAAACGAGACAGTCTTGATGGAGGCAGACACAAGTAGATCACTCATAAGGAAGATTAGGGAAAGACAGGCTACATTTATAGGCCATTTTATGAGGAAGGGGGATTTGGAGCACCTGGTCACAACGGGAAAGCTGGAGGGAAAGAGAGCACCAGGTAGACCCAGGGAGAAAATGCTGGACGGACTTGCAGAGTGGCTGGGGACGAGGAGGGTGGGGGAGATGCTAGGGGTAACGAGAGATAGAGACAGATGGAAGTCCATGATCTCCAACGCAATGCGGCAGGGCACCTGATGATGATGATAGTATAACCGTCACATGATTAGGAAGTATGGTGGCAGAGTTGCAGTTTGTTCAAGAGAGTGCATGAACTGGGCTGCTGTGTGGATACACAGAGCCTCTGAAAGATTGTCCTATAACCGTCACACCATTAGGAAGTATGGTGGCAGAGTTGCAGTTTGTTCAAGAGAGTGCATACACTGGTCTACAGTGTGGATATAGGCCTATACAGCCTCAGAAAGATTATCCTATAACCGTCACATCACTAAGAAGTATGGTGGCAGAGTTGCACTTTGTTCAAGAAAATATAAACTGGTCTGCAGTGTGGATACATACAACCTCAGAAAGATTGTCCTATAACATGGCGGCAGAGTTGCAATTTGTTCAAGAGAGGTTCATTACGCTTGGATAATTCTATGTCTTCCATTCAAATTCGCCTGCTATTAATTAGCATGCAGATTCCTTCACTGAGTCTTAGCAAATCTGTATGCACTTCAAAGTGTGGCTTGAACAGGGAGAAGAAGACAGGTACTAGAGTCTATGTCCAATGATATGCTGGCACCACCTGAATGAGTGATATATTAACCCTTTGACACCAGCAACCCTGTCCATCAGCAGCATGCTTGCAAAGCAAAGCTGAACCCTTTGACTCCTTCACCCTATCCACCAGCTTTCAGCTTCCTCCAGGAAGCTGGTGGATGGGGTGAGGGAGTCAAAGGGTTAAGTTTGTAGGAAGTTGATGGATAGTGTGAGGTAATTAAAGAGTCAAGTTTTTGCAGTTGGTGGATAGGGTGCCCCTTGCAGAGTGGCTGGCGATGAGGAGGGTGGGGGAGATGCTGGGGGCAACGAGAGATAGAGATGGTTAGAAGTCAATGGTCGCCAACGCCATGCGGCAGGGCACCTGACGATGATGATGATGATGATGATGATGGATAGGGTGCGGGAGCCAAAGGGTTAAGATGGGTAGGCAACGAACACAAAGCCAATTTTCATGTTGCAGGCTGGAATTGAACTCTAGACAGCAGATGTCGAGTGCATAGCTCCATCAACTGAGTCCATGCAGGTCACCTAACACGTCGTCATTAGTCATCACTGGATGACGCCATACGCTGAGGTGGAGGGACAGAGTGTGGCCTTCGCGACATACATGGCCAGACACAAAGAGCTGTGTATATCATGTGACGTCACACAGGTGGTCAGTTCGCTTTGTTAGAAGCGCCATGTTTAAACAGTATGTGCTTACCATGTGTTGATCGTCGGCCTTCTTGGAGTATTTCTTCTTCTCCTAATGTGCTTTTTACTGACAACAGTTCGGAATATTTCGTGAGTGTACAAAGTGAACATGCCTAAAAAGTGCTGTGTGCCTGGATGTAGAGGCAATTATGATAAAAACGAGAAAATTTCTGTCTTCTCATTTCCGACTGATACAGACAAGCGACGGCTATGGAAAACTAAAATCCCCGTGACTACTTTGAACCAACATCTCAATCAGTTGTATGTGCAAAGCATTTCAGCGCAGAGTTTATAATCAGATCGGATTCTGTGACGAGACCAGACGGTAGCGAAGGCCACGGACACAGGGACGTACAAAACACTGAGCTCAGTGGCTGATACAACCAGCATGATAAAGAGTAAAGGAGACAGATCTTTCAGATATAAGACCTGGCCAGCGCATAAGGTTTTGTGCAGGCTCAGGAAATCTGTCCGATAATTGCTGGCAGATTTGGGTGGACCGCATATGGAGCTGTCCGAGCGTGGTGAATCCTTCTTGAAATAACTCCAATAACTCAGACAGACGAGAGTGAGTCCAGTGTGGAGCCACAGTCTGTCTGTTGGTGTTTCCCAATCCTCACTCTTGGCTCCATTCCTCAACTGTTAAGTCTCCTGCCTATCTGCATAATAAATCGTCAGCCTGCTGTCGCTAATCTGCTTAACCCTTTCACTCCCGCGCCCTTGTCCACCAGCATCCTGCATTGCAAACCATGCTAGCAACACAACACACACACACACACACACACACACACACACACACACACACACACACACATACACACACGCACACGCACACAGAGACACACACACACACACACACTCACACAGACACACAGACCAGACACAGACACACAGACACAGACACAGACACACACACATACACACACACACACACACACACACACACACACACACACACACACACACACACACACACACACACACACACACTTTGACTCTCTCACCCCATCCATGAGTTTCCTGCAGAAAGCTGGCGGAAAGGGTGAGGGAGTCAAAGGGTTAAGTTTTTGCAGTTGGTGGATAGGGTGTGGGAGTCAAAGGGTTAAGGATAAGCTGTCAGCTCAAGTTTGTGTGTATGAATTTGTATAGGACAATTAGCCTAAGTATAGGCTACAGTTGGTTACTTCGTCATAAGCCTGTAATTATCACCTCACACACCCACGCCTCCTCCTTCTTTGTTATTTTTGTTGTTGTCTTTTGAACGCTTTTCTTTCTCTTTTGCATTTGTAACATAGTCAGTACTTAATTGTTTATATGTTTGTGATTTCTGATAATCATTTGGCCTATAGGCTAGCCTGTGTTTTTCATTTTATTCGTGTAGTTTTAATGAATGCTTTCTGTCTTATGTTCATATGCCTGTGTGTGCGTGTAGCATAGCACGCACTAGCTGTAAGACAGGTCCAGCGAAACCTTACGCTACTTTAGTTGAATAACATCATCATCATCATCAGCATGGCGTTGGCGATTATGGACTTCCATCTGTCTCTCTCTCTTGTTGCCTCAAACATCTCTTCCACCCTCCCTGTCTTCAGCCACTCTGTAAGTCCGTCTAGTATTTTCTCCCTGGGTCTACCCGGTGCTCTCCTTCCCTCCAGCTTTCCCGTTGTGACCAGGTGTAGTAATAACATACTATTTCAAACTTTAAGTTCAGCGCTTGAATGGAAGACCCTCTTCTGGCAGGTCAATTTCGTTCCCGACCGGTTTAGTAAATTCTAGTTTCTAAATTTTGGCGAATATAACAGGTAGCATCGGTGGTCTAGTGGTAGAATACTCGCCTGCCACGCGGGTGACCCGGGTTCGATTCCCGGTCGATGCACTTGATTTTTTTTCTCTTCTCAGAACAAGTTTCCAGATTATCAAGTGACAACTGTGTGGTTGTTGTTGTTTTTTCTTTCTTTAATTTTTGTGTGCTGATTTTTTCTTCTGTCCCCTCTTCAACGAGTATACGACACAGTGAATTTGGAAACGAAATGCACTACTCGACTAGATCTAATCTACATGTCCTAAGAAGGATCTTCTTTTTTTTCCCCTCTTCTTTTCCCGTTTTGTTTGCTTAGTTTTGCTTGTTTTTCTTTTTGTTGTGTTCTCATATGCATTCCCGGTGTTGTTCAAGTGATGTTGGAGTTTCGCATTGATTTAAAGTTACACATGCTATTGAATGTATGTAGCGCAGACTCATGTTAGAATTTCGAGTTTGTTTTTATTTTTACCTTTTGACTCCCGCAGCCTGTTCACCAGCTTCCTGTATTGTCATCTACGCTAAGAAATCAAAAACTTAACCATTTGATTCCCTCACCGTATCCACCAGCTTCCTGCAGGAAGTTGATGGATAGGGTGAGGGTTAAGTTTATCAGTTGATGCTTAGGTTGCGAGAGTCAAAGGGTTAATATGGATTCATCGCACAATGGATAATTCCATGTACGATCCACCCACATCTGCCTGCAATCATCTAAAAGACTCCCTTCCCGCTGTGTCCAAAATTGAATTTCCCTTCTATAATGAACAGTAGTCAGTCAGTCCCTGGGTCAGCCAGCATCCCAGCTATCCGAGTTTCAGTTTCAGTTTCTCAAGTTGACGTCTCCGCGCTCGCAACGAACATATTATGCACTAACGTCACAGGTGCCACGTGTATGGTGACCGTGGCACAAGCCTTAAGCCTGCACATAAACCCATGAACTGGCCAGGTTCTGAGGCCCTATCTAGACTATGCTTTACCTATACTGGTATTTTATCAGCCTAGCACTGGAATAATCTTGAGATATCTTACCTTCAAAACAGGAACACATAAATAATTAAGGTCTGAATCATAACACAACTAGCTATTCTGTATAAACTTGTCTCACATGACAGAACCCCCCACCCCCACCCTCCAGTCAATGCCCAAATGCTCAGCGGTCTATCACCTAGGTGAAGACAATATTTCCTTAACCATAGATAGCTATCTGAGAGGTATGTGACCAACGTTTGTTAACGCCCTATCGATATGGAGGCGGGCGTATTCCATCCAACACATCCCGACTAACAACTCCTCCCCTGGAGCACTTAACACTGGCAACCGTGTCTGTTGCATGTATTTCATCACTGGCACCGGTGGTCAGCCAGCGCATATAGCCACGCAAAAATTAATACATTCCGCTTTATAATTTATGTACAGTCCTTCTGTTTTAGAAACATCACAAACTTGTTCATATAGAATGAATTAAAAAGATATTTTCTTTAGTGTTCAAAACAGGACACTGTTTACCGAAATGATTAAATGGCTTTGAATAATTTGTTGGGGATGCAAAAAAAAAAAAAAAAAAAAAAAAAAATCGCCGTTCGCTGTAAAAGCAGACGAAACCAAAAGTAGGTCGGGATATGAAGGCCAAATCGTACCAAGGGAAATTTTAGATAACTACATTTCTAACTTAATCGTGACCTTTTAATTTTCACTGTGAACACATTTATTATCTTCCGAAGCAGTATGTTGAAACGTTAAGCTTAATGCTTTAGATTTCGTAAATATTGTTGTGTATGCTGTTTTCAACGAAATATACCGATAGGGCTGAGTACACTTATAGGGTATTAACACACGCTTTTCTTTTTGTTCTCTTGGTAGGATACAGGATTAGAACTTTGCAACGTGTCTTTATTTTCATAAAGTAGAGAGCGAGAGAGAGAGAGAGACAGAGACAGAGAGAGAGAGAAGACAGACAGACAGACAGAGAGACAGAGAGAGAAGACAGAGACAGACAGACAGACAGAGAGACAGACAGAGACAGACAGACAGACAGAAGAGAGAAGAGAGAGACAGAGACAGACAGAGAGAGAGAGAGAAGAGAGAGACAGACAGAGAGACAGAGATAGAGAGATAGAAGAGATAGATAGATAGAAGAGAGAGAGAGAGAGAGAGAGAGAGAGAGAGAGAGAGAGAGAGAGAGAGAGAGAGAGAGAGAGAGTGGAATCGAACAAATAGAAGTGTTCAGTACTACTAACATGTAAGCTAGTGAGGCAAAATTATGCATAGAAAACGCCTTCCGTGAAAGCTGATGAAGAATTTAAAAAAAATCCTCTCCTGTGAAAGTTCCTTCATTTCCTCACCAACTCACTAATTCACTCACTTACTCACTCATTCAGTCACTCAGTGTATCATTCCTGCATTACACAGTCAGTGGGTCACTCGGTCGCTAAATTTATCATTCTTATCCCAGCATCAGCAGACTGATGTGGGGCATTCCAGTGTCCGTGTTGTTCATCATTTATGTGCGAACGATGATACAGATCCTTCCCTTGTTTGCCTGGCAAAGATAATGGCCTGTGTGTCGCATGATGGCTGTTTTCGTGTTGTCTGTCACCACTCTTGGTCTGTCTTCATTATTGGGAAGGACGAATACATTGTATGATGATAATGGCGATGATAATGGTATCCATTTTATCACTACTAGATCTTTCAGCAACACCTTACACTATTGACCATGGCATTATGATCTTAGTATTATCATCCACATTTGGCTGCTTTGGAATGCTCCTTAGCGGTGCCTTTCTTGTCAAACTCATTCTGTTGTCACTGATGACGTTAGGTCAACTACATTTTGCTGATATATGGTTTCCCAAAGGGTTCTATCTTGGGCCTTTCTCTTTTCAGTATCTATTTAAAATCACTTCGCTTTGGGCCTTTCTTTCGATCTATTAAAATCACTTCGCTTTTGGCCTTTCTCTTTTCAGTATCTATTTAAAATCACTTCGCTTTGTTGGTTAAACGGTCAGGAGCAGTCTACCAATTCTTTGCTGATGTCTCACAACTGTGCTGCTCTGCTTTCCCCAAAGACATTTCAAGCACTGTTAATGAAATTAAAACACCATTGGGATCGTAGCTGCCCGGATGAAAGCTACAAATGAGTGAATAAAACACAGAACTCATGAAGACCTACATAGGTACAAAATCAAACCTAAAAAAAATTACCTCAAAGATCATGGTTATCTGAGACTGTATTATAGCCTTCAGCAATTCTGCCAAAAATCAAAAGCCTGTCTCGAGTATGCTTTAGAAAACTTGATAGGCATTTGTTGGTAAGAACGCTTTTCATCTTCTTGAATGCTGTTTTGGCTTGGCCGATTCTGCTGGCTATTTCTGATGTGCATCTGCCGTCTGGTGAAATAATCGTTCCCTGATATTTAATTAAACTTATCAACCTATCTCAAGGTTGTGCCGTTTGCTCTTATTTTGCATGACGGGATTTCATGTTTTTTACTGATCACCATGACTTCAGTCTTCTTGCTGTTTAGTTCCAACCCCATACATTTGCTTTCTATTTCTAGTATATTCACAAGGTTTTGTAGGTCCCTTTCATTTTCTGCAATTAGCACGGTGTCATCTGCGTATCGAATGTTGTTTATCATTTTTCCTCCAACCTTTAATCCAGGGTCTTCCTCTAGGTTTCTCATGATGTTTTCGCTGTAAAGTGAAAACAGATCTGGTGATAAAACACAACCTTGTCTGACTCCTCTTTTGAGGTGGGTGCCGACGTAAAAACTGAACCAAATCAATCGATCAAATGGTACCATGGTTTGTTACAAGGCGCCCGCAATCCCTGGTACTTCTGACTCCAGGTTCAGCCCTCTTGTTTTCTGTGAGGGGTTATCCCGCCCCAAACCCATGGCCAAAAGGCCTATCCTGTGAGTGCAGGGGACGGGGGATCTCGGTGGTTCTAATCCGCCTGATAGCTTTGTCTAGGACGCAAAAGTATTACTAGGTGCAGTATTGCCAAGTTCCACCCAGCACCAACCTGACAGGCATCATCGCCAGTTTGTCTGTTACTGCTTATTTAACCCTTTGATTCCGGCACCCTATCCACCAACTGCAAAAACTTAATCTTTGATTCCTCACCCTATCCACCAGCTTCCTGCATAAAACTGGTGGACAGGGTGAGGGAATCAATAGATTAAGTTTTTGCTTGATAACATGGTTGACTGTGCAGGACGCTGGTGGACAGGGTGCGGGAGTGAAAGGGTTAAATGTCCAGGCAAACGTGGTCTGTGCAGCTAACTGTCCCACTATCTACTGAGAGGCAGCCTGTCCCAGGGACCCCCTCCAGACTTCAGCAACCATTTGCCCATTAATGTGTCTGAAAGGTATCGATCAGCCCTCCTCTGGACATAATTCTATTCTGTATCCAGATACCACCAGTGCGGTTTTTGGCAATGCAATCTGTTGACCTCGAGACTGTTTTCAGTGCCCCTTCAACGGTCCTGTTCAATCATATGTCTGCCAGTAGTGTCATCAAAATAAGCTGACTCGAGCGGATTGTCTTGTAATTGGACGTCCTTATTGCTCTCTCCAAAGCCTGTAGGACAAACGACAGCTTTGATCTGCATTAGAGCTGCAGAACAGTGTGAAGTCACAGTCTCTGTCAGGACAGAATAAAACATGACAGTTGAAACAGATATTCCCTCCCTTTATCTCTCTTTCTCTGGCGCATAGATATAATGAAACCTGAATCAGATTAGGGAGTTAATAATTATGCTAAAGAAAAAAGATATCCCTATTTTTCTAATCAACAAAAAAAAAGTAGTGAAAGCTTCGGAAAGAAAAACGAATAAATGAATAAATGCATGAACGAGTGATTATTTGTACCAGTACACAGTATTAATCAAAACTGATTACGTGATTCTGTGGAACTAACATGTCAAAAAGACTTGCAGTACTCGCATCATAGGTGGTGTTTTGTTGTTGTTGTGTTGTTGTTGTTTTCTTTCTTATCTTGTGTCACTCTTCTAATAATGCTGGCCACAATAGAAGATAAAGTCTCTACCACCTCACTCCATAGTGACTTCAGGGTTGCGGGACAACCGTTACCATTCTTTTTCTTTCTTTCTTTCTTTCTTTCTTTCTTTCTTCCCCTCTCTTTCTTTTTTAAATTTTTTTTTTTTATCTTTCTTTATTTTTAAACTTGGTGGCTAATTAATTATTTAGAAGGCGTGTTAGTAATGGCTCATTATCTCCCTGTTGTTTTAACAAGGTTCAGTTGGTAATTCACACATAATCGTGGAAAACCCAGCACTGTATGTAACAAAGGTCAGTGTATATACCATTGTGTCTCCGATTAGCGGTTCTTGGGCCGCACAGGTTGTAGGGCTGAATATACTTGTGTGTGTGGTGTGTGTTTGGTGTGTGTGTGTGTGTGTAGGTGTGTGTCTGTGTGTGTGGTGTGTGTGTGTGTGTGTGTTGTGTGTGTGTGTGTGTGTGTGTGTGTGTGTGTGTGTGTGTGTGTGTGTGTGTGTGTGTGGTGTGTGATGTGTGTGTGTGTGTGTGAGTGTGTCTGTGTGTGTGTTGTGTGTGTGTGTGTGTGTGTGTGTGTGTGTGGAGTGTGTCTGTGTGTGTGTGTGTTTGTGTGTGTGCGTGTGTGTGTGTGAGTGTGTGTGTGTGTGTTTGTGTGTGGGGTGTGTGTGTGTGTGTGTGTGTGTGTGTGTGTGGTGTGTGTGTGTGTGGTTCCCAAAATGACAGTGGCCTGTGTGTGTCTGTGAGTGTATTGTGTATGTATGTGTGTGGTTCCCAAAATGACAGTAGCCTGTGTGTGTCTGTGAGTGTATTGTGTATGTATGTGTGTGTATGTGTTCGTGTATTTGTTTGATTTTCAAAATGACAGTAGTGTGTGTGTGTGTGAGTGTGTGTGTGAGTGAGTGGGTGAGTGAGTGAGTGTGGTGTGTGTGTGTGTGTGTGTGTGTGTGTGTGTGTGTGTGTGTGTGTGTGTGTGTGTGTGTGTGTTGTGTGTGTGTGTGTGGTTCCCAAAATGACAGTGGCCTGTGTGTGTCTGTGAGTGTATTGTGTATGTATGTGCGTGGTTCCCAAAATGACAGTAGCCTGTGTGTGTCTGTGAGTGTATTGTGTATGTATGTGTGTGTATGTGTTCGTGTATTTGTTTGTGTGTGTGTGATGTGTTTGTGTGTATTTTGGTCATTGTATGTGTGTGTGTTAATTAGGGAAGTTTCCGTCAGCACAAAGTACTTCATCATTGCAGAAACTGGTCCAATAGGACTTCTTTGCTTGTGCTGTTACTCTATTACATTTAATTTTAGCTTTCTTCATGTTCAAATGATGTGCAGGTGTTTTATTTTTCAGCCAGATTTTAAAAGTTTCTTTTTTAAAAGCAAACAGCCTGTTCACATTCTGTCGTCCACCACGAATTTCCACGGTATTTGCCTAGTGTCACTGACTTGCACACTGGAATAGAAGAGAAAGCTGCCTTTAAGACAACTTCGATGAAATTAGAATAAAATACATCTATATTGTCATGTTTTATTAAATCTGTGTTGTGCGTCTGAAGGATATAACCAAACGTTATCCAACGGTATCTGAATCAAAGGATATGTACAAAGTGTGGAAAAAAGTAAAAGAAATGAAACATGGTCATACACTGCCAAGCTACCCAGTTAAGTTTAAAGACAATTTATTTCCAAATTCCTTTGAAAAAGGTAATGCCTTTCTTAATCTTTTTTCAGACAATATCCGATCATTACTTTAAAGTCAACTAATGGTCAACACAGAATAGAACAGGAGAAAATGACATCTATGTTGATCCAATTTCTAAGGAGAATCATTATATCAATTCTCCCATTCAACTGGACGAATTCATGGAAACTTTGGCGTCTTTTTCATCCAATAAATCTTCTGTTGGTTTAGATGGTATTTCTTATCAGATGCTAATTCATTTGCCTCTTAAGTGGAAGGATTTATTACACTCATTTTACCAAAAATGTTGGTTGAATGGAGCTCTTCCAAAACTCTGGAGAAGTCCCGTGATAATTCCCATCATTAAGGAAGGCAAATCAAGGTCACTCATTGACAGTTACAGACCAATAGCTTTAACTTCTCATGTTGTGAAACTGATGGAAAAGATTATTCAGAAGCGTTTGTTCCATTATTGTGAGCGAAATGATATTATTCCACCTCAACAGGCAGGATTTAGGAAAGGGCGATGTACAACAGATCATTTAGTGAAACTTACAAGTCAAATCAAAAAACAATTTTCTCGTAGAAAAAGCACTTTGGCTTGTTTTTTGACGTGAAGAAGGCTTACGACACTGTGTGGCATTCAAGACTGCTTTACAAATTGAAGAGCATTGGTGTAACAGGTAAAATGTATTATTACATTAAAGACTTTTTATCCTGTAGATCAATGTGTGTAAGATTAGGGACTGTATACTCTTCATTTAAAGACATAGACATGGGGATCCCTCAGGGGTCAATCATAGCCCCCATCCTGTTCAGTATACTTCTTTATGATTTACCATAACATTTGTCGAAGAACACTAATGTTGTACAGTATGCAGATGATATTGCCATATGGATGAATACCACTCTTCGAAAAAATACAAACAAAAGAACAATCACCCATGTACAAAAGCTCTACCAATATGATCTTGATAACCTGAGTAATTACATGAAAGACAACGGTCTGGAGTTATCGAGTGAAAAGACTTATCTTATGCTTTTAACAATGGTGAAAACCCTAAAATTCTTCCCTACGTTATCGCTGGACAATAATTCACTTGCTTATAAGCCCACTGTTAAATTTCTAGGAGTGTACATAACACGAAAGTTGAATTGGAGACATCATATCGAATATTTAATTACAAAAGCAAACAAAAGACTTAACTTCTTAAAAATAGTCAACAGACAATCCTGGAGCCAAGACACTCAACTACAGCGATTTCTTTGGTTCGATCGAAACTGCTCTATGGACAAGAGGTATATTTTGCTGCCTCGAATACACTCTTAAAAAAATTAAGAGTGTAGACAGCAAAGCTATTAAATTGGCTCTTGGTGTGCCCGTTCATACAAACACAATGAAGTCTTATAAAGAAAGTAACATATTACCGCTTACAGATCAACGTGAATTAGCGGTGACAAAGTATGTTATTAGAGCTCTGGCCGTACAGAACTCAGTTAAGGATGAATTACTATACACCTCGGAAACTGACTATCCTCAGAAAGCTCGAAAGGTGCATTCTCTTCAACCTATACAAAATTTTGCAGAAGTCCTCCTGAGCGAAAACAATATTGATGTAAATAACATTCCAGTAATGCCTCTTATTCCATCCATACCTTCCTGGGAACTTGAAAAAGCTAACTTTGACATAGACTACATAAATCTCAATAAAACAGAAGAAATAAATATTCTAGTATCAGAAGTCAAATCTCATTTAACCACATATTATCCTAATCACCTAAAAAATTTTCACAGACGGGTCTGTTTTAGATACAGCTGATAGCGGAGCTGGATTCGTCATTCCTGCCTTAAAGGTACAAAAACCTTTTTACATAGGTAAAGGCTTCTCTATTTTTACATCAGAATTATACGCAATATTGATGGCTCTTAACTATATTATTAGCTTCTCATACGATATCTGCAATATACTATTGTGTGTTGATTCTAAATCAGTGTTACGTAGCTTGAAACAAACAGAAAATGTAATACGAAATGACATTATATGTGAGATCAAACATTTGATACATTGTATTTCATCCAGTGGTGTTGGTATAAATTTTTGCTGGGTTCCGTCACATTGTGGACTTTATTGGAATGAAGTTTCGGACAAATTAGCAAAAGACGGTGCATCCAATAATGCAAATACCGTAACTTTCCATAACATACGACTGTCAGTTCATGAACTTGGTTCTGTGTTAGAATGTTCACTGTATACAATTTTTCCAATACCCAAAGCCTGATACCTAACTGCCCCAGACAGCTAGCGTCCTTGATATACAAACTAAGGCTTGGAAAACAAAATATACACAGAATGTATGTATTTGTTCAAAAGCATTATCTGTCCACCATCTGCTCTTTGAATGTCCTATTTTACTTACGACATATAGAAATAACAATCTCGATTTTTCGTGTACTGACTCTAGAGATATCCTTTACAACAAAAATAATGATATTATTTCGGTAGTCCAGCTGATTCTCAGATCTCCTGTTGGCAGATTGTTATGAAGAGTTAATTAATTGTTGTCTGTTATTGATTGACACTGTTAACCAAATGTTCTTAATGTTAATTGTTATTGTTCCCCTTCTTACATTCAAACTATCATTACCCCTTCCCATTCCCGTCCCCCCTCCCTTTTTTTTCCTATGGTTTTGTGTGTGTGTGTGTTGTGTGTGTGTGTGTGTGTGTGTTGTGTGTGTGTGTGTGTGTGTGTGTGTGTGTGTGTGTGTGTGTGTGTATGTGTGTGTGTGTGTGTGTGTGTCTAAAATCACTATTGTGAACAGACATTAAATAAAGATTCCATTCCATTCCATACAAAGTACTTCTATTCACAGATGTACTGCCAATACGTGAATGCCAGCAGCAATTAATTGTAGGTCTAACTGGAGTGGTCATAGGACTTGGGCAAACCATAGCATAGCACACACGTACCACCTACCGTGACTTCCTGAACTCTTTCAGCTTCTATCAAGTTCAGCCAACTTGTTTTGGCGAAGACGAAACACGCGAACCATGAACCGCGCGGACGGACGTTTAGCCATTTTCGCTCATAGACTCGGACTATAATTATATTAGTTATTTATTTAAATAATGTAACATAGACAATATATCGGTATCCGCTTTTCATAAAATTAAAAAGCAGAAGCCTACTTCAATTACATAGCCTAGCCGACAAATGCTGCTCAGGAAATTTTAAGAGTCTAAATTTCCAATTTTGTAATAGTTAGCATCGGTGGTCTAGTGGTAGAATACTCGCCTGCCACGCGGGTGACCCGGGTTCGATTCCCGGTCGATGCATTTTTTTTTTCTTTTCCTGTTTTCTTTTTATTTTAATGTGTCTTTTATCCAACAGAAACATATGCTTTTTTTTCTTCCCCCTTCCCCCCTTTTTTAAAATAAGTTATTAACCAGGGAAAAATAGATGCCGCGGTGTTTCTTTTAAAGCAAAACACGATTATAATTAACAGATCTGTCAGATACTTTGAAATAGTTGATGTTATGGATACTTTAGTTTTGCATTAGTTTGAAATACCGATACAATTCATTGTGTGCAGTGTAGATCCTGTCATTCAGGTAATAGCTGGGCGTCACACACACACACACACACACCACGACACCGCACGCACGCACGCACGCACGCACGCCACGCACCACAAACCAACACACACACACACACACCACGAAAGAGGGGTAGAGGAGGCTTAATAGACCAACTCATCAACAACATAAACATCGCTACAGGATACTACAATTACGATATTTTATTAAAGTGCCAACAGCTAATCTATTCGTTTATTTATAATTCATTCATTTATCTATCTGTTTATTTATTTACTTTTTTGTTATAGTCTACAGTCGGTATGTACAAATATAATGCAGTTCATTCAGTCAGACAATCTCCATATCAAATTATTCTATTCTTGATTTGTTCGCTACACATCTTAATGCATGTGTTGTGTCAGCTAAGCAGATCACGTCTTCCACTTCCTCCATTTTAAGACCTCTCCAGCACGTAGGGTTTTGCGCAGGCTCAAAGAGTCTGCCGCAGATGGCAAATTGGGTGGAGATACATATGGAAGAAACAAAGGAAGCTACCACAACACAAGCAACGGCATGAGCCTTTGCACGCACACACCGACAGCTCCCTTATATAAATATTTGTAAGAAGCTGCCAAAAGATGTATTCAAACACGCGCGCTACAATCAAACAAATATTACATAACCAATGGGCTCGCTCTCACAAACATTTACTTCTGCCCTCCCTCCTCCTCGCTCCCAACGTTCGTTAGAATATTTTTTGGGTCACAGTAATACTGAATGTAGCTAACAATGATTTTCCCATCCAATCAATTTTTTTTTTTAAGTTATGACTTTCGGGCCAAGGTGTAAGGCTAATCTCCGCTGCAGGGTTTGCAAACAATATTTATAGCTATCCATTGACAGTAAAAAAAAGAATTAGGGCGCTGCTCATATTTCAAGCGTATGTAAATTTTATCACTGTAAACTACTGTTGCTTGTAAAGACTGCAGACTTTAGAACACGTTACTACTTAAGGAGAGTAACATTAGGTCCCCCTGGACCTGACTTAGAGCTGGTCCTTCCTACTCTCCACACATACAAGTATTTCAAATACAAATGAACCACAATACATACAATGTAATATAAGTTATAAAAGTGTCAAGGATAGTAGCATTAGGTCCCACTGGACCTGCCTTACAGCTGGTCCTTCCTACTCTCCACACATACTACAAACATAAAAAACAAATGAACTATAATACATACAATTTGATAGAAGTTATAAAAGTGATCTGCAACAACAAATTTGGGGGGTCCATTTTCTATGCCACTTTAATGGCCATAGAAGCTGACACAGTTTTTATAAACAATATTGATGATGACGATGACGATGATAACCATGATGCTATGGATTTCCACTTAAGGATTGAAACTGCGTGACACAGCTGTACGCGACCTTTACTATCATTATAGATCCTGACGTCAACTAAGTCCGAGAGATACAGACACCTGTGATGCGAGTCAGAAGATATGATGAATGACCTCAGTGATGCATTCGCAAAGTGGATGAGACACGACTGTGTGGTCTCAGTCCTCCCAATGAGCAGAAAGCAAGTTCAACTCTGGTTAGGAGCCAGATGGAGCCGAAAAATCCCACACTGATTTTGAAGGAACTGATGGGGATCGAACTCACAACCTTCCAGTCGGTTGTCCGTTGTGCTAACCACTACACCAAGGCAACTGGTTATAAAATATTCTTTTATGTATGGGTCATTCTCCTGAAGACTGGTCAATACTGTGACATGACAAGTAAAAAATCAAAATTCTATTTTTTTTTTAATGTTAACTGAGAATGAAAGCTTGTCTGTAGTATACAGAATACATAAATTGACACAATATTTGGAACTTGGTGAATATAATAAAATGTTGCATCAACCTGCAGTGTCTCGTGTGTTACATGAGACACCGAAAAGGCATCTATGTGCTTGTTAAAATGGTCAATGAAGTTACATTTTTCAAAATATACATGTTTCTCTACTGAATAATTATATCCTTTGAGAAGTAGTACAAAATCCCGCCGCGAGGGAGGGAAAGTGACATTCATACGCTAAGGTCGGTCAAAGTTCAGGGAAGTTGACGAAATAGACCGTCTGTTTGTCTCGAGCGTTTCATGGTTTTGAAGACACCATGCCCACAATTCGTAATCAAGTGATTATTTCTAAGTCTTCTCTTCTCTCTTATATCACTTATTGACGTGAATTATTATGAAAAATGTTTGTGTTTTTAATGAATCACGTCGGAAATTCCCAATGCCTTCTATTTAAAGGCACGACTTACTTTTAAGTTATCACTACAGTGAAGACACCGTATGAAACGCTCGGGACACTGATCGATATCCGAGCATATATCGATCATCCATGGATACTATGCAGTAAAAATTGATGACAGAGACACACTTACGTTCTTTCTTCACTGTCGAAACAGGTTGTATTGATTTCGGTCATGTATGTAGAAAATCATTGTGATCGTCTTCCAGTCTGAACTCATGTCAAAGCGCATACAGTACAAACTAGACACCATGTGCTACAAAAGCCTCAATAACGCAGCCCCCGATTACCTGTCAAGCCTACTTGAGATCTATGTTCCCTCACGTACCCTCCGCTCTGCCTCCGATCCTCTGACTTTTCGCTTTCCACGCACTAAGCTCAATACCTATTGTCCACGT
The DNA here is from genome assembly GCA_030674185.1 of Monoplex corrugatus. Lineage (NCBI taxonomy): Eukaryota > Metazoa > Mollusca > Gastropoda > Littorinimorpha > Ranellidae > Monoplex > Monoplex corrugatus. Next base: position 28,929,388 of record CM060306.1, on the reverse strand, counting down.
TCTCTGTTTCTGGTCCACTTTCCTGGAACAAACTTCCTCTCTCTGTCCGTCAGCAACCTACTTTTGTCTCGTTCAAGTCCGCTCTCAAAACTCACCTTTTCTCCTCTGTATAAAATCCTGACCTCACTCAATTCCCTCTGCAGCCTGTCTCCACTCGGAGGGGAATCACATTGTAATATATAATTGTATATAATATGCTCTCTATAATTTTCCATTGCTTTTATTCTTTCTCCCCATTTTAGCCGTGGCGTGTGCGGTGTGGTGTGTGTGTGTGTGTGTGTGTGTGTGTGTGTGTGTGTGTGTGTGTGTGTGTGTGTGGTGTGTGTGTGTGTGTGTGTGCGTGCGTGTGTGTCTGTTTTAGCGCTTAGATTTGATTTTATCAAGATTTTGCGCTATACAAATAAAATATTGTATTGTATTGTAAATCTAGCTACAGAAGTCGCTTATTTTTCCAACAAGAAGTGCTGTAGAGTAATAATTACGAAACACACACACTTTTCTTTTCATTTTCTTTAATTACTGGAACATTTTACGAACAAAATATACAATATTATAAGATTTTTTTTTTCAAAAAACATTTCATATTGGCTTCTTAACTGACCAGTCTTCAGGAGAATGACCCATATATCCAAAAGGTTATGTGATTTACAGTTATATGAGACACAAATGCAGATGTATGTAAAGCAAAGATATGTCAACTTTAACAATAACTACGAAAACCCATAATGGCATGACAATAATGCTAGAAGTTGCAATAATATTTTGTTAGAAAACAGATTACAGGTATAGAATCAAAGGAAAAGAAAGTACAGGAAATATAAAGAACAAACAAGGGAGGGTTGAAGACACGTCAACTAACACTATGATGAAAATAGATGAACTATAACACATGCAACGTTACAAAAGTTATAATGAAGTTAGAATGTGGATTTCCGTTTACCAATCTATCAAATGCATTACAAAAAAAACAAACAAACAAATAAATAAATAAATAAATAAAAGAGATAAAAGCAGATATGCGTAAAGTGAATGCATGTCAACACTGAACAACAACAATACTAACAATAATAACAATAATGTACACTCAGAACAAGAACTTTCAATGCAGTAGACCTACATAAATGCAGGAATGCGGAAGTACATTTATAGAATGAACCAGTAAACAAATGAACAACAATCAGTGTCAAATATTTTGTTCACTCCCGTACGCTCAAGGAGAAAAAAATTCAGCCCAGAAATGAAATAACGAAACAAAGTTTTCAATGTGTTTTAAATATATCTGTAGTTTCTCAATTACTGTCTCTAAAAAAATCAAGAAAAAAAAAAAGCAGCATGTCCTCTTGGCTTAATTGCTACAAGCACCCCAAGCTGATGGAATTTTAATTCATCTATTTATTTTCGTTGTTTTTTTGTTGTTGTTTTTTTTAAATCTCCAGTCTTCCTCATGAGGTACTAAGCGGCAAATAACCTTTGGTGGGATCAGTATCACCTGCTACCACAAACACCTTCTCGCCCAAGCTGACGGATTTTTTTATCTATCTATTTTCGTGTGATTTTTTAACCCCTTGACTCCCGCACCCTATTAACTAACTGCAAAACTTCACCCTTTGATTCTCTTACCATTTCCACCAGCTTCCTGCAGGAAGCTGGTGGAAAGGGTGAGGGAATCAAAGGGTTAAGTTTTTGCTTTGCTAGCATGGCTGACAATGCAGGACGCTGGTGTACAGGGTGCGGGAGTCAAAGGGTTAAATCTCCAGTCTTCCTCATGAGGTAGTTAGGGGCAAATAGCCCTTGGTGGGATCAGTACAACCTGGTACCACAACCACCTGCTCGCCATTATCATCCTGTGATGGGCAGGTGTACAGACGCTGGTCTCGAAACATCTTCGTCTCATTGCCCTGGCTAGGGTCTACGTTGTTGTTACCGTTGGCCACATGGACATTATGATCGTCGGGCTTGTGGGCATGCGCTGGTTGGTCGTCTGGGTGTCGGGAGGAAATACTGCCATCATCAAACTGGCCACGGCCTGTGCGATTGGAGACAACGTAGTCCGTCGGCTGATAAGCCACGCCCGGATTTGTTGAGGATCTTGTATCATCCATGAGAGGGGATGTGTTTCGTTCAACATGTAGAGGATGGACAGGACAACCGTTGATGTTGATATTGGCACTGAAGGACTGGTTGACCGTTGTATGACCATGGCCCTTCTGCTGCAAGGAGGTGACACCACCATCCTGATTCTGATGGCCTGGTTGGTTTTCCTGATCACCTTGGGCTGGTTCGATGGCTGCGGTTGATTTCTGCATGTGGACATCTCTTGATGCTTCATGAGGATGACGTTGTGAGCGGTCTGGGGGTCTGGAGGAATTTATACCGTTGGAGGCTGAGCTGGAGGGGAAGGAGTTATCTCCAGCTTCATTCATTCCATTAACATATCCTGACAGCTGGTTTTCTTGGAGCTCACCATCATCGTGGCTGTCGGCGCTGTCTCCTTCACCAGGTACCTCTCTTCCATAGTGGACATCACGATCCACTTGTGAAGCGTTGACCAAAGGCAGACGTTCAGTTTCTCGTGTGGCTCTCAGCATGGGGCAGCCTTCTGCTTCCTGGTTACAGCCATGATTTGTACTGCCATTCAGATCTCCGTCATTCAGGGATACGTTCTCTTTGACCTGGCCAGCAGTTTGATTTGATGCTGGGGTCAAGAGTGGTTCTCGATTCACATCTCGGATGTCAAAATCAGGTGGAGAGGCTGCGATGCTGTTGCGTGCGGAAGAACCTGGGTTAGGATCTGGAACGGACAAGACATCTTCAGAATTATTATTGACAGATAAGGATAAAAAAAAATCAACAAACAAACAAACAACAAACAAACAAACAAACAAACAACAACAAACAAACAAACAAACAAAACAAATAAAACAAAAAAACCAAGAAACATCACCACGGTCACCACCAACAAGTATACCGCTACCATGTTCCACGAAATAATACACAGATATCACATTTGTCCACATCCAGTTTCAATAGCTGTATTTTCCCCCTTTTTTTTTCAACTTCACAAAACTGGAACAAATCTTATGCCTATAAATGGAAATGGAGGCTGATTTTCACAGTTAAAAGGAATGATTTTAAAAGACTGTTAAAACACGCCTGAGCGCGTGAGCGTGCACACACACCACACACACATACACACACACACACACACACACACACACACACACAACACACACACACACACACACACACACACACACACACACACACACACACTGAATTGAAAGACTAAATTAAAAAATCTATACAAATAGAACAAATCTTATATTTCTATGGATCGAAGTGTAGGCTAACCATTACAGTTGAAACTAATGATTTTGACAGACTTTTATTACACACACACACACACACACACACACACACACACACACACACACACACACACACAGACACACACACACACACATACACACACACACACACACACACACACATCACTCACTCACACACTCACACACACAAATACATACACACACGGACAAACGCACACACACACAAATGCACACACATACACACACACACAAACGCACACACACACAGAGGAGAGAGAGAGAGAGAGAGAGAGAGAGAGAGAGAGAGAGAGAGAGAGAGAGAGAGAAGAGAGAGAGAGAGAGAAAGAAAGAAAGAAAGAAAGAAAGAAAGAAGAGAGAGAGAGAGACAGACAGACAGACAGACAGACAGATAGACAGAGAGAAGGGGGGGAGAGAGAGAGAGAGAGAGAGAGAGAGAGAGAGAGAGAAGACAGACAGACACACAGACAGACAGAGACAGACAGATAGAAAGAGAGAGAGGAGAGAGGAGAGAGAGAGAGACAGACAGACAGACAGACAGAGACAGAGACAGACAGACAGACAGACAGACAGACACAGACAGAGAGAGAGAGAGAAGACAGACAGGCAGAAAGAGAGAGGAGAGAGTGAAGAGAGAGAGAAAGAGAGAGACAGAGACAGACATACAGACAGACAGACAGACAGACAGACAGAAAGAGGGGGGTAGGGTGGGGGAGGGGAGAAATAAAGGCTAAAACATGATAACAAGAAAACGAAAGTAATTCTTGATAATAAGAGAAACTGAAAACCAACAATGAGATGATCACCTTGTGGGGATCCAGTCCCAGGTTTGTCCCTCAACCATCGACACAGTCTGTGAACACGATCAGAAGTCCTCTGTCTCCAAGACCGGACCAGAGCGGACCCGCGGACACAGTGGAGGAACAGGCAGGTAGCGATAATGGCCACAACAATGCTGGACACTGTGATAGCCACAGACGTTTCAAAGGATAAACCTGAAATTACAAAATAGATCGTTACATAGTTTCTCTCAGCAAAGTCTTGTCGTTGTCAATTGCCAGCTGTAAAATCTTGCTTTTTCTAATTTACTTGCTATAAAATCTTGTTTTTTGCTATTTGCCTGCGATTAAAGCTTGTTGTTGTTAGTTATTTACTATCTTGTCGTTGTCAGGTGCCAACCTTAAAGTCTTGTCGTTGTCATTTCTGCCAGGTGTAAAGTCTTGTCGTTGTCATTTATCAGCTGTAAAGACTTGTCGATGTCATTTGTCAAGTGTAAAGTTTACCGTTGTCATTTGCCAGGTGTAAAGTCTTCTCGTTGTTATTTACCAGCAGTAAAGTCTTGTTGTTATTTACCAGGTGTTAAGTCTTGTCGTTGTTATTTACCAGCTGTAAAGTCTTGTTGTTATTTACCAGATGTTAAGTCTTGTCGTTGTCATTTACCAGCTGTAAAGTCTTGTTGTTATTTACCAGCTGCTAAAGTCTTGTTGCTATTTACCAGCTGTAAAGTCTTGTTGTTATTTACCAGCTGCAAAGTCTTGTCGTTGTTATTTACCAGCTGTAAAGTCTTGTTGTTATTTACCAGCTGCAAAGTCTTGTTGTCATTTACCAGCAGTAAAGTCTTGTTGTTATTTACCAGCTGCAAAGTCTTGTCGTTGTTATTTACCAGCTGTAAAGTCTTGTTGTTATTTACCAGCAGTAAAGTCTTGTTGTTATTTATCAGCTGTAAAGTCTTGTTGTTGTCATTTACCAGCTGTAAAGTCTTGTGTTGTCATTTACCAGCTGTAAAGTCTTGTTGTTATTTACCAGCTGTAAAGTCTTGTTCGTTTGTTATTTACCAGCTGTAAAGTCTTGTTGTTATTTACCAGCTGTAAAGTCTTGTGTTTATAATTATTCCAGCTGCAAAGTCTTGTTGTTCATTTACCAGCTGTAAAGTCTTGTTGTTATTTACCAGCTGTAAAGTCTTGTTGTTTCATTTACCAGCTGTAAAGTCTTGTTGTTATTTACCAGCTGTAAAGTCTTGTTGTTATTTACCAGCTGCTAAAGTCTTGTTGTTTATTTACCAGCTGTAAAGTGTCGTTGTTATTTACCAGCTGTAAAGTCTTGTTGTCATTTACCAGATGTAAAATCTTGTCGTTGTCATTTACCAGCTGTAAAGTCTTGTCGTTGTTATTTACCAGCTGTAAAGTCTTGTCATTGTCATTTACCAGCTGTAAAGTCTTGTCGTTGTTATTTACCAGCTGTAAAGTCTTGTAATTGTCATTTACCAGCTGTAAAGTCTTGTCGTTGTTATTTACCAGCTGTAAAGTCTTGTCATTGTCATTTACCAGCTGTAAAGTCTTGTTGTTATTTATCAGCTGTAAAGTCTTGTTGTTATTTACCAGCTGTAAAGTCTTGTTGTTATTCACCAGCTGTAAAGTCTTGTTGTCATTTACCAGCTGTAAAGTCTTGTTGTTATTTACCAGCTGTAAAGTCTTGTTATTTATCAGCTGTAAAGTCTTGTTATTTATCAGATGTAAAGTCTTGTTATTTATCAGCTGTAAAGTCTTGTTATTTATCAGCTGTAAAGTCTTGTTATTTATCAGCTGTAAAGTCTTGTTGTTATTTATCAGCTGTAAAGTCTTGTTGTTATTTACCATCTGTAAAGTCTTCTTGTTATTTATCAGCTGTAAAGTCTTGTTGTTATTTACCATCTGTAAAGTCTTGTTGCTATTTACCATCTGTAAAGTCTTGTTGTTATTTATCAGCTGTAAAGTCTTGTTGTTATTTACCAGCTGTAAAGTCTTGTTATTTATCAGCTGTAAAGTCTTGTTATTTATCAGCTGTAAAGTCTTGTTATTTATCAGCTGTAAAGTCTTGTTATTTATCAGCTGTAAAGTCTTGTTATTTATCAGCTGTAAAGTCTTGTTGTTATTTATCAGCTGTAAAGTCTTGTTGTTATTTACCATCTGTAAAGTCTTCTTGTTATTTATCAGCTGTAAAGTCTTGTTGTTATTTATCATCTGTAAAGTCTTGTTGTTATTTACCATCTGTAAAGTCTTGTTGTTATTTATCAGCTGTAAAGTCTTGTTGTCATTTATCAGCTGTAAAGTCTTGTTGTTATTTACCAGCTGTAAAGTCTTGTTGTTATTTATCAGCTATAAAGTCTTGTTGTTATTTATCATCTGTAAAGTCTTGTTGTTATTTATCAGCTATAAAGTCTTGTTGTCATTTATCAGCTGTAAAGTCTTGTTGTTATTTATCAGCTGTAAAGTCTTGTTGTTATTTATCAGCTGTAAAGTCTTGTTGTTATTTATCAGCTGTAAAGTCTGTTGTCATTTATCAGCTATAAAGTCTTGTTGTTATTTACCAGCTGTAAAGTCTTGTTGTTATTTACCAGCTGTAAAGTCTTGTTGTTATTTATCAGCTGTAAAGTCTTGTTATTTATCAGCTGTAAAGTCTTTTTATTTATCAGCTGTAAAGTCTTGTTATTTACCAGCTGTAAAGTCTTGTTATTTATCAGCTCTAAAGTCTTGTTATTTATCAGCTGTAAAGTCTTGTTATTTACCAGCTGTAAAGTCTTGTTATTTATCAGCTGTAAAGTCTTGTTATTTACCAGCTGTAAAGTCTTGTTATTTACCAGCTATAAAGTCTTGTTATTTATCAGCTGTAAAGTCTTGTTATTTACCAGCTGTAAAGTCTTGTTATTTACCAGCTATAAAGTCTTGTTATTTATCAGCTGTAAAGTCTTGTTATTTATCAGCTGTAAAGTCTTGTTGTTATTTATCAGCTGGAAAGTCTTGTTGTTATTTACCAGCTATAAAGTCTTGTTGTTATTTTATCAGCTGTAAAGTCTTGTTGTTATTTATCAGCTGTAAAGTCTTGTTGTTATTTACCAGCTATAAAGTCTTGTTGTTATTTATCAGCTATAAAGTCTTGTTATTTATCAGCTGTAAAGTCTTGTTGTTAGTTATCAGCTGTAAAGTCTTGTTGTCATTTACCAGCTGTAAAGTCTTGTTGTCATTTACCAGCTATAAAGTCTTGTTGTTATTTATCAGCTGTAAAGTCTTGTTGTTATTTATCAGCTGTAAAGTCTTGTTGTTATTTATCAGCTGTAAAGTCTTGTTGTTATTATCCGTTGCTTAAAGTTCTTGTTTTTATCAGCTGTAAAGTCTTGTTATTTATCAGCTGTAAAGTTTTGTTATTTACCCGCTGTAAAGTCTTGTTATTTGCAGCTGTAAAGTCTGTTATTTATCAGCTGTAAAGTCTTGTTGTTATTTATCAGCTGAAAGTCTTGTTGTTATTTACCAGCTATAAAGTCTTGTTGTTATTTATCAGCTGTAAAGTCTTGTTGTTTTATATCAGCTGTAAAGTCTTGTTGTTATTTACCAGCTATAAAGTCTTGTTGTTATTTATCAGCTATAAAGTCTTGTTATTTACAGCTGTAAAGTCTTGTTGTTAGTTATCAGCTGTAAAGTCTTGTTGTCATTTACAGCTGTAAAGTCTTGTTGTCATTTACCAGCTATAAAGTCTTGTTGTTATTTACCAGCTATAAAGTCTTGTTGTCATTTACAGCTGTAAAGTCTTGTTGTTATTTATCAGCTGTAAAGTCTTGTTGTTATTTATCAGCTGTAAAGTCTTGTTGTTATTTACCAGCTATAAAGTCTTGTTGTTATTTATCAGCTGTAAAGTCTTGTTGTTATTTATCAGCTGTAAAGTCTTGTTGTTATTTATCAGCTGTAAAGTCTTGTTGTTATTTATCAGCTGTGAAGTCTTGTTGTTATTTATCAGCTGTAAAGTCTTGTTGTCATTTACCAGCTGTAAAGTCTTGTTGTCATTTACCAGCTAAAGTCTTGTTGTTATTTATCAGCTGTAAAGTTTTGTTGTTATTTATCAGCTGTAAAGTCTTGTTGTTATTTATCAGCTGTAAAGTATTGTTGTTATTTACCAGCTGTAAAGTCTTGTTATTTATCAGCTGTAAAGTCTTGTTATTTATCAGCTGTAAAAGTCTTGTTATTTACCGCTGTAAAGTCTTGTTATTGTCAGCTGTAAAGTCTTGTTATTTATCAGCTGTAAAGTCTTGTTATTATTATCAACTGTAAAGTCTTGTTATTTATCAGCTGTAAAGTCTTGTTATTTACCAGCTGTAAAGTCTTGTTATTTATCAGTTATAAAGTCTTGTTGTTATTTATCAGCTGTAAAGTCTTGTTGTTATTTATCAGCTATAAAGTCTTGTTGTTATTTACCAGCTGTAAAGTCTTGTTGTTATTTATCAGCTGTAAAGTCTTGTTGTTATTTACAGCTGTAAAGTCTTGTTGTTATTTATCAGCTATAAAGTCTTGTTGTTATTTATCAGCTATAAAGTCTTGTTGTTATTTATCAGCTGTAAAGTCTTGTTGTTATTTATCAGCTATAAAGTCTTGTTGTTATTTATCAGCTATAAAGTCTTGTTGTTATTTATCAGCTGTAAAGTCTTTGTTATTTATCAGCTGTAAAGTCTTGTTATTTATCAGCTGTAAAGTCTTGTTGTTATTTATCAGCTGTAAAGTCTTGTTGTTATTTACCACTGTAAAGTCTTCTTGTTATTTATCAGCTGTAAAGTCTTGTTGTTATTTACCATCTGTAAAGTCTTGTTGCTATTTACCATCTGTAAAGTCTTGTTGTTATTTATCAGCTGTAAAGTCTTGTTGTTATTTACCAGCTGTAAAGTCTTGTTATTTATCAGCTGTAAAGTCTTGTTATTTATCAGATGTAAAGTCTTGTTTATTTACAGCTGTAAAGTCTTGTTATTTATCAGCTGTAAAGTCTTGTTATTTATCAGCTGTAAAGTCTTGTTGTTATTTATCAGCTGTAAAGTCTTGTGTTATTTACCACTGTAAAGTCTTCTTGTTATTTATCAGCTGTAAAGTCTTGTTGTTATTTATCATCTGTAAAGTCTTGTTGTTATTTACCATCTGTAAAGTCTTGTTGTTATTTATCAGCTGTAAAGTCTTGTTGTCATTTATCAGCTGTAAAGTCTTGTTGTTATTTACCAGCTGTAAAGTCTTGTATGTTATTTTATCAGCTATAAAGTCTTGTTGTTATTTACCATCTGTAAAGTCTTGTCATTGTTATTTGCTAGTGTAAAGTCTTGTTGGCATCTATCAGGTGTAAAGTTTTGTCGTTGTCACTCACCAGGTATAAACTCTTGTCTTGGTCAATTGTCAGGTGAAAAGTCTTGTCTTGCCATTTGCCAGGGGTAAAGTCTTGTCTTGTCATTTGCCAGGTGTAAAGTCTTGTCTTGTCATTTGCCAGGTGTAAAGTCTTGTCGTTGGTTTACCTGCTATAATTTCTTGTCGTTGTTATTTACCATTTGTAAGTAAAATCTTGTCATTTACCAGGTTTAAAGTCTTGTCATTGATTTACCTGTCATTTGCCAGATGTGAAGTCTTGTCGTTGTTATTTACCAGGTGTAAAGTCTTGTCGTTGTTATTTACCAGGTGTAAAGTCTTGTTGTTATTTTACCAGTTGTAAAGTCTTGTCGTTGTCTCAAGTCAAGGGTCTGTCGTGGATGTTTGCTGGAGATTTCTGCAGTGTATTCTATTCACCCCCATTTGCTTTTCTTGATTTCTATTTCAATAAGAGTTTGTCTTGTTTGGTCCCACATGTTGGTGTTGGAAATGACATTAGGCCACCTGGTAGTCAAGTAGCGCAGTGGTCAAGTGGGCCATAAACGTTCGGAAGGTCTTGGGTTCAATTCTGCTTCGATATCTCTGCTGGCGGTAAAGGGCAGGGATTTTTCTGTATTTTTAATTTCGATTTTTATTTATTTATTTATTTTAGGTTAACATGTGTGCAGATCTGCCAGTGTCCAAATCAACTTCGTGTGTATGAGTACGCAGAATTATGATAGCCAACATTTTTATTGAAGATCCTGTAAGTCTTGTAGCTTATGGAAACACCAAAGACGAAGACAGAGTATGCAGGTTGTGCAGCAACATACACCTGTAAAGTGTGGGGCAAAACAACGTGCATACACGCCGCGGCTTCCTAGAAAATACAAACAAAACAAAAAAAAGAAAAGAAAATTTTTTTAAAAAATGAAACCAAAACCAAACCAAACCAAAACAGGAACAACAACAATAAAAACTATGTCATCAGCTACAGAAGGAAACGGGCACCTCATGTGGGCAATTCAAACAATCGATCAAATAAACAAACAAACAAAAGCTTGATCATTATCGTCTGCACCGATATCTTCCTATTACAGATTCCAAGAGCAAGAAAGACTAGTTTTTATTACCAACACCCTGGTCGGCTTCATAGTTCAAGGGAAACAACTCACCAACCGCTGCTTGCTCCAGCGCAACAGGAGTGGTAAAACTTGAGTAGAAGGTAGAAGTTGAAGTGGCAGTGGTAGCAAAGAAAGCAGTACCTACGGAGGTAGGCCTACTATTCTCTTTGGTGTTAGTTTGGAGGAGGAGATAGCAGTACAGCTGACAATCTTTATGTTCGTGTGGGGTCCAGCATTGGTCTTTCTGCCTCTCACAGGGCTCGCACCGCCTCTCTGTCACCTTCTCGTTACAGTACCACTCCCCCTTTTTGCAGCAGTCACGGAAACAGTTAAACGATCCGTTTTTGCACTCCCAGGGTCCTGAAACACACGTATTATGTAAGCGCATAAAAGTATTCGTGCGGCGCTCGCATATTTACTCACATACACAAACATATTTATCACTTTCAACATCGACACCTTTTATCAGCATCGTTATTATTGCACCATTATTCAAATAATGATTATTCCCCCTTAGGGATGCCTGGGGCTTTTCAGTATAAATAGTATTCCCACTTTCTGGAAATTCTGTGCAAGAAATTTCCTCTTTTCTGTCACTCTCTTTGTTTGTGCCTTGTTCCTTTGTTTTCTGTCATTTCTTCCTTTCATTTTCTGCCTTGTTGTCCATTCGATAAAGTCTTACGTGTCTTCTCTTTAGGAGTGACAATTAGGAACATGTATTAAGTGCATTTTCGCCTCTAGGGAAAAGAGATATGCGAAAGCAAGTTTGGGTAATTTTGGCCCGTTTTTATATATGTTTTAGTGTCCTTGATTGTATTCAGGCTTGTTTTTTTTTTTAATCCTCTGTGTGATAAATTGGACAGAGTGGTCAACACCAGGGGCATCTCCTTGGATTATGAGCGCGAATGCATTGATATATGTAGTTAATTTTCTTTTCCATTTTTGTTTCCTGTTGAAGTCTGGTGTATGTTTTGAAACAGCTATAGCCCTGATATGGCTCTACGCAGTCGGCTGGGCTTTAAACAACATTGACAATGACAAATCATGATTATTATCGTTTTCTAAAGATAGTGTTTCCATCGCTTGCATCTGATGTCCGTTTCCAGTGGGCTTGCTGAGTACCTGCACATGATTACTGTAGGGTTACGTGAAGGGCATGACAGAATTGTCCAGTCATCATGATAGACTCCCTGTCAATGGGCTGTTGAGTAGATTATATGTTAGTCTTCAGCCTTTGTCCAGTCATCATGAATAGACTCCCCTGTCAATGGGCTGTTGAGTAGATTACATATTAGTCTTCAGCCTTTGTCCAGTCATCATGAATAGACTCCCCTGTCAATGGGCTGTTGAGTAAGTTACATATTAGTCTTCAGCCTTTGTCCAGTCATCATGAATAGACTCCCCTGTCAATGGCTGTTGAGTAGATTACATATTAGTCTTCAGCCTTTGTCCAGTCATCATGAATAACTCCCTGTCAATGGGCTGTTGAGTAGATTATACATTAGTCTTCAGCCTTTGTCCAGTCATCATGAATAGACTCCCTGTCAATGGGCTGTTGAGTAGACTACATATTAGTCTTCAGCCTTTGTCCAGTCATCATGAATAGACTCCCCTGTCAATGGGCTGTTGAGTAGATTACATATTAGTCTTCAGCCTTTGTCCAGTCATCATGAATAGACTCCCCTGTCAATGGGCTGTTGAGTAGATTATATATTAGTCTTCAGTCCCTGGTGTTCATATGGAATAGAAGACAAACCTGAGGCACACGTTCTGCTTGCATTGCACTGCATGGGAAGGGGAACTGTGTCCCTAAGGTTTGCCTTCGCCAGTCTTTCTTTGACGGGGTTTTCTCGTCTGATGACCTTCTGCTGTCCAGCTCTTCCCAGAGTTTCTTCATCATCATCATGTGCCCTGCCGCATGGCGTTGACGATCATGGCCCTCCATATGTATCTATCCCTAGTTGCCACAAGCACATATTCCACCCTCTCTGTCCTCAGCCACCCTGCAAGTCCGTCCAATATTTCCTCCCTGGGTCTACCTGGTGCTCTCTTTCCCTCCAGCTTTCCCGTCATGACCAGGTGCTCCAATTCCTCTTTCCTCATAAAACGGCCTATAAATGTTGCCTGTCTTTTCCTAATCTTCCTCATCAATGATCTTCTTGTGTCTGCCTCCATCAGGACTGTCTCGTTTGTTTTCTTTACTGTCCATGGAACTCTGAACATTCTTCTTAGAAACCACATCTCGGTTGCCTCAATCTTGTTCTGGCTTTGCGTGTTGACTGTCCACGCCTCACAACCGTATAACATTATCGGTTCTATATAACATTCATAAACTCTTTTCCTGAAGTTAACTGATTGGCTTTTGTTGGTAAGATTGCTTTTCATCTTCTTGAATGCTGTTTGGCTTGACCGATTCTACCGGCTATTTCTGATGTGCATCTGCCGCCTGTTGAGATGATCGTTCCCAGGTATTTAAACTTATCAACCTGTCTCAAAGTTGTGCCGTTTGCTGTTATTTCGCATGAGGGGATTTTTTTTTTTTTTATTTTATGTTTTTTTACTGATTACGATGACTTCTGTTTACTTGCTATTTAGCTCAAAACCTTTATTTTTGCTTTCTTTTTCTATTATATTCACAAGGTTTTGTAGGTCCCTTTCATTTTCCGCAATTAGCACGATGTCATCCGCGTAAGGAATGCTGTTTATCATTTTTCCTCCAACCTTGAATACAGGGATTCTTACTACATCAATAGCAGCTGTTCTGTGCTGTTCAAACCGGGCTGTTCCCTGTGTGTACTGCTGTGTCAGCATACTCTGTGTCTTCCCAGTTGGTGGTGTTGATGCAGCACCTAATGAGTTTGGCCTTTACAGTATCCTTGTATCGTTTTAGTGCTTCATTGGCCTTGGTTTAGGGAGAAGAGTGGCAGAATGGTTCAGACGTTCGCCTGCCATTAACTAAACTCGAGGTTCCAGTCTTCGCTTCCAGTACAGGCCTCGACTTTTCTCCTCAGTTTGACTAGAAAATCGAACTAAACATCTAGTCCTTCGGAAGGGGACGAGAAACAAGTCGGGCCGTGTGCCTTCTTGGTTGCGCACGCTAAAGATCCCATGGCAGTTGAAAATCGTGAAGAGCAGGGCTTTGCCCGGCTGCCTTGGTATAAAACATTGCAGAAAGGTTGATTTCCCAGGTCCCACCCCTTGAAGACCAATTAGCCTTCTTCCCTTTCTCTTTCTTCCCTTGGTTTTAAAACAAAAGTGAATATGAATATGATTTGAAGCGAGGGAGAGGGATGGGCGCCGCCCTCATGGCGCTGGCCCCGGGAAAAGTTGAGGTCTTTGCCACCTCACTCCCCTACGACCCCAGGGTTATGGTACTATGTAGGTAAGATCTCAGGACCTGGCCAGCTCATGGGTTTATGTGCAGGCTTAAGGCTTGTGCCGCGGTCATTCTGGATCTTCTCCATCACATGGCACCTGTGACGTTAGTGTATATGGTATTTATTCCGAGCGCGGAGACGTGATCTTGAGAAATTGAAATTGAAATTGCTTCAGCTCTCCACCACTGAAGTATACGTTTTTAGACTCAATGCTCTCCACGCAGAAGCTTTTTTGGGGATGCGGTTGTCTTCCATACGGGTAATGAGTTTTATCCATATGATGGGTACTCGAAGACAGTCAGTGCTTGACGAGCCATGTTCCATCACAACACTCGATCTTGCCTCGCGATGTTGTACATCTTGCACAGACAATTTTTGGTAGAACTGTTCCAGCCCTTTAACTCTTTGACTCCCACACCCTATCCACCAACTGCAAAAACTTAACTTTTTGATTCCAGCACTGTATCCGGCAGTTCCTTCAGGAAGCTGGTGGATAGGGTGAGGGAGTCGAAGAGTTAAGTTTTTTGATTTGTTAGCATTGTTGACAATGCAGGATTGATACACATTGTTTGTGTATGTACACTTTAGACAACACAATCACCTACAGACAAAAATGGCAGTTTACCTTCCGTGGTCAGGACAGGAGCACTCATTACCGGCTGAAGCCACAGCCCAACGCCACTCAACAGACAGCGCAGCAGCAGAAGGATGGCTTTTTGGGCTTCCATGATCTTTGAATCCTTCTACACAAAGATAGGGACATTATCACAATTTAAAAGAAATACATTGTTCCGCTTCATGGTATTTTTTGGTTTCCCTGTCGTAAACTTAGTTATACATCAGTCAAACAATTTCTAGAGATCTTCAACACAAGATGTGTGATGGAGATCATGAGTTTCACCATCACATGGCATCAGTGTCGTCAATGAATATGGAATTCATTAGGAACGCTGACACGGTGTCACGGAAAATGGGACCAAAAAACCCCCAAAACAAAACAAAAAGTTCATGGCACCACTACGCCGACTGGTTGGATCGACTGACAAACAACCTACCCGCCCGCACTGCCAACAATATCATTGGGTTACTTGTCAGTAGTCCATGTATCCAAGAAGCGTTACACATTGCTCTTATATTGTGGTATACAGCATGTATATTTTTGAGTCATCTGAAATACCCTGGGACAGGAATTTCCATTTTTTTTGTGTCTTGCTTACGTAAAAATTGCATGTCATTATTTATATCTAGTTTGACTGGCTTAGTGTGTGGTACGGTGTGTTGTGTGTTGTGTGTGTGTGTGTGTGTGTGTGTAATGCTGTGTGTGTGTGTGTGTGTGTGTGTGTGTGTGTGTGTAATGCGTGTGTGTGTGGTGTGAGTGGGTGTGTAAATGTGTGTGTGTATGTTTGTGTGTTTGTGTGTGTGTGTGTGCGCGCGCGCGCCCGTGTGTGTGTGTGTGTGTGTGAAAAAGAAGAAAGGGAGAGATTTAGAGAGTGAGAGAGACAGAGGCAGAGACAGAGAGACTCAGAGAGAGAGAGAGAGAGAGAGAGAGAGAGAGAGAGAGAGAGACACACACACACACACACACCACACACACACACACACACACACACACACACACACACACACACACACACACACACACACACACACACACACACACACAAGCACATACTGAGAGAAGAGAGAGAGAGAGAGAGAGAGAGAGAGAGAGACAAACAGACAGACAGACAGACAGACAGACAGACGGAGAGACAGAGAGGGAGAAACAGAAAATTCTGTCAACATTAGACAATTCCCTTAATTAATGCCTTCGACTGTTTACATTACGCGCAATATATTCACATATCCATACATACATGCATAAATGTAAATGTAAATCATGGTAATGGATTTGTCCATAACCTTGAGCGGTCGTAGAGGGCAATCTTGTTAAACACTTTTTTACTGGATCTTTATCGTTATATTATGGTATATTATTTTGTGTCCTGTAAATTACTTGGCAGTATGGAGATTTCCACGTTTGTCTTGCTTACGTGAAGATTACGTGTCATTATCTGTATTTACAGTACTTTGACTGACTGTGTGTGTGCGGTGTGTGTGTGTGTGTGTGTGTGTGTGTGTGTGTGTGTGTGTGTGTGTGTGTGTGTGTGTGTGTGTGTGCGTGTGTGTGTATGTGTTTGTGTGTTGTGTGTGTTTGTGTGTGCGTGTGTGCATGTGTGTGTGTGCGTGCGTGGATGTATGTGTTTGAGACAAGGACATTTCCTTGTATATAAAACGCCAGCTTTTTTTTTTATTTTGCTTCATAAAGATTGCGTGTTTGTTACCTATTTTTGACCTCCTCTCTCTCTCTCTCTCTCGCTTGCTGGCTTGAAAGACTGCAGAGCGATAGAAATAAAGAGAGAGTGAGGAAAGAGACAGGGACAGAGACATAGAGACAGAGAGAGTTTTCGTGGTTCTGTTCACCTTTGGGGGACATTACTGACTGGGTCTGTATACAATTAAATCAATTTGAATTTTGAAAACTATTAAGAAAATATAAAGAAAGAAAGAAAGAAACAAGAAAGAAAGCAAAAAAGAAACAAACAAACAAGAACAAACAACGTTAAATTATGTTATAGATATACTCACGTTTTGTTTTTGTTTCCGATTGTTTTTAAAGGGATGGTATAGGTTATAAAAATACTATATTAATTTAAACAAAGAATCTAGTCAAGACAGTTTCGGATATTCCCCATTCGTCCACGAGCGGTAGTACGTGGGGTGACGTAGGCTATCTGTATAGGGACACGGCTCTGTGGTGTGTGTGTGTGTGTGTGTGTGTGTGTGTGTGTGTGTGTGTGTGTGTGTGGTGTGTGTGTGTGTGTGTGTGTGTGGTGTGTGTGTGTATGTGTTTGTATGTGTTTACATGTTATGTGTGTATGTGTGGTAGTGCGTGCGTGCGTGCTTGTGTGTGTGTGTGTGTGCGTGTGTGGTGTGTGCTGTGTGTGTGTGTGTGTGTGTGTGTGTGTGTGTGTGCATGTGCCGGCGCGCGCGAGCACGTACGTAAATTATGCTGAGTGCTAGAAACAACAACAAAATAATGATAATAATACCATATACTTAAGCCCCGTTGTATCTTATCTCTGTTGTAATGCTGTCAGTGCGCTGGTCAGTTAGTCTGTCTGCCTGTCTGTCTGCCTGTCTGTCTCTCCCTCTTTCCCTCTCTCTTTCTCTCTCTCTCTCTGTCTCTCTCTCACTCACATACACGCACACACACACACACACACACACACACACACACACACACACACACACACACACACACACACACACACACACACTTAGTAATGTATTTACACAGTACAGAAAATTTAAACAAGCTCAGTAGATTGAATCATATTAGTGGATGGACTTACCAAAACACAGACTAAGAATACGAGACACGACGAAGAGGCAGCAAAATGCCCTTCTCGTAAAAATGTGACTGACAATAACATTCACTTCCGTGATGTTTATCCAACACCTGAAGATCTCAAAGCGTCATTTAATTCCCAACTGAATAATTATTATTTATTTTACATAACACAAATGACATGCAAGCTCATTTGTGGTTTCCTTTTCCCTTGTATTTCTGTTGCAAACAGTTTGTTGTGTGAGAAGATTAAGAACCAAGCCCATGGATGATGACTCAAACTTGAAGGAAAAGGCAAAATAAACTTAATAGATCTACTTACCGTTACCGGTCACAGCTGTTTCCTTCGTTGCTTCAGAGCTTGATCAGTGACGTACTGCTCTGATCTTCGTGTTTTTTTTTTGTTTTTTGTTTTGGATCGAAGGGGAATTTTTCCAAAAGACCCTACATGGGCCTTTATCATGACGTCAGTGGTTAGCACCCCCCTCCCTCACCCCCTCACCTGTGCTAAGAATACCTCCCGCCTGGTTGCAGATTTGACTGGTTCTGTGTCCCCGTTAGCTCTAGTCGCAGGGGAACTTTTCCAAAATACCCTACATGGGCCTTTATCATGACATCAGTGGTAGCCCCCCCCCCCCCCCCCCCCTCACCTCTGCTAAGAATATCTCCCGCCTGGTGAAAAAAAGGTTGCAGATTTCTGTGTCCCCGTTAGCTCAGCTGAATAGACCGCCATGCTGACAGATGGTGGTCGGCGGAATCCGACCCTCTTGCATTTCGTCCGACATGGTAAGTATGTTTAGGCAAACATGTATTTAGATAGAAAAACTCGCTTTGAAGCTAAGAACCATGCAGCGAGCAGAAGAAAGAATCATGCTTGGTATCACTGGAAAGATCGCAAAACGGCTCAGTGGATCACAAAAGAACAAATGTGCGAGACATCCTGGGAACCATCAACAAACTGAAACGGAAGTGGGCAGGACATCTCACCCGGAGAATGGACAATCGCTGGACAACAAAAACCACGTTCTGGATACCAAGAGAGGCACTTGCAATAGAGGAAGACAGAAAACTAGATGGAGAGACGACCTACATGGATTTGACAAGAACTAGGCAGGAAAAGCACAGGAACGAAGTGAATGGAAGCAGCTGGGAAAGGTCCACATCCAACAACGGACTTTCGATGGCTGAAAGATAGATAGTATTTAGATAGAAATACTGCTTTTTGTGCGAGCTAGTTAGTTCTTCTGATAGAGCCGTGGACTCACACATCTGACACATGTCGATTTCGATCCTAGCTCGCAATTTTTCCATCATTCTGATGATGCCAGCTTAGTCTTTCGTAGGTCCATTTCCCCCTCTCCATTTCAAGACCTTGCTGGTGCATAAGGTTTTGCACAGGCTTATGGAGTTTGCCAGATAATTGTTGGCAGGTTTGGGTGGAGCGTATACGGAATTGTCTTAGTGTGATGATTCCCTCTTAATCAGACTCCAAACTCCAAACTTCGATCTCCCAGGTCAACATGTGTGTAAAGATCTCGTATGTAAACCTCTTAGCACCTGAACCCTCCGTGTGTATACACATGCAAAATACCAAGAACACCAAGAACATAAAACAACCACGTTAAAGATCCTGTAAAATATCTCAATGTCTTGTGTCCTATGGAAATATGAAAACACCCGACATGCACTTAAGGATCCTGTAAAACATCTCAATGTCTTGTGTCCTATGGAAATATGAAAACACCCGACATGCACTTAAAGATCCTGTAAAACATCTCAATGTCTTGTGTCCTATGGAACTATGAAAACACCCGACATGCACTTAAAGATCCTGTAAAACATCTCAATGTCTTGTGTCCTATGGAACTATGAAAACACCCAACATGCACTTAAAGATCCTGTAAAACATCTCAATGTCTTGTGTCCTATGGAACTATGAAAACACCCGACATGCACTTAAAGATCCTGTAAAACATCTCAATGTCTTGTGTCCTATGGAACTATGAAAACACCCGACATGCACTTAAAGATCCTGTAAAACATCTCAATGTCTTGTGTCCTATGGAACTATGAAAACACCCGACATGCACTTAAAGATCCTGTAAAACATCTCAATGTCTTGTGTCCTATGGAACTATGAAAACACCCGACATGCACTTAAAGATCCTGTAAAACATCTCAATGTCTTGTGTCCTATGGAACTATGAAAACACCCGACATGCACTTAAAGATCCTGTAAAACATCTCAATGTCTTGTGTCCTATGGAACTATGAAAACACCCGACATGCACTTAAAGATCCTGTAAAACATCTCAATGTCTTGTGTCCTATGGAACTATGAAAACACCCAACATGCACTTAAAGATCCTGTAAAACATCTCAATGTCTTGTGTCCTATGGAACTATGAAAACACCCAACATGTACTTAAAGATCCTGTAAAACATCTCAATGTCTTGTCCTATGGAACTATGAAAACACCCAACATGCACTTAAAGATCCTGTAAAACATCTCAATGTCTTGTGTCCTATGGAACTATGAAAACACCCAACATGCACTTAAAGATCCTGTAAAACATCTCAATGTCTTGTGTCCTATGGAACTATGAAAACACCCGACATGCACTTAAAGATCCTGTAAAACATCTCAATGTCTTGTGTCCTATGGAACTATGAAAACACCCGACATGCACTTAAAGATCCTGTAAAACATCTCAATGTCTTGTGTCCTATGGAACTATGAAAACACCCGACATGCACTTAAAGATCCTGTAAAACATTTCAATGTTCGGTGTCTTACGGAAACATGAAAACACCCAACATGCACTCCCACTGACAACGAAGTATGCAAACTTATGCAACAACAAACCGATTCAGTGCTCAGTGTGGGCAAAACAACGAGCATACATATATCCCAGAAATTTAGAACGCTTAAACAAATAAGAAGAAGAAAGAAAGAAAGAAAGAAAGAAATAGAAAACGGTAGGAGTGTTAGCTGGGCGTTGACCTAAATATTGTACATGTAGTCTGCTTTGCTTATGGACTGCACTCCCTCATGTCTGACAGTGACATGCACAGGCGTGTGCTCCTTTTCATTAATTTAATTAATTTAATTATATTAAACCTTCCCCATACCTCCTGGGTGAAAAATCACCCATACTTTCACGTAAGTGACCACAACTCCGTCATTTTGTAAACCACGTCCATTAAATTTTATGACTTTGTCACTAAGGCATTGTTGCACATGCCTACCGAAAATTATGCGATTTGGACCATAAATAAACACACACACAAACAACAAAAATGAAGTTTAATTCGTATTGTAGTCCCGCGCACCTCTCTCTGTCTCTGTCTCTCTGTCTCTCTCTCTCTCTCTCTGTTCTCTGTTTGTCTGTCTGTCTGTTTTTCTCTCTCTCTCTCTCTCCTTTTCTCTCTCTCCCTCCTTCCCTCCCTCCCTCCTCTCTCTCAAGCATACATATACGTACACGCCAGAGCGTGCAGTCATACACCTCTATAGACAGACACACAGACGCACGGAAGAACT
>CM060306.1:28906556-28908382 GCA_030674185.1 Monoplex corrugatus | reverse complement strand
CACACATACACGCACACTCACACAATACACACACAACACAACACACACAACACAACACACACACACACACACACACACACACACACACACACACACACACACACACACACACACATACACACACTCACACAACACACACATACGCGAACACTCACACAACACACACATCATCCGCAGTAGCAAGAACAAAAGCAGAAAAAAATGCAATAACAAAATACATTTATTATCAACTAACACACACACACACACACACACACACACACACACACACACACACACACACACACACACACACATACACGCACACACTCACCACACACACACACACACACACAAACACACACACACACACACACACACACGTGCGAGCTCACACACACATGCACACACACACACACGTACACACACACACATACACACACGCACATACACACACACATACACACACACGTAACACACACACACACACACGTGTACACCACCACACAACACACACACACACACAGGTCAAGCTGACCCAGATTGACCTCCCCCCAGTGCACAAGAGATGGACGAGAGAAGGTCAGTGGATATGACCCTGTGATCTGCTTACTGTCCAGACTCCATGCAACGTAATATCATGTCTGTGCTTTGTTACCCTGTAAAAAGAACCAGGTTGGCAAGGAGACACGCGCCTCAGGGAACATCACTCTTCGTTCATCGTTCCACCCCAATCATCCCCCCTTTTCTGTCCCTTCATTCTCTGTCTGTCTCTGTATCTTTGTCTCTCCCCATCTGTGTGTCTGTCTCTTTGTCTCTCCCTCATATCTGTCTGCCTCTCTCTCTTTGTCTCTTCCATCTCTCGATATTTGTTCTGTTCCTTTGTCTGTCCCCATCTCTGTCTGTTTCTATTTGCCTCTCTCCATCTCTGTCTGTCTCTGTCTCTGTGTCTTTGTCTTTTCCCTATCTCTCTCTGTCTTTTCCTCTTTGTCTCTCTACCATCTCTGTCTGTCTTTTTGTCTCTCCCATCTATGTCTGTCACTGTCTCTTTGATTCTCTTTATCTTTCTGTCTTTGTCTCTTTGTCTCTCCTTCATCTATGTCTGTCACTGTCTCTGTCTTTTCCTCTTTGTCTCTCTACCATCTCTCTCTGACTCTGTCTTCTTGTGTCTCCTCGTTTTTGTCTGTCTCTGTCTCTTTTCTCTTTCCCATTTATGTCTGTCTTTGTCTCTTTGTTTTTCTTTATCTTTCTCTCTATCTTTGTCTCTTTGTCTCTCCTTCATCTATGTATGTCTGTCTCTTTGTCTCTCCCTCATCTATATCTGTCTTTGTCTCTTTGTCTCTCCCATCTATGTCTATCTCTGTTCTCTTTGTCTCTCTCCCATCTATGTCTGTCTCTGTTTCTTTGTCTCTCTCCCATCTATGTCTGTCTCTGTTTCTTTGTCTCTCTCCCATCTATGTCTGTCTTTGTCTCTTTGTCTCTCTCCCATCTATGTCTGTCTTGTTTCTTTGTCTCTTTCCCATCTATGTCTGTCTCTGTCTCTTTGTCTCTCTCCCATCTATGTCTGTCTCTGTTTCTTTGTCTCTCTCCCATCTATGTCTGTCTTTGTCTCTTTGTCTCTCTCCCATCTATGTCTGTCGTTGTCTCTTTCCCATCTATGTCTGTCTTTGTCTCTTTGTCTCTTTCCCATCTATGTCTGTCTCAGTCTCTTTGTCTCTCTCCCATCTATGTCTGTCTTTGTTTCTTTGTCTCTCTCCCATCTATGTCTGTCTTTGTCTCTTTCCCATCTATGTCTGTCTTTGTCTCTTTGTCTCTTTCCTATCTATGTCTGTCTTTGTCTCTTTATC
>CM060306.1:28886556-28901556 GCA_030674185.1 Monoplex corrugatus | reverse complement strand
AGATAATATACATAACTGGCAGGTGAACACTACACTTTGCTGGCAGATAGATAACACACATTGCTGGCAAATGGATAATAACATTGCTGGTAGATAGATAGTACACATTGCTGGTAGATAGATAGTACACACATTGCTGGTATTGATAGTACACATTGCTGGTAGATAGATAATACACATTGCTGGTGGTAGATAATACACATTGCTGGTATATGGATAACAACACATTGCTGACAATGGATAATACA
Source organism: Monoplex corrugatus (assembly GCA_030674185.1). Lineage (NCBI taxonomy): Eukaryota > Metazoa > Mollusca > Gastropoda > Littorinimorpha > Ranellidae > Monoplex > Monoplex corrugatus. The sequence continues at coordinate 28,901,308 of CM060306.1, read as the reverse complement.
CATCGCTGGAGATGGATAAGACACATTGCTGGTAGATGGATAAGACATATTGCTGGTAGATAGATAGTACACATTGCTGGTAGATAGATAATACACATTGCTGGTTGGTAGATAATACACATTGCTGGTATATGGATAACAACACATTGCTGACAATGGATAATAAAACATTGCTGGCAGATAGATAATACACATTGCTGGTAGATGGATAAGACACATTGCTGGTAGATAGATAGTACACATTGCTGGTAGATAGATAGTACACATTGCTGGTAGATAGATAATACACATTGCTGGTTGATAGATAATACACATTGCTGGTATATGGATAACAACACATTGCTGACAAATGGATAATACACATTGCAGGCAAATGGATGATACACACTGATGACAGATGGATGATACACATTGCAGGCAAATGGATGATACACACTGATGACAGATGGATAATACACATTGCAGGCAAATGGATGATACACACTGATGACAGATGGATAATACACATTGCAGGCAAATGGATGATACACACTGATGACAGATGGATAATCCACAGATCTTGGGAGGTTTCATGCTGGTAAGTGGAGCATCATAAAGCATTACAAATATCCTAAGCTCTATTCAATGACAGATTGCTACCAGCATAAAGCAAAACCATCATAAAAAACCTAGAAGAACGCCCTGAGATAAAGGCAGGAAGAAAAAAAATAAATAATCCTTGTTGTGTTGATGACACCGTTCTAATAACAAAAAATATAGAGATAATAAAATCATGTGAATATAATAGAAATAGAAAGCAGAAATAAAGGGCTAGAACTAAATAGTAATAAAATGAAGTCATGGTAGTCATTAAAAGCAAGAAATTCCCTCATGCAAAATAACAGCAATTGGCACAACAGTGAGACAGGTTGATAAGTTTAGATAGCTAGAAACAGTCATCTCACCAGACGGCAAATGCACACTAGAAATATCCAGCAAAATTAAAACAGCATTGAAGAAGATGAAAAGCGTTCTTACCAACGAATGCCTATCAATTAACATCAGGAAGAGACATCTTTGGTGATATGTAGAACCAATACTGTTGTACGACCGTGAAGCCAGGACAAACAACAAGCAAAGTCAGAACAAGATTGAGACAGCTGAAATGTGGTTTCTAAGAAAAATGTTAAGAATTCTATGGACAGCAAAGAAAACAAACGAGATAAACCTGAAAGAAACAAATACAAAAAGAACATTAGTGAAGAAGATTTGGAAAAGGTAAGCAACGTTTATAAGATATTTTAAGAGGCAAGAGAAATTTGAGCACCTAGTCACAACAGGAAATTTGGAGAGAAAATCAGCATGAGGTATACCCAGGGAGAAAATATTAGACGCTTATGCAGAGTGCATGAGAACAAAAAGGGGTAGGAGATATACTTGCAGCAACAAAAAGTAGATTCGTATAGAGGGCCATGATTGCCAATGCCATGCGGCAAGGCACATGATGATGATGATGATGACTAGCATGGAATATAGCAAACAAAAACTATCAATCGAACAGAACCTCAGGGTGCAGGCTCTGTGTGCAGGCTTAGACTCATGCTACAATCAGTTTGAATCTACCAGTCGCCATGATGTGGTGGTCAGCACAACGGACTGCCCACTGGAAAGTCATGGGATCGAATCCCCATCAGTCCCTTCAAACATCATTGTAGGATTTTTCGGCTCCAATCGGCTCCTATCCAGATCTGAGAGAGCTATGAGCTCATCGAGAAGATAGGGACCACATAGTCGAGTTTTCATCCACTTCACGGAAGCGTCATTGAAAATGTTGCTCAAATCTTCTGACCAACACCGCAGGCATCTGTATCTCTCGGGCTTGGTTAATGCAGGATATGTTATGATAGTAAGAGTAGAGTACAACCCTGTCACGCGGTCTCAATGCTAGATGGAACTCCATAACATCATGATTATCATCCTCATTGACATCATCATCATCACATTGTAAAAACTGTGCCAGCTTTTGGGGCCGTTAAAGCTGTATAGAAAATGGGATAAAAACTAAACAAACAAACAAAATCAGGTGAGTACAAAGGAAATCTCCCTAAGCGAGATGATAAAAAAAAAGTTTGGGGTTTTTCTTTTATATCTTTTGCCATCACGTAACATGTATGGCTTTAGCGCATATGGAATATAACATCTTTAAATGGTTACTTTATCATGTGCCTGTGTCTATCAAACAACACGATTTACATTGATTGTGGCCTACTAACATATTTAAATCGTTCCGCAGCGCGCTCCCTGCAGCAGGCGCCATACGGGAGGACATAACGCGCAGTAACAAAACAAGCCAGGACCTGACAAAACAAAACAATTCTAGCTCTCCTGTCCTGGTTTTGCCGCCTGCTCGCTATTGGCAATTTAGAGTCGGCTGTGGGATTTCCCTTCACTAATTTATCACACGTCTCCATCCATGGAAAGAAATGAATGCCATAAGCTTTGTGTTAAAATGAATATGTCTTTGAAATAGTCTTGATGTTAAATCGAGGACAACACTACAAATCTTTCAAACGTTTTCTTAAAACAGGTTTCATTATCGGATTAATGTGGCATTTTGTATTGCGTTTTGATGCAAAACTTAGCTTTCAGCCCATTTTTATGCTATAGCTCAATGCATTATACCATATATCCTAGGATAAACAGAAATACCCATACAGAGGGGGAACATACCAGGTGGCACTGCTCTATGGCGACACGCTGTGCCCAGAGAGAACAACTCAATTTTTGATATGGTAAATCCATTATGACGAAAAGACATACATGTAGATTTACAAATGAATGTATAAATAAATGTGAAAAAAAATACTTGCAGTTGACACAACCATTTTTGATAATGATGATAATGAAATGGCATATTTATTGTGGAAAAAATGCTGGCAGTTGACGCAGCCAGTTTTGATAATAATGATAATGAAATGACTTATATTTACATAACGCCTTGACTACGAATCTAACCGCTTAGGAAAATACATTTTCTCACACACTCTCACAGTCATAGATATATTCACAATCCTACAAAGGACACAAGAGCAGGCCACAAAACAATAAAAATATTATGGACACAGAAATGTTTGAACAGGTACATTTTGGGGTGAGAATCGACAGATGAAACAAAATCAGAATGTGTGACATTATTTGGAAGGGAATTCCAGAGTTATGAGCCATGCACAGAGAAGTACATTTGCAGTGATTCAGAGAGAGAGAGAGAGAGAGAGAGAAAGAGAGAGAGAAAGAGAGAGAGAGAAAGAGACAGAGACAGAGAGACAGAGGGAGAGAGAGAGAGAGATGGACAGGATTTCAAAATACCAGTGGTCACACTATTGTCCTTAACTCTTTGACTCCCTTAGCGTTTTTGCCATCTTACAGGAAGCTGGTGGACAGGATAAGGGAGTCAAAGGGTTAAATTGTACATGTTCTCTTTTGCTTCCTCCCTCACTTCCTTGTTTTTGTCTGTCCTACTATCTGTCTGTCTGTCTGTCTGTCTGTCTGTCTGTCCTACAGTCTGTCTGGCCTACAGTTTGTCTGTCTGTCTGTCTTCCCCTCCTGTCCATCTCTATCTGTTCCCTGAAAATGGCCAGTAGCAACCTATTCAGAACCTTACACTTTCCTTCAAGAAGCTCGCAAATAGGGTAAGAAAATATCACGACGCTGGTGGATAGGGTAAGGAAATGAAAGGATTTTAGAGCAGGAAAGGGATGTTCACTTGTCAGGAGGTGCCAGTGGGTTTATTGGAAGGGAGGGGAGAGAGACAGTTCACTTGTTGAGCTGATGGGGCAAGAGTGTTCCATCTTATTGATCGTGCATCGTCAGTCTGAGCTCTTCTTATTGTCCCTGATGTCCTGTGGTTTGTGCACACTGCGCCATGATACATACATACATATATGCAGACGTACATACATACATGTACATACATACCTATACACTAACTTTGTTTTGTTATTTGGTTTGTTTTGTGGTGCATTTTTTAAAGAACAGGTAAATGAAAAAGGAATGCTAGCAGGCATACCTAAGGCATCTGGTATATGAGTTGGTATACTAGTCTCTTATCACATAACATGGGTCTTCATGTGGGATACCAGACATATTCTGAAGGAACAGGTCCTGTGGCCTTAGGTTCTGTTTTCATCAGTTCCTCCTCTCTTGAACAGACGTTTGTTCAAATGTCATGGTGCTTTTACAATTCAGAAGTAAAGTCATCTGTACCATGCCTTTATTTGTTTTTCATATTTCCAAGAGCATAAGTAGCTTCATCCAAAGTGATATTTCGTTCAAATGTGATATTTTCCTGGTCTGTTAATGTGGGGTTGTCAGCAACTAATTCTTCTATTTCAGCTTCCTCTTGTGTTTACTTTCTTTACAAATTATCATAAAAATGTTTAATGGCTCTGACAATCTTGTCTGTGTCTTGAATTTCAGTACCATTGCAAAGATTGCGTTTGGGGATTTGTTTGCTAATGTGATTACGTTTTTGGAGGCCACAAAACACTCAGTTAAACTGTTTCTATCAACCACGCCTCTTGCCTTTTATCTAATTAAAACGTCTTCCAATGTAGATTGTTGTGAGCTTTCCAGAAATATTTATCCCCATTACCATAGATATCTGTAGAAATACCATCGGCTTCTGGTACCCTCCTATATTAGTGGCTTGGCTCAAGTCTTTGGTAACCTTGGCACTGGAGGGTAGGTCTGCCAGAGATTCCTTTACTGGAGAGTAGAGAAATGCTCCAATGGCATCCTCCAGTACTGTCAACTATCTGTCTAGTAGCGTGTTGAAGTGCTCAGTTCAGGTTGGTAAGATGCCAGCTGTCTCTGTCAGTAGACTTCAGTGATTAGAGGTATAGACGTTGTTGATCCAGAAACCTTTAGGCCGTACACACACTGGTCTTTGGGTCGTTCACATACGTGTTGTTAGCATACGTATGGATACATAGTCATGTTTATATAACCATACACACATACATGCTTAACTGTGTTAAATGGGTCTTATATTTATATTATCAGTGTCAATGGATGAAACGGAAATATTTTGAATCAGAATCATAGTTCTATTTATTCAAGACGCCTTGGTTTGATATCGGAGCAACTGACAAGTAAACTCTTTACTATTACTCATAATATAAGCAGCACATTTCCAGTGCAATAATATTCTTTATGATAGACAACGGGTATTTGATGATGAAGCTTGCATTTAGAAATGTGAAGAGTTGATGTCAATTTCTGTCACAGACGCACATTGGACTGGAGTCGACCCGAATCTTGTCCCCCGTTTTGCAGACTAGTTTTAAACAGCTGATCCACAGTACATACTGAAACTGCAACATGTGAGGGTGAAGATCTTGCTGTCCAATCCATTCGTCCTGTCCCATGTGTCGTCGTTGCAGACCTTTGGTAGACCACATATAGTCGACAATGAAGGGTTGTCATAGTCGAGGTTCTGCCTGTAGTGTTGTTCCAATCATCGTCCATCGATCGTATCTCTGTGGGGATATATGGTGACCTGAACATGATCTGGGGTATCTCCCGGCATGCGTCCCTGGGCGAGCCTGGCTACCAGACCTGGCTGAAGCTGTTTACATGATGCCTGTGACTTTCAAAATGAGACATGGATCCACGTGAGAAGCATTTCAGAATGTAAAGGTGAACCTTAAACTCTTCTTAATTAAGCAGAGTAAGAAAAATAAAACAGTGAATCTACAAAATGTGGGAAGATGTAGACCTGGAAACGTAACGCGAAGTGTGCAAGTCAACGGTGTGAACTAAAAAAATTCAAAATGATTAAATTAAAACTGACACCGGGACTCCTGGAAGAATGTTGTAAAATCTAAACGCTGAGATCCAAATCATGAAATGAATACGGAACTAGAAATACATTGTATGATGGGAACTCTTCGAGGAAAGTGTATTCCACGGAAAAAAATAAAACTGAAAAGATACTCTAGAAAAACTGGGGGAATATTGTCAAGCACAATGTAAACGGTCAGTCGAGTCAAGAACAGAAACTCTTCATGCAATAATCAGACTTTATTCTGTCAACTGAGAGGTCGTTAAATGGGTGTAGAGCTTGAAAGGGTGAGGTTTGTTGTTTGATTTGTTTGGGTTTTGTTGTTCTTGTTATTGTTGTTTTATTTTTGTTGTTTGTTGAATCGTTAGCGTGTTTTGACACGCACGCAGGACATCAAGTATGCATGTTAAAGATCCTGTGTGTCACGTAAGTGGCTGGCTTGTGGAAACATGAACACACCCAGCACGCAAGAGATGACAAGTTTGAAAAAACAGGCTTTTAGATGATAACTTTTACCGTTGGAAAATACAGTAACATCACCGTTATAATCTGTCTCTCTCTCTCTCTTTCTCTCTCTCTCTCTCTCTCTCTCTCTCTCTCACGCTAACTCTCTCTCCCCTCTCTCTTTTACTCTCTTTCTCACTCTCTCTTCCCTCTCTCTCATAAAATTTAAAGTTTTTAAACAGTGCGAAGGTCTTTATATTGCCCTGGCAATCAACTATCATGAAAAACACGTTGGGATTCAAACCATTTCAAAATTTTTCTTTCTTTTGATTTCCTCCGCCTTTCTGCAACAACGTTGAAGGTATACACGAAGGGATTAAGAGCAGAGTTTATGGGCAGTATAAAAATGGCTAGTGCTACGTTTATTTCTCCAGAGACAGGAATACCAGCAGATGCCAATATTCCACACAACCCAATGGGAAACCAGCATAGGAAATCTGTTACAGCTACACTGATCAACCGCCGTGCTATGGTCATGTCCCTTGATAGTTTCGTTGTATTTGTCGTCAAGGAATTTTTCCGTACTGAGCAGTAAATTGAAGCTTGTCCTGCTGAGATTAACAGAAACAACACAAAATTCAGGATAATCATTATGCTGAAGGAATATACCTGTCCATTAAATGAACGTCTGGTTACAGGCAGAGGAATACAAATACCTGTCTGGCTGTAAAAGTGCCAGTGTGATGTCACTGGAAGTAAAGGCACAAAGGCAAGAATCCAAGCAATCAACCCAGTCAACAGACAAGCCATTGCTGCTGATGTTCTGTCAAACCGTAAAGAGCTGAATGGAAAGCCAATAACAATAAAACGATCAAGCGTGATGAGCCCGATAATTAGAGCTGATGCCTCACTGGAGAACAGGGACAGAAATCCTGCCACCTTACAGGCCACACTGCTTTTCCATGAGTCATCAAAATGGAGATATCTGCCACGAAACAGTTCATCAGCCACGCCAATTATAGCAATGTAGGTCCCCATCAGAAAGTCAGCCAGGGTCAGGGTGGTGACAAAGACACCGAAACCACTGGAAGATGCCATCTTTCGTGAAGACAGACGTAGTACGAAACAGAAGACGTTTCCAGTTATTGACAGGCTGCTGATCAGCCACAGAAACACTCGATACATTTGAGATTGCAATAAATCTTTACAGGACGAAACTTCATCCTTGGGAGCTGTGCAAACGATGTCATCAGGACCGTCCGGAAGTATGTCCTTGCAGCATAATTTGTAGTTCTGTGTTGCTATCATGTCCAGGTTGGAAAGACCTCTGAAAAGATTAGGTGGAAATGTTTTGATAGGACTACCATCCATGTACACGTCAGTCAACTGTGGTGTGAACTGAAAGCCATAAGAGCTGATAGTGTGAATGGTAGTAAATGTTAAATTCAGTTTCTTCAAACGCAAGAATTTCGACAAGGCTTTGGTATCAAACACTGTTAGCGTGGTGTGTGACAAATCTATCGTCTCTAGCATACTCTGGTGTACAACAGACATGGAATGGAAGTAGAGTGAGATGAGAGGATTTTTTGACAAGACCAGTGTACGTAGACTGTTCAGACGAACAAAGTGAACCATGTTGACATGTTGCAGTCTGTTGCCTGTGAGGTCCAGAAATCTCAGATTGACCCACGTCATGTTAGGCAGAAAGCTTAAGGAACAATTGGCAAATATCAGATGAATTAGATATACATGACTACTCAGATCAGACAGATTTATTTCTGAACCAGTGGCATCCAAGGAACGGAGCTGGCTGAAAAGTGAAGCAGAGAAAGACTGAAGACACAGAAAAGAGTGACCTTGACATAGACATCCTGCAGGACAGGATATATAACACGCTAATTCATCATCATGCATCGGGCAGTGAGGCCAGCCATCACACAGGTGGTCGCCATGGACACATATTGTTGAAGCTCTGCATCGAAAGAATCCAGGACACATAACTTCCTCACACCCTTCTTCATCCTCATGGCCAATACAGTCGTACATTCCATTGTATCGTGTGTAGACTGGCAGGCAGTCATTTAACTTCCCAGGACAACGATAGTGACTATCAGGACATGTGTCATTCGCATTCATTGGTGTTGATATGAACTTGTTGTTGCCATCAAAATTGATGAGAGCAGGGGATGGAAAAGACTGCTCCCATAAATCACCTACATAATTATCGCAGTTCTTTTCGTCTGATTCATCTGGACATTGAGACAGTTGGTCACACACGTGATCATAGGACACACACTGACCATTGGTACAGGTAAACATGTTGACACAAGGAGGATGTTTACAGAAGGACTCATCACTCTTATCCTGACAATCAGGTATAAAGTCACATACTAGGGTATATGACAACGTGGTGACCCCATCATGACATGTAAATGTCTGGACTAAAGTGGTGTACTGATCTTTTGACTCAGTGTCATGTTTGTGTGATGAATTCCATGCAAACGTACATGGAGACCTGTACTCTTCACCACACACGTTGAATGGATCAGCTCCACACAGAAGAAAGGCATGCGTCACATGACCACCAGGACACATTGTCAGAGATTGTTGTTGTGTGTACAACAAAACCTGCATGTTGGTCAATGATATTGATACTGAATCATAACGCTTTACTTTGATCTTCTTCCTGAATTCACACACAGCCCCATACCATGTGAAAAATCTGGATTGACAATTGTACGCATAAAAGTCATGGTTTGTTTGAGAAAAACACTCTTTTTCTTGAGCCTTACGTGGAAACTCCCTTGTAAGACTAATGAAATTAATGGAATGATAAAGAACTGTTCTGTCCTGGTCAACAATATTGTGCCTGTACATATCTGGATGAGACACATCACCAATATACAATCCAACTAAAACCCTTTCTGATAATATCCAAGACAGTTTGGTCAGATGTTTGACGACTGTAAGCCAGTCAATGTTACATTTAGGTATGCCCAATGTGCCACCTACAGACCTACAGTACTCCCTTGCTCTTCTGTACCCACGTGTTTCTGACTTGTCAAACATTTCGAGGAGTAGATTGCTGATGAGTTTGTAGCAATAGCCACATAACGGCACCCCACCCTGACACTCAGGACTGCTGAAAGGACAGTGTTCTGTTTCATCCTGTCCATTTTCACAATCTGTTTTCAGGTTACAGTCTAAGTGGTGCTGAAAGCTGGAATAGTGATCAACCAGTGGTCACACTATTGTCCTTAACTCTTTGACTCCCTTAGCGTTTTTGCCATCTTACAGGAAGCTGGTGGACAGGATAAGGGAGTCAAAGGGTTAAATTGTACATGTTCTCTTTTGCTTCCTCCCTCACTTCCTTGTTTTTGTCTGTCCTACTATCTGTCTGTCTGTCTGTCTGTCTGTCTGTCTGTCCTACAGTCTGTCTGGCCTACAGTTTGTCTGTCTGTCTGTCTTCCCCTCCTGTCCATCTCTATCTGTTCCCTGAAAATGGCCAGTAGCAACCTATTCAGAACCTTACACTTTCCTTCAAGAAGCTCGCAAATAGGGTAAGAAAATATCACGACGCTGGTGGATAGGGTAAGGAAATGAAAGGATTTTAGAGCAGGAAAGGATGTTCACTTGTCAGGAGGTGCCAGTGGGTTTATTGGAAGGGAGGGGAGAGAGACAGTTCACTTGTTGAGCTGATGGGGCAAGAGTGTTCCATCTTATTGATCGTGCATCGTCAGTCTGAGCTCTTCTTATTGTCCCTGATGTCCTGTGGTTTGTGCACACTGCGCCATGATACATACATACATATATGCAGACGTACATACATACATGTACATACATACCTATACACTAACTTTGTTTTGTTATTTGGTTTGTTTTGTGGTGCATTTTTTAAAGAACAGGTAAATGAAAAAGGAATGCTAGCAGGCATACCTAAGGCATCTGGTATATGAGTTGGTATACTAGTCTCTTATCACATAACATGGGTCTTCATGTGGGATACCAGACATATTCTGAAGGAACAGGTCCTGTGGCCTTAGGTTCTGTTTTCATCAGTTCCTCCTCTCTTGAACAGACGTTTGTTCAAATGTCATGGTGCTTTTACAATTCAGAAGTAAAGTCATCTGTACCATGCCTTTATTTGTTTTTCATATTTCCAAGAGCATAAGTAGCTTCATCCAAAGTGATATTTCGTTCAAATGTGATATTTTCCTGGTCTGTTAATGTGGGGTTGTCAGCAACTAATTCTTCTATTTCAGCTTCCTCTTGTGTTTACTTTCTTTACAAATTATCATAAAAATGTTTAATGGCTCTGACAATCTTGTCTGTGTCTTGAATTTCAGTACCATTGCAAAGATTGCGTTTGGGGATTTGTTTGCTAATGTGATTACGTTTTTGGAGGCCACAAAACACTCAGTTAAACTGTTTCTATCAACCACGCCTCTTGCCTTTTATCTAATTAAAACGTCTTCCAATGTAGATTGTTGTGAGCTTTCCAGAAATATTTATCCCCATTACCATAGATATCTGTAGAAATACCATCGGCTTCTGGTACCCTCCTATATTAGTGGCTTGGCTCAAGTCTTTGGTAACCTTGGCACTGGAGGGTAGGTCTGCCAGAGATTCCTTTACTGGAGAGTAGAGAAATGCTCCAATGGCATCCTCCAGTACTGTCAACTATCTGTCTAGTAGCGTGTTGAAGTGCTCAGTTCAGGTTGGTAAGATGCCAGCTGTCTCTGTCAGTAGACTTCAGTGATTAGAGGTATAGACGTTGTTGATCCAGAAACCTTTAGGCCGTACACACACTGGTCTTTGGGTCGTTCACATACGTGTTGTTAGCATACGTATGGATACATAGTCATGTTTATATAACCATACACACATACATGCTTAACTGTGTTAAATGGGTCTTATATTTATATTATCAGTGTCAATGGATGAAACGGAAATATTTTGAATCAGAATCATAGTTCTATTTATTCAAGACGCCTTGGTTTGATATCGGAGCAACTGACAAGTAAACTCTTTACTATTACTCATAATATAAGCAGCACATTTCCAGTGCAATAATATTCTTTATGATAGACAACGGGTATTTGATGATGAAGCTTGCATTTAGAAATGTGAAGAGTTGATGTCAATTTCTGTCACAGACGCACATTGGACTGGAGTCGACCCGAATCTTGTCCCCCGTTTTGCAGACTAGTTTTAAACAGCTGATCCACAGTACATACTGAAACTGCAACATGTGAGGGTGAAGATCTTGCTGTCCAATCCATTCGTCCTGTCCCATGTGTCGTCGTTGCAGACCTTTGGTAGACCACATATAGTCGACAATGAAGGGTTGTCATAGTCGAGGTTCTGCCTGTAGTGTTGTTCCAATCATCGTCCATCGATCGTATCTCTGTGGGGATATATGGTGACCTGAACATGATCTGGGGTATCTCCCGGCATGCGTCCCTGGGCGAGCCTGGCTACCAGACCTGGCTGAAGCTGTTTACATGATGCCTGTGACTTTCAAAATGAGACATGGATCCACGTGAGAAGCATTTCAGAATGTAAAGGTGAACCTTAAACTCTTCTTAATTAAGCAGAGTAAGAAAAATAAAACAGTGAATCTACAAAATGTGGGAAGATGTAGACCTGGAAACGTAACGCGAAGTGTGCAAGTCAACGGTGTGAACTAAAAAAATTCAAAATGATTAAATTAAAACTGACACCGGGACTCCTGGAAGAATGTTGTAAAATCTAAACGCTGAGATCCAAATCATGAAATGAATACGGAACTAGAAATACATTGTATGATGGGAACTCTTCGAGGAAAGTGTATTCCACGGAAAAAAATAAAACTGAAAAGATACTCTAGAAAAACTGGGGGAATATTGTCAAGCACAATGTAAACGGTCAGTCGAGTCAAGAACAGAAACTCTTCATGCAATAATCAGACTTTATTCTGTCAACTGAGAGGTCGTTAAATGGGTGTAGAGCTTGAAAGGGTGAGGTTTGTTGTTTGATTTGTTTGGGTTTTGTTGTTCTTGTTATTGTTGTTTTATTTTTGTTGTTTGTTGAATCGTTAGCGTGTTTTGACACGCACGCAGGACATCAAGTATGCATGTTAAAGATCCTGTGTGTCACGTAAGTGGCTGGCTTGTGGAAACATGAACACACCCAGCACGCAAGAGATGACAAGTTTGAAAAAACAGGCTTTTAGATGATAACTTTTACCGTTGGAAAATACAGTAACATCACCGTTATAATCTGTCTCTCTCTCTCTCTTTCTCTCTCTCTCTCTCTCTCTCTCTCTCTCACGCTAACTCTCTCTCCCCTCTCTCTTTTACTCTCTTTCTCACTCTCTCTTCCCTCTCTCTCATAAAATTTAAAGTTTTTAAACAGTGCGAAGGTCTTTATATTGCCCTGGCAATCAACTATCATGAAAAACACGTTGGGATTCAAACCATTTCAAAATTTTTCTTTCTTTTGATTTCCTCCGCCTTTCTGCAACAACGTTGAAGGTATACACGAAGGGATTAAGAGCAGAGTTTATGGGCAGTATAAAAATGGCTAGTGCTACGTTTATTTCTCCAGAGACAGGAATACCAGCAGATGCCAATATTCCACACAACCCAATGGGAAACCAGCATAGGAAATCTGTTACAGCTACACTGATCAACCGCCGTGCTATGGTCATGTCCCTTGATAGTTTCGTTGTATTTGTCGTCAAGGAATTTTTCCGTACTGAGCAGTAAATTGAAGCTTGTCCTGCTGAGATTAACAGAAACAACACAAAATTCAGGATAATCATTATGCTGAAGGAATATACCTGTCCATTAAATGAACGTCTGGTTACAGGCAGAGGAATACAAATACCTGTCTGGCTGTAAAAGTGCCAGTGTGATGTCACTGGAAGTAAAGGCACAAAGGCAAGAATCCAAGCAATCAACCCAGTCAACAGACAAGCCATTGCTGCTGATGTTCTGTCAAACCGTAAAGAGCTGAATGGAAAGCCAATAACAATAAAACGATCAAGCGTGATGAGCCCGATAATTAGAGCTGATGCCTCACTGGAGAACAGGGACAGAAATCCTGCCACCTTACAGGCCACACTGCTTTTCCATGAGTCATCAAAATGGAGATATCTGCCACGAAACAGTTCATCAGCCACGCCAATTATAGCAATGTAGGTCCCCATCAGAAAGTCAGCCAGGGTCAGGGTGGTGACAAAGACACCGAAACCACTGGAAGATGCCATCTTTCGTGAAGACAGACGTAGTACGAAACAGAAGACGTTTCCAGTTATTGACAGGCTGCTGATCAGCCACAGAAACACTCGATACATTTGAGATTGCAATAAATCTTTACAGGACGAAACTTCATCCTTGGGAGCTGTGCAAACGATGTCATCAGGACCGTCCGGAAGTATGTCCTTGCAGCATAATTTGTAGTTCTGTGTTGCTATCATGTCCAGGTTGGAAAGACCTCTGAAAAGATTAGGTGGAAATGTTTTGATAGGACTACCATCCATGTACACGTCAGTCAACTGTGGTGTGAACTGAAAGCCATAAGAGCTGATAGTGTGAATGGTAGTAAATGTTAAATTCAGTTTCTTCAAACGCAAGAATTTCGACAAGGCTTTGGTATCAAACACTGTTAGCGTGGTGTGTGACAAATCTATCGTCTCTAGCATACTCTGGTGTACAACAGACATGGAATGGAAGTAGAGTGAGATGAGAGGATTTTTTGACAAGACCAGTGTACGTAGACTGTTCAGACGAACAAAGTGAACCATGTTGACATGTTGCAGTCTGTTGCCTGTGAGGTCCAGAAATCTCAGATTGACCCACGTCATGTTAGGCAGAAAGCTTAAGGAACAATTGGCAAATATCAGATGAATTAGATATACATGACTACTCAGATCAGACAGATTTATTTCTGAACCAGTGGCATCCAAGGAACGGAGCTGGCTGAAAAGTGAAGCAGAGAAAGACTGAAGACACAGAAAAGAGTGACCTTGACATAGACATCCTGCAGGACAGGATATATAACACGCTAATTCATCATCATGCATCGGGCAGTGAGGCCAGCCATCACACAGGTGGTCGCCATGGACACATATTGTTGAAGCTCTGCATCGAAAGAATCCAGGACACATAACTTCCTCACACCCTTCTTCATCCTCATGGCCAATACAGTCGTACATTCCATTGTATCGTGTGTAGACTGGCAGGCAGTCATTTAACTTCCCAGGACAACGATAGTGACTATCAGGACATGTGTCATTCGCATTCATTGGTGTTGATATGAACTTGTTGTTGCCATCAAAATTGATGAGAGCAGGGGATGGAAAAGACTGCTCCCATAAATCACCTACATAATTATCGCAGTTCTTTTCGTCTGATTCATCTGGACATTGAGACAGTTGGTCACACACGTGATCATAGGACACACACTGACCATTGGTACAGGTAAACATGTTGACACAAGGAG
>CM060306.1:28814056-28879056 GCA_030674185.1 Monoplex corrugatus | reverse complement strand
TGGCCTATAAATGTTGCTTGTCGTTTCCTAATCTTCCTTATGAGTGATCTACTTGTGTCTGCCTCCATCAAGACTGTCTCGTTTGTTTTCTTTGCTGCCCATGGTACTCTCAACATTCTTCTGAAAAACCACATCTCAGCTGCCTCGATCCTGCTCTGGCTTTGCTTGCTGACTGTCCACGCCTCGCATCCGTACAACAGTATTGGTTCTATATAACATTCAAGGACTCTCTTTCTGATGTTAATTGATAGGCATTTGTTGGTAAGAGTGCTTGTCATCTTCTTGAATGCTGTTTTGGCTTGGCCGATTCTGCCAGCTATTTCCGATGTGCATCTGCCGTCTGATGAAATGACCATTCCCAGGTATTTGAACTTATTAACCTGTTTCAAGGTTGTGCCATTTGCTGTTATTTTGCAGGAGGGGATTTCATATTTTTACTGATCACCATGACTTCAGTTTTCCTGCTGTTTAGTTCCAACCCCTTACCTTTCTTTCTATTTCTAGTATAATCACAAGGTTTTGTGGGTCCCTTTCATTTTCTGCAATTAGCACGGTGTCATCTGCGTACCGAATGTTGTTTTATCATTTTCCCTCCAACCTTTAATCCAGGGTCTTCTTCTAGGTTTCTCATGATGTTTTCGCTATATAGTGAAAACAGATCTGGTGACAAAACACAACCCTGTCTGACTCCTCTTTTGATGTTTTGAAAAGAGCTTATATTGTTTTCTATTCTCATTGCAGCTGTTTGTTCCCAGTACATATTCCTGATTATTCGTAGATCTTTTCCGTCGACATTGAGTCTCTCCAGTTGGTTGATCAATTCTTCATGTCGTACCCGATCGAAAGCCTTGGTATAGTCAACAAAGCATAAATACAAATCCTTATTCATCTCAATTGACCTCTCTATGATAGTTCTTAGGATGTATATGGCATTAATAGTTCCTTTCCCCTCCACAAATCCACACTGTTCTTCTGCTATTTCTCTTTTGATTCTATTCCTTGTCCTCATCATGATTATTCTTAACAGGATTTTTGTTACATGACTCATCAAACTGATTGTGCGATGGAGTTCGCATTCTATAGCCTCTGTCTTCTTTGGAAGTGCAATGAAAATTGATTTTGACATATCTTTGGGGATTTTTCCAGTGTCATAAATTTCATTTATAAGGACTGTTATTTTTTCTATGCCAAATTGCTCCAGGGCTTCATTCATCTCTGTATAATGTTGTCTGGTCCTGGGGCTTTTCCTGGTTTCATCTTTTTCAGTGCTGCTCTAACTTCATCTTTCATTATGGGTGGTCCTTCAAAGTTCTTTTTTATAATGTGTTCTTCGTTTCTGTCATCCTCAAAAAGGTCTTTAATGTACTCTCCCCATCTGTCTAATATTTTGTCTTTTTCCATGATAAGCGTGCCATCTTTCGATTTTAAGCAACCAGTTGATGTGCATGTATTTTTCCTGTGGACAATTTCTTCAATTCGTCTGTACATACCCTGAGGATCCATTTTGTGTCGTTCTTCTATCTCTTTGCATTTTGTGTTCAGCCAAGCTTCCTTGCACCTATACCTGATTTCTTTGTTTATCTTCCTGTAGATCTCCTCGTTTCTCTTTGCCTTCCTCCTTTCCTCTATCAGGCCCAAATTTTCATTAGTCATCAAGTTCTTTTTTGCTTTTCTATTTGCCTTAGGGATTTCTTCACAAGCTCCAGTTATAGAACTTCTCAACTTTGTCCATTGTTCCTCACTGTCACCAACGTCTTCCAGAGCACTGAATTTGTTTTGATCATGTACATTAAATTTTTAACGTATCATTTCATCTGTCTTTATGAGTCCAAGGTTTAGTTTGTTGTTGCTTTTGGTCTGTTTCCTTTTCCTCAATTTCAGCCTAACCTTCCCACTACAGGATTGTGGTCACTGTTGCAGTCTGCGCATGGTAGTGTTTTTGCTGACAGTAAAGAATTTCTAAATCTTTTGTTGATCAGGATGTAGTCAATTTGATTTTTGGTATTATCTCCTGGACTCATCCAAGTCCATTTTCTTCTGTTAGGCTGCTCAAACCAGGTGTTTCCTACTATGAACTCATTCATCTGTGCCTATTCTACAAGCTTCCCCCCTCTTTCAATTTGTATACCAAGGTCATGAGGTCCAACTATATCCTCCACCCTATCCTGTCCCATTTTAGCATTAAAATCTCCCATTATGACTGTAACTTCTTGTGATTTACATTGGACCTTGGCCATCTCTAAAACTTCGTAGAAGTTGTCGATGTCTTCCTGAGTCCTTGCGGATGTTGGTGCATACACCTGTATGATGTTGATATCAAAAGATTTGCCTCCGAATTTGACCAGTAAAACTCTGTCAGACACAGCCCAGTATCCCTTAACTGCTTTTGATTTGTCTTTGTCCATTATGATGCCTACTCCTCTTTCATGTGAATTACCACCAGAGTATATCACTGTATATTCTCCTGATGTTATCATACCTGCCCCCTTCCATCTCATTGCTTTGGTTGTAGCTACACAAATCGATAAGTAATTTGTACTTTTGTATCTGGGTTTTGTTTTGTCATATCTGTAATCTGATGAATCAAGACAGTCGTGATTTTAATATTTGTATTATTCTTTCTTCTTGTTCTCTTTGTTGTTGCTGTGTTCTAGTTGTATGCAAATAAAACAACGGGCTGAGTGTAGAATGAAGGGGTAGCATAAACACAACCACAGCCACAAACACATTTTCTGGTATAACACCAGGTAATACCAAAGCCATGATTCCAGCAAACGTGAACCAGCACATAGAGCATGTGACAGCTATTCTATTCAATAAACACGCAGAAGAATGAAGTGATCTCTGCGTGGTATCAGTGGCAATTTGATATTTTGGTATTTGACGGAAAATAATAACTTGACCAATCACAAGGAATAAACACAAGAAAACATTAAACACCACTATAACTACAGAGTCAATATTCTGTCGGTTACTACAAATTAGACAATCAAATAATGTTACATGACACAGGACAGACTGGCCATCAAGGCTCCAATGTGGCAGCTCAGATAAAAGAAGTTTGGATGACAAGGCTATTCCAACAACCCAGGCTACCATACATGTTGCAACTGTTGTTTGTTTGCTGAAACTGATTAAGGGGAAGCAAAAGATGGTGACTTGAACCAGTGTAATGAGCCAGACTATCAATACTGACACCTGAGTGGATAGTAGCGTCAGGAAAGCTACCACTTTACAAATCACACTGTTGATCCATGCCATTTCAAAATGTATATAGTTTTCATAAAACAGTTCATTTCCTACAGTAACTGTGCCTGTGGAGATTCCCATACAGATATTAGCAAACTGGTAATGAATAAAAAATGTGACAAACCTATCCATAAATACTTTCTTTGTGAAAAATGAAGCCACGAGCCAAAGCACATTACCTAAACTGGACAATATGCTAACTAGCCAAAAGAAGACTCTATATAGATCTGTGGATAATAATTTTGTACATGAAGAAAACACGGGATGTGGTGCTAAACATTTAATTTCATTTGAAATTTTAGGAAATAATGTTTTACAGCATAATCTAAAATTTGATGATAAAATTGAATTCAAAAAGTATAAACTTGAAAATATATTGAAATGAACGCGTTTAACTGGGTTCCCTCTTATGTCCAGTTTATTCAGTCTGGGCGTGTGTTGAAAGCCTCCATATCGAAAGGCTGTGATGGCAGAGAAAGACAAATTCAACATTTCTAAATGTGGTATGTACATGAATAGTTCGTCATTAAACATTTCTAGGCGTGTCCTTGAAAGGTCTATTTCCTTCAATGCATAGTACACACTAAAAGATTTGCTTGTCAATAACACCAGAGGGTTATTTGATAAATATATTATCTTGAAATTTGGTAATTCTGAAAAAACATTCATGTCAATCGTTCTGATTAAGTTACTGGACAGATCAATGAGCTGTAAGTTGAACAGCTTCACGTAAGGTACATCAATTAAGGAACAATGTGACAGTCTCAGATGGATAAGATATGCATTGGTACTGACATCAGTCAGGGCCATCCCTGAACCCTTGGCCTCCAAGAAGAGAAGCTGGGGAAAGTGGTCAGCAGAGAAAGGTGTACTACACAAAAATGAGTGACCTTGACACAGACAGCCTTCAGGACAGGTCATGTCACACATCCATTCATCATCACGATGTGGGCACTGACTCCAGCCATCACACAGATGATCTCCATGCACACACACTTTGGAAGCTAGACACAGGTAGAAACCAGGACACGTTATTATATCACAATCCTGTTCGTCTTCGCCATAAATACAATCATAAAATCTGTTACATCTAGTGTAGACAGGCAGACAATATGTCAAATCGGCTGTACAACGGTAATGAGTGTCAGGACACGACTCCTCATTCTTCATCACTTGCTGGGTAAAGTACCCTGTCCCATCCAGGTTGATAAGAAGCTGTTGCTTGCTGTCTGGTTCTCTGTGGTTGTAATGATTCTCATCACACCCGGCTTCATCTAAATCGTCAAGACAATCTGTATGTCCATTGCAGTGCTGACTGTAGGTCACACACTGGCCACCAGAACAGAGAAAGTCATTACATGAAGGATGTATGCAGAACGTCTCATCACTGTTATCAGGACAGTCCTCTATCATGTTACATACCAGTGTATAGGGCACTGTTGTTTCGTCATCGTCACACCTAAACATGTCAGTGATATGCACAGTACTTTTCCCCCCCTGAAGGATTGTATTGTTCTTTGACCTTGTGTCCAAGAGTATGCAGACACGGGAAGACGTCATCTGTCCACTGTACGAGCTGTGATCACATGGTAAAAACGAGTGTGTCATGTGACCATCTGCACAGTAGAACAGGCTCTGTTGTGTTCGTGAGGACATGAAGACACGTGAAACTATGTCAGAGAACTCAACATTTTCCACTTGGACAAAATTTCTTTGTCGTCGTTTTGTTTCACATACAAGTTGTTTCCCACGTATGTCTTTTAACTCTGTGGGTTCACGGAAAGTCATGGCCTCAATGTATTCAGTCATTAAGGTTTTGGAAGGTATGTACGGTTCTTGTAATATGAAGTGATTCATGTTGTAGATCATTGTTTTATCAGACCATTTACGAAACATGCTGTACATAAGGGGTACTAATGTCCAGCCTGATGTATAACCTACCAATACGGTAAAATATTCAAAATGTTTAAACATATGTACAAAGTCGTTTTGTTCATGTCGGGTTTTGACAGAAGCTAAATTTCCACCCATCTTCAGACATATGTGCTCAGCTTTCGTATGAGATAAAGTTACATTTAGCCTGATATATTTATAACATTTATTGTATGAAGCCACTAACCCTTGACATTCAGGACTGCTAAAGGGACAGTGTTCTGTTTCATCCTGTCCATCTTCACATTCTATTTTCATGTTACAGTCCAGGTGGTGCTTAAACCTTGACCTTTGTTTGACAGAACAGTTGAATAAACCATTTCTTAACATTTGCGGGTAGTCAGTTTCAAAATGAAAAGAAAAAAACATTCTGAATGAGAAAACCGCCTTATATATTCGTGGAATTCTAAGTTGAAGATATGATGCTGAGAAGACACGTGCTTGTGTTTCATATCGGATACAGATCCCTACCATTTTTTCATCAATTGTGTTTGGCTGTCTGTATGTAAATTCTGTGTCAATACACTGGTCGTCTTGTATGTTCTGAAAACTGATCATGATGGCACATACAGGGCAGGCTTTTAGCTCAGCCCATAGTGGGATTAATTCTTTGGGCAGAGCTGGTAATATGACGTATCCAGAATGGGCAGACTGATGCACTACAACCAGATTGTGTTCTTGGGCTGCTTCAAATGTAACTTTCACAGGAGGAAGGTTATAGTGTGAAACAATCATGTGATTTGTTGGAGAGTCAATAAACATTTCTGTAGAAGAATGTACGCCACAGTCCCAGACATACAACTGTTTATCAAACACTGAGTAAAATTCAGTTTTCCATACACTGCTATCACACCAGTATGATAATCGTTGAATATGAGCACGTGCAATCATATCCTTTGGTACCTGTATATTCAAATGACAGTAAATAGTAGAAATACCACATACCCCATATGTCACTCCCTGGTATGTTGGCGAGCTGGTCATGGTGTTTTCGCACTCTGATACATTGACTTGTAGAAGTGAATTGTTCATTGTACTGTAGTTCATGATATGTTGCACACCTGGGCAAACTTCATAGATACTTAATCTTTTGAAGTCATTGTTGATGCTTATGTTATATACACTGACTTGATGACTGATTGTATTGTCATATACCAAAAGAATAAGAACAATTGATCCAAGTGCAAACAACATTTTCAGAGATCAGATTTTCATATGTTACCCTGCTGAATAAAATTGACAGATGGTCAAAATTACTCAAAATTCCAGAAAAGTTTAAATTTCAGACATCAGAGATATACAATTTACGCCTGGCCTTCAATTAACAAAGAATGTAATGACATAATATTTCTATAAAATAATGGAGAACTTTTACAGCTAAGTTATGAGCTAAAACAGAGAAGGGGCACATCCAACACATGATATGGCTTGATCTGGCAAATGCATGTGGATCAGTCCCACACGAGATAATTCAACAGACTCTTGAGATGCATCATGTCCCAAAGAACAACCGAGAAATGCTGAAGAATTTTTTTCAAAGCTTCCCAATGTGGTTCGCCACATCACGGATTGGATCAGTTTGGAAGTGGGCATAGCCATGGGCTATGCAAGTTCTCCAGCATTGTCTGTGTTAGCAAAGGAGGTCATCTTGAAAGCAGCGTTTGGACTTCAGGCCCAGATGGCCTTGGAAACGAGTGCCAAATGCCCCCCTCCCTCCTAAAAGCCTTCATGGATGACACAGTAGTGCTTTTCACAAAAGAAGAGGAGACATGCGGGATTCTGAAGTATCTGGACAAAGCTGTCATCTCATCTACTATGAATTTCAAATCGAAAAAGACACAAAGCTTCTCATTGAGGAAAGGTAAACTACACAAAACAGTAACGTTTACTGTCGCCAATCAGTCCATTCCACCAGTCACAGAAGAACCAGTGAAAAGCCCCAGAAGGTGGTGAGATGACTCCCTGAAAAATACATAAAGGGGTAAGGAAACCAAGCAAATGGCAGAAGAAAGTTTGCAGGTTATAAACCACTGTGGCCTTCTTGGCAAATACAAAGTATGGTGCCAAAGCTCCCTTGGCCTCTGTTGATATACAATATCTGCACTAGCACACCGGAATCAGTGGGGCTCAAAGGCAACAAATGCACAAGGAAAAGGCTTGGTGTCCCACCGAGTCTCACTGACGTTGTGCTCTATTGTCACCAGGCAAAGCTGAAACTACCCTTAAAATCCATTGTTGAGGAATACAAGTCAGAAAAGGTCAGGCTTCTTAGCACACTTGAACAAGACTTGGGAGGTAAGGTTGTCAGATCCTTCCAGCCTAGTATGAGGAATGTCAGAAAATGGAAAGTCCAGGAGTCACTGGTCGCAGGGAAGGAAAGCCTCTTGGTCAGAGAAACAATAGGGCACACGCAGTCCAAGAGGCAGGGACTAGGATCGACAAAAATGGAATGGTGGTCAAAGGCCAATAGAAAGGTAAAAAGATCTGTGATAACACAAGAGATAAGAGAAAGAAGAGGATACCATAGGACTCCAGAAGACAATCCAGCAAGGCCAGCAGAGGCAGTGGCCGACTTGTGAAAATATGCCCTAAAACTGCTTCTGCACTGCCTTTAGGGCTCAGTCTTCTCTCCCCCATAACTTGAGAGCTGTTTCATGAGGTCACAGACTAACGTGCCTATCAACTCCTTTGCTCCAACGTTCATGGCGAGGACT
The DNA here is from genome assembly GCA_030674185.1 of Monoplex corrugatus. Classification (NCBI taxonomy): domain Eukaryota; kingdom Metazoa; phylum Mollusca; class Gastropoda; order Littorinimorpha; family Ranellidae; genus Monoplex; species Monoplex corrugatus. The sequence goes on along the minus strand of CM060306.1, from coordinate 28,871,161 downwards.
TTGGCTTGAAAGCCAGATGTTCTCAAGTTGCAGTCTAGACTGGCATACTTTTCAGCCTTGTAGATATGGGCTTCCTCCATTCTACTTTCATACGGTGTGGTGAATCAAAATGATTTGTTTTGATGAATGGGAATGGAGAACTATGTCCGATTTCGTGCCACTCTTGCTGATGAATTCTGGGTGGTTTTTCTATTGTGGAAGACCGCTGTGCATTCACAGTCGTCCGCTCCATTCAGCAGACCACACTCCATCCCGCAGACCACACCCCATCCAGCAGACCACACATCCAATCCAAAGAGATCACTACTACCCACTCCATGCAGACCACACTCCATCCCATATCCAGCAGACCACACCCATCCAGCAACCACACTCCATCCAGCAGACCACACTCCATCCAGCAGACCACACACCATCCAGCAGACCACACACCATTCAGCAGACCACACACCATCCAGCAGACCACACTCCATCCAGCAGACCACACTCCATCCAGCAGACACACTCCATCCAGCAGACCACACTCCATTCAGCAGACCACACCCATCCAGCAGACCACACTCCATCCAGCAGACCACACACCATTCAGCAGACCACACCATTCAGCAGACCACACACCATCCAGCAGACCACACACCATCCAGCAGACCACACTCCATCAGAGACCACACACCATCCAGCAGACCACACCCATCCAGCAGACCACACACCATCCAGCAGACCACACACCATCCAGCAGACCACACACCATCCAGCAGACCACACTCATCAGCAGACCACACTCCATCCAGCAGACCACACTCCATCAGCAGACCACACACATCAGCAGACCACACACCATCCAGCAGACCACACACCATCCAGCAGACCACACACCATCCAGCAGACCACACTCCATCCACAGACACACTCATCCAGCAGACCACACTCCATTCAGCAGACCACACACATCCAGCAGACCACACTCCATCCAGCAAACCACACTTCCATGCTCCAGATGTCACATCTTTTTCAGGCCACAGTTTGCTGCCTCCTGCCGTACAGAAGGTTGCGAGAGGTTCTGGTGCCATGTTTTTCCCCTGCAGTACTGATTTCTTGTGCGATCTCTTGAAGCACTTGATCGTGCCTCCATGATTCAAGATATGTTCCACTGTTTGTTTCCTCTGGCAGATAGGGGATGCAGGGTAATCTGATTTTTTTTCCATTTCACCAGATTAGCATTCGAGGGCAGGAGATCGTATACAGACCTGAGGATGAAATTGACTCTGATAGGGGCCTATACCACATGTCATTCCGCCCATCATTAGACTCTTCTTTGGAGTGCATTTTCCAACGTCATGTATTGCCCCTATCGGCCTTGTTGGACTGCTTTCTGGATTCTTCTGACAACCTCTTTTTTCTTCATCTTTTGTGTCAGCACATCTGTTTTCGCCTTACTGTTCGATTTTGACCACCATTCCAGTTTTGTTGATCCTAGTCCCTGCCTATTGGTCTGTGTGTTCCCTGTCATTTCTGTGACCACGAGGGTTTCCTTTGCTATGTCCACTGCCATCCAGATTTTTCTTTTACTGACAGTCTTGGCTTGGGCTGGATTGATCAATCTTATCTCCCAAGCCCTCATATATGATGAAAAGCCTAACATTGCCCTTGTACTCCTTGACAGTGGATAATAGGGGTAGCTTCAGGTTTGCCTGGCGACAATAAATAGCAACGTCAGTGAGACTCGGTGAGATACCAAACCATTTCCTAGACGCATCACATCTGCATTTGAATGTCCAATGGCAGATATGATGCGTCTAGTGTGTTGGCTAATGACTGTGTGCTTGTCACCTCTCACTTTCAGCCTGCACCGCTGGTTAGTACTGCTGCTTGCAGCCATGCGAAAAGGAGAGCAGAATGCGTAAGTCTCTCTCTGTCAGTACATAGCCTCTCCATCAGCAAGCCCTACGTTATGCCTCCTCGTGGCGGCATGTGATAACTGAGCACCTCACGGACTCAGGCTAAAACTTGAGGGACTCGGAGGAGGTCTGGCCCCCAGACGTGCGGCATGCAGGCCCACTGGCGTGTGGATATGCCCGGTGCCCACGAACCAGACCCCCAGTTATGGGTAAATAGCTCCACTGCCTTGTGGACATCTCGGGAGAGAATAAGGCTAAGGGAGTAAACCCTGAAAAAAAATCACCCTACTGCCTTGTAGGTTGTCGTGGGAACGACAAAGGCTAGTGGAGAGACCGTACACAAACCTATGGAAGGCAACGGGAAAACACCATCGTACTTTCCCAAGACAAATCATGGCCAGACAAAACAAGGAAAATCAGTGTAACGACGTAAATAGGGGCTCCTATGGAGCAACTTCGTCCGGTATGGACCGTCATGCTGCGCAGGTGACACCAGACCGTCAGCAAGCTACTGCGTTCAACCTCAAAAAAAATACCAACATCGGAACATGAACGTTAGAACATTGTTGCAAAAAGGTAAATAATGGAAATGGAAAGGCTTAACATTAGTATTTTAGGACTAGGGGAAGTGAGATAAAAGGGGCAGGCATGATAACATCAGGAGAGCATACAGTAATATATTATGGTGGAAACTCACATGAAAGAGGAGTAGGCATCATAATGGACAGGGACAAATCGAAAGCAGTTAGGGGATACTGGGATGTGTCCGACAGAGTTTTGCTGGTTAAATTGGGTGGCAGGCCACTTGATATCAACGTCATTCAGGTGTATGCACCAACATCCGCAAGGACTCAGGGTGAAATTGACAACTTCTGCGAAGTATTAGAGATGGCCAAGTCCCAATGTAAATCACAAGAAGTTACAATAATAATGGGAGATTTTAATGCTAAAATGGGACAGGATAGGGTGGAGAATATAGTCGGACCTCATGGCCTTAGTACACAAAATAAAAGGGGAGGGAAACTTGTAGAATGGGTACAGATGAATGAGTTCATAATACGAAACACCTCGCTTGAGCAGCCTAATAGAAGAAAATGGACTTGGATGAGTCCAAGAGATAATACCAAATATCAGATTGACTACATCCTGATCAATAACAGATTTATAAATTCTTTACTGACAGCAAAAACACTATCAGGCGCAGACTGCAACAGTGATCACAATCCTGTAGTGGAAAGATTTAGGCTGAAATTAAGGAAAAGGAAACAGACCAAAAGCAACATCAAACTAAATCTTGGACTCTTAAAGACTGATGAAGGGATACGTAAAAAATGTAACGTACATGTTCAAAACAAATTCAGTGCTCTGGAAGACGTTAGTGACAGTGAAGAACAATGAACAAAGTTGAGAAATTCGACAAATGAAGCTTGTGAAGAAATCCCTAAAGTAGATAGAAAAGCAAAAAAGAACTGAATGACAAAAGAAATTCTAGGCTTGTTTGATGCAGGAACGGAGGAAGGCAAAGAGAAACGAGGAGATATACAGGAAGATAAACAAAGAAATCAGGAATAGGTGCAATGAAACTAAGGAAGCTTGGCTGAAAACAAAATGCAAAGAAATAGAAGACCGACACAAAACAGATCCTCAGGGTATGTACAGAAGAATTGAAGAAATTGTCCACAGGAAAAAGACATGCGCATCAACTAATTGCTTAAAATCGAAAGATGGTATGCTCATCATGGAAAAATACAAAATATTAGACAGATGGGGAGAGTACATTAAAGACCTTTTTGAAGATGACAAAATGAAGAACACGTTATAAAAAAGAACGTTGAAGGACCACCCATGATGAAAGATGAAGTCGGAGCAGCATTGAAAAAGATGAAACCAGGTAAAGCCCCAGGACCAGACAACATTGCTACAGAGATAATTGAAGGTCTGGAGGAATTTGGTTTTGAAAAACCTAACAGTCCTTCTAAATGCGATTTATGACACAGCTGCAATGAGAATAGAAAACGATATAAGCTCTTTCCAAAATATCAAAAGAGGAATCAGACAAGGTTGTGTTTTGTCACCAGATCTGTTTTTACTTTACAGCCAAAACATCATGAGAAACCAAGAAGAAGACCTTGGATTAAAGGTTGGAGGAAAAATGATAAACAACATTCGATACACAGATGACACCGTGCTAATTGCAGAAAATGAAAGTGACCTACAAAACCTTGTGAATATAATAGAAATAAAAAGCAAAGGTAAGGGGTTGGAACTAAACAGCAAGAAGACTGAAGTCATGGTGATCAGTAAAAAACATGAAATCCCCTCATGCAAAATAACAGCAAAAGGCACAACCTTGAGACAGGTTGATAAGTTTAAATATCTGGGAACGATCATTTCACCAGATGGCAGATGCATATCAGAAATAGCCAACAGAATCAGGCAACCCAAAAAAGCATTCAAGAAGCTGAAAAACATTCTTACCAACAAATGCCTATCAATTAACATCAGGAAGAGAGTTCTTGAATGTTCTCTAGAACTGATAATGTTATAAAGTTGTGAGGCATGGACAGTCAACAAGCAAAGCCAAAACAAAATTGAGGCAGCTGAGATGTGGTTTCTAAAAAGGTTGAGAGTTCCATGGACAGCAAAGAAAACAAACGAGACTGTCTTGATGGAGGAGACACAAAAAGATCATTCATAAGGAAGATTAGGAAAAGACAGGCAACATGTATAGGCCATTTTATGAGGAAAGGGGAATTGGATCACCTGGTCACAACAGGAAAGCTGGATGGAAAGAAAGAGAGCACCAGGCCGACCCAGGGAGAAAATATTGGACGGACTTGCAGAATGGTTGAAGACAGAGAGGGTGGAAGAGGTGCTTGCGATAACAAGGGATAGAAACAGATGGAAGGCTATGATTGCCAACGCCATGTGGCAAGGCACTTGATGATGATAATGATGAGTTGTTGATTTTGGCCTCCACTGATTCTACTGTGCTAGTACACATATCTATTTCAACAGAAGCCACAGGGGCTTTAAAATCAGCTTTAACTGCAGGCACCAGACTTTGTATCTACCAAGAAGGCTACGTTGGCATAGCACTTGCAGGCTTTCTACTGCCATTTGCTTAGTTTCCTTACCCCTTTTTGTATCTGTCAGGGAATCACCATGTCACCGTCCGAGGCTGGCTTTGGACTGTTTTTTCCCTGTCCCCAATAAGAATGGATTGATTGGCGACAGTAAGCGTCACTGTTCCAGCCACTTTACTTTCCTCAGTTACTCGACTCTCTCGTCTAACTGCTTCAGGATCTTGTGTGTTTCCTCTTCGTTTGTGGAAAGTATTGTTTCAGCGTCCATGAAGGCTTTTAGAAGGGGAATTTGGTATTCATTTCCGAAATCAGTTGGGCCTGAAATCCTATGCTGTTTTCAAGATGCCCTCCATTGCTAACATGAACAGAATTGGAAAAAAATCACTCACCCCACTGCTATGCCCATTTCGTATTGATCCATTTTACAGTAGGCCTATATGGTTTTGTGGAGAACCATACTGAGAAGATATGCATATACTTTCTCAGCTATTCTCAGATGTTCTTTGCGACTTGATATATCTCATGAGCCAGTTGAATCATCTTGTGCGGGACTGATCCATACGCATTTGCCAGATCGAGCCACATTTGTCGAGGTCCCTCTTCTTCTTTGCATTAGTTCTTTGGGTTGCCTCCCAAATCATTGTGCCATGCTCGAAACAGCCAAAAACTTCTGAAATGCCTCCTCTTTGGACTGAACAATCCAGGTACTTTTTCTGTTAGGCATCTGATCAGCATGCTTCCATGAAGAAGATTTTCTCTTTGACATTAAGAAATGACATTGGTCTGAACTGGTTAATGTCACTCAAGTGCTGTTCTTTTGGAATGTAAACTCCATCAATTATCATTCATTGGCTGCCGATTTTCAGGTTCCTCCATACAGATCTCATCAGTTTGTGGAGTACTTCAAGGAGACTGGAACACGTCTTATACAATAGGTAAGGTTATCCGTTAGATTCTGATGAAGATTTGGTTCTGGCTTTCTCAGCCACTTTCATTATTGTATCCATTATTGATGGCTTTTAGCGAACATTTTCTCTGGCAACGCAGGCCGTACAAGAACCTGGGTTTCAAGTGGTGCCTCGATCTGACGGTCGGAATATCTTTTCCTAATATGCTGTTCCAGAATTTCTTTGTCCCTCGTGACTGTCCCGGATTTGGACTGCTCGAACAGTTTCCTGGCGAACTGGAAGGGATCTCTGCAGAAGCAGTCATGGGTCTTCTTCTTTTTCCTCCTTCACCTTCTTGATGGTTCTGTTTTACCAAGGACACTATGTTTCGCTATCAGGTCTTTGCACATGGTTTCTCTAACCCTTTGGGTTCTCGAATTCTGAAACAGCCTTCATTTTATTTCCTCAGTATCCTATTTTTGCTTCCATATAATTTTTAAATCAAGACGAACAAATATGTAGGAAAATAGTTCACACAAACGAAGTAAATCCGACACAAAAGGCACACAACATCAAAACCTCACATACGTCAGTCTGCTAGGACACACACACACACACACACACACACACACACACACACACACACACACACACACACACACACACACACACACACACACACTCACACACAACACACACATATAAACACACACACACACACACACACACACACACACACACACACACACACACACACACACACACACACACATTTCAATCGCAGAACAATAATTCGAAAATTCAATCCAGGCGAAAAAGTGCTGGTGCTGCTGCCCACAGGCCACAACAAAATTCTAATGAAATGAAAAGGAAAATGCTGTTTTCAGGCCATACGTTGACTAAATGACTACAACGTGAAAGTAAAGGACAAAGTGAAAGCTTATCATGCCATCCTGCTTAAGAGAGTATGCAAAGAGGTGTTTGCTTGATAGATCGCCTCTTGATAGAAGAAAGTATCGATGAAGAAAACTTTTTTGACTTTTGGAGATGTTGTAGCAAAGGAGACAATGGATAACCTAAACCTTGGTCCACAGCTAACTGAAGAGCAACAATCAGAGGTGTGGCCAAGGGTTTAGTAGTTCTCTGACCATTTCAATGACTGTCATAGAACTACGTCCCGTGTCCAACGTCCCATCACATTCACCTGTTCTGTCCTAGTTCTGTCCAAACCCTAACCAGTATCTACCAAGCCAGAGAGACACTGAAGACAGACACTGGTGACATATTGAAGGTGAAGGTATAAACGCGTCTACCTCTCCTTATGCCTTTGTTGTAGTGACTGTATAGAAGAAGTACCAGTGCCAAGGGTATCTGTGTTGACTATTGCAAGCTGAATATACTGACAGAGCTTGATCTTGACCCCAAGCCAACAGCTGCAGAATTTTTTTCAGAGGCTGAATGGAGACAAGTACTCGTCCAGACGGATTTAGCGCAGAATTTTTCAAATCTTTCTGGAAACGAATCGGACCATTTGTTGTGAGATCATTGAATGAGGTCTACAGAAATGGAGAACATTTGTGAACGCAGAAAGGATTGATCACTTGCATCCTTAAAGTTGACAAACCTAACGAATTCATATAAAAAATTGGCGTCCGATTTGTGTCCTTAAGGTTGAGTATAAAACACGTTCGGAATGCATTTCGAACACAATCAAGACGATTTTACCAGTGCTTATCAATGGAGATGGGACAGGCTTTATAGCAAAGTGATATATAGGAGAAACTATAAGATTAATATATGATTTGACAAATTACGTAAATATAAATAACATGCTAGGTTTCCTATTCTGTATTGATTTAAAAAAAAAAAGAACCTTTTGATTCACTTGATTTGGAATTTATGCTCAAAGTTTTGAGAGCCTATGGCATTAGAATTGGCGTTTGTCATTGGAATGAAACTTTCTATAAGAACACTAAACTAACTGTTGTTATAAATAGTCATACAACATAATGGTACAATATACAAAAGGGATGTAGGCAAGGAGATCCAAACTCACCCTACCTTTTTATTCTTTGAGCAGAGATTCCAGCCAGCCATCATGGTAAGGGACGATGACTCAATAAAAGAAATACAGGTCCATGGTGTAGAACACAAAATTTCTCAGTTTACTGATGATACCCAATTAATAAAAGCAGGATATAAAACGTTGTTTGTAAGATTTATTCGTATACTTGATACGTACGTCACTGTTTCAGGACTGTTTATGAACAGCGAAAAAACAAGTAATATGGCTCGGGAATGAAAGAAAATCACCAACATTCTACTGTTCCCCATTTAAGAATATATGGAACCCTTCTACGTTTAAAACACTGGGCAGTTGGTTCACCCAAGATCTTAGAAATTGCCAAATCATCATTCATAACGACAAATTCTCAGAAGTAAAAAACCGTTATTCAAAGTATGGTCACAAAGAACAATTACCCCAATTGGCAAAGTCTCAGTTCTAAAGCCTCTTGTATCATCTTAACTTATACACTTGTAGATATTGTTGCCGGATCCACCAGATCATTTTATACAACAGCTACAGAAGTTATCTTTTCAATTTGTATGGATGGAAAACAAGATAACATCAGCAGAAAAACTACCAAGTGTAGGTTAGTAACCTTTAAAATCAGGAGTGGAGCCCCGAAGGCGGACCAGTGCGCTGTGCTCACTGACTCTGGCAGCTCCTGCAGCCAACCTGGTGCCAAACGTACTGCGTTGCATTCCCTTGGAATACACCAGCGAGGCCGAGAGGGGGGTCTTGACGACTGGGTAACCCAGGACCTCCATATATCTTGCCCAGGCTTACGCCCTGGAGAGGTCACTCCAGTGCCGCTGTCTCAGCGGCAGAAACAACACGGGAGGCAGCAGTTACGAGTTATAAGTCTAGAGCATATTGACGTGAGCTCGGGCGCTACGGGTTACCTCCGACGGTGGGAGGGATCATCGCGTCCCACTGGTCAGCTATCGTCCGCCTCAAGCTGGGCAGCCCCCAGCCAGTAAAGTGCTGACCCGTCACAGTCTGCCTGCTTCAATGGGTGCTTGGAGCTCAGGATACTACCGAAGAGCAGACTGTAAACCCTGCACCAGGCAAAGAAAACAGAAATAAAACAAAGCCGCCAGTGCTGAGACTGGCAACCTGCAACGTCAGGACCATGTTCATGGCCTCTCTGACGATCTCCAACAGGTCGACGATGCAAGAAAGACAGCAGTCATCAGTCGCGAGCTCAAGAGGCTCAATATTGATATTGCTGCACTGCATCAAACGGCAGTCTAAAAGAAAAGGATTATACATTATTCTGGCAGGGGAAGGCCCCGGAGGAGAACCGAGTGCACGGCGTAGGTTTTGCAATGAGAAACTCTCTACTGTCTTCAATCGAACCGCCCTCAGAAGGCACAGCTCGCATCCTTTCTCTTCGCCTCTCAACCACCTCAGGCCCTGTGAACATCATAAGCGTCTACGCCCCCACACTTTACTCTTCAGCAGAGGCGAAGGACGAGTTCTACGAGGAGCTTGAGACCGCCATCAAGAAGCTACCCACCTCAGGATACGTGTACCTACTCGGTGATTTTAATGCTCGGATTGGTTCAGACCATATCTCCTGGCCCCGATGCATCGGTCACTTTGGCGTCGGCAAACCTAACGAGAACGGGTAACGACTCCTTGAGCTATGCTCCTTTCATGACCTCTGCATCACGAACACTTTCTTCCCCACAAAACTCAGCCACAGAGTGTCCTGGCGGCATCCCAGATCTCGTCACTGGCACCAGTTGGATCTCGTCATCACTCGAAGACCCTCGCTGAATTGTGTTCTCACTACTCGCAACTATCATAGCACTGACTGCGACACTGACCACTCTCTGGCCGCCAGCAAGGTGCGTCTTCAACCCAAGCGAATCCATCGATCAAAGCAGAAAGGACGCCCTCGCATCAATACAGCCATGTCATCAGTCCCTGAACTACGCGAACGCTTTGCAGACGCCATCCAAGAGGCCCTTCGCAACTGCCCAGCCAGCAGTGCGGAAGAGAGATGGAAACACATCCGTGATGCCACTTACAAGTCTGCTGTTGGCGCTTTTGGAAAGAAAGAGCAGAGAAATCCAGACTGGTTTGAAGCCGGAATCATGGACCTTGAGCCAGCCATCTCATTCAAGAGAACTGCCTTCATCATCATCATCATCAGTCCCGTAGTCTGGTTGACCGTTGGGGCACCACTGAAGATTTTGCAACCAACTTCCTCCACTCCTCACGGTCCTCAGCTTTCCGCAGAATGATGTTCCATTCAAGGCCAGTCCACTCTCTGATATTGTCTTCCCATCTTTTTCTCTCTTCTGCCTCTTCGTCTCCCTCCCTGTACTGTTCCCTGCAAGACGGTCTTGGCCAGTCCAGATGATCGTATGACGTGCCCGTACCACCTCAGTTTGCGTCTTATCACTGAAGTCAGGAGGTCAAAACTGCTTTACTCAACTATAAACAAGACCCCTGTGAAAAGACACTTGCCGCCCTTAGGAGGACTAGAAGCGACGCCCAATGGATCGCTAGACAGTGCGTCAACAACTACTGGCAGAACCTATGTCAAAGCATCCAACTGTCCGCCGACTGCGGCAACATTCGAGGCATGTACGAGGGTATGAAAAAGGCCTTTGGCCCATGCGCCATCAAGATCGTCCTACTGAAATCCACCACTGGCGAAATCATCATCGATCGTGCAAAGCAAATGGAGAGATGGGCAGAACACTACCAAGAGCTATACTCGAGGGAGACCATTGTTACAGACTCAGCGGTGGAAAACACAAGCCTCCTGCCAGTCATGGAAGAGCTCGACGACCCACCCACCATCGAGGAGCTCAGCATGGCCATCGACTCTCTAGCCAGCGGCAAAGCCCCAGGAAACGATGGCATCCCCACCGAGGTCATCATAGCAGACAAAGATACCAACCTCCTCGATCATCTCCACGAACTCTTGCTACAGTGCTGGGAGGAAGGAACTGTGCCTCAGGACATGCGAGATGCCAACATCATCACGCTCTACAAGAACAAAGGCGATCGCAGCGATTGTAACAACTATCGCGGAATATCTCTCCTAAGCATTGTCGGGAAGACCTTCGCCCGCGTCGTACTGAACAGACTGCAGTCGCTTGCAGAACGCGTCTACCCAGAGGCGCAGTGCGGGTTTAGAGCTGAGAGATCAACGATTGACATGATATTATCTCTGAGGCAGCTGCAAGAGAAGTGCCGCTAGCAGAGACGCTCTCTGTACATCGCCTTCATAGACCTGACCAAGGCGTTCGATTTGGTCAGCAGGACAGGCCTGTTTACACTACTGCAAGAATTGGATGTCCCCCCAAGCTCCTGAGGATGATCATATCCTTTCATGAGGACATGAAAGGCACTGTCCAGTACGTTGGCTCCTCCTCGGATCCCTTCTCCATCAAAAGCGGAGTCAAACAGGGTTGTGTCCTTGCCCCGACACTTTTCGGCATCCTGTTCTCCCTGCTGCTGCGTTATGCCTTCAGTCAATCCGAAGAAAGCGTCTACCTTCACACCGGGAGCAACGGCAGCCTGTTCAACCTCGCACGCCTCCGTGCAAAGACGAAAGTGCGAAAAGTCCTCATTCGAGAGATGCTGTTTGCTGACGATGCCACCTTGACGGCACACACCGAGGCTGCCCTCCAAGAGCTCATTAACCGTTTCGCTCATGCCTGCAAAGAATTAGGCCTCACGATCAGCCTAAAGAAGACCAACGTCCTGGGTCAAGATGTCAGCTCGGCTCCTCGCATTTCCATCGGTGACTGCACTCTTGACGTGGTGGAAGACTTCACATACCTTGGTTCCACCATCTCCAGCAGTCTCAACCTGGACACCGAGCTGAACGCAAGGATCGGCAAGGCATCTGCAGCAATGGCCCGCCTGTCAAAGAGAGTGTGGGAAAACTCTATGCTGACCATCAAGACAAAGATTAAAGTGTACCAAGCTTGCGTGCTGAGCACACTGTTGTATGGATGCAAGACCTGGACTCTATACTCCCGTCAAGAACGCAGGCTCAACACCTTTCACCTACGCTGCCTCAGAAGGATTCTTGGTATTTCATGGCAGGACCACGTCCCCAACGAGGACGTCCTAGCACGTGCAGGAACTCTCAGCATGTTTGCCCTGCTCGCAAAGAGACGCTTGCGCTGGCTTGGCCATGTTACCCGCATGCAAGATGGCAGAATACCAAAGACATTTTGTACGGCGAGCTTGCTACTGGCTCCAGACCCACGGTAAGGCCCATACTCCGCTACAAAAATGTGTGCAAGCGGGACCTCAAGGCGGGTGGCATTGCACCAGCAGGCTTCGAAGTGGTAGCAGCAGACCGCAGCAGCTGGAAACTTGCCATCAATTCGGCCACCAAGACATCCGAGCAGAGGAGAGAGGAGCAGTGGGAAGTAAGAAGAGCACACAGACGCCAGAGACCAGGTTCAGCGCCTTCGCACGACACCATCTTCACGTGCAGCAACTGCAACAGGACCTGCTGTTCGAGGATCGGGCTCTACAGCCACAGCCGATGCTGCAGTTCCACTGCAGAATGACTTCCAAGGTGCAATCTGCATTGTCTCCAGAGACAGACGGATGCCAATACAATACTACTATACTGTAATGTTATATATATATATATATATATATAGAGAGAGAGAGAGAGAGAGAGAGAGAGAAAGAGAGAGAAAAGAGAGAGAGAGATGTACATGCATATACACACATATATATATGCTCTCAAACTTCCATGGATAAGACAATTCAAAACTTTGAATCATAAACGGAAAACTTTTGCAGCTGAAATGTAACCGTTTATTAACAATATTAAATACGGTGGACCAGTGGTTGTTTTATATTTCATGAAGAACAATACGTTTTGGACTGATACATTTAAGGCCTATATGACATTTTGTAATCATATAACACCCAAGAATTCAAGTAAATTGTTAGCTGAGTCTGTCTTCTCTAACGAAAAATAAAGATGGATAACAAAATGATCAAGGATAATAAACTAAAGAGAAAGAAATACACTCTATCAAAATTTTTTTTTAAAGAAAATGGCTGCTTTTTGACCTACGAAGAATTTAGAACTAACACTTACTGCCGTATTAATTTTGTCACTTATAATGGATGGATATCTTTAATCAAACAATATTTAAGAACAACAAATTCCAAATGAATAACAACATAAGTAGTATTTTTTAATGTGCTTTGTGCAATAAAAGGGAGCAAAACTTTGCATGTAAAAAAAACTTAATTAGATGATAGCTACAAACTTTTTTTAAGATTGTCAAAGAAACTAAACATTGATATCTTGTGGGAAAAGGTTGTTGTTGTTTTTCCCCAAAAATTAATACAATAAATGATGTTAAACCAAAATGGTCGCAACTAAGAATAGTTCATCGGATTATTGCCACCAATATAATATTAGATGCAGTGGGTATAGCAACGACGATAAATTGTACTTGATATAATAATGCAAGAGATCGAGACTCTATTGAACATTTTCTGTGAAACTGTTACTGTGTCCGTAACTTTTGGAATTTAACAGAAAAACTGTTGAACATTTTCTGTTGAACTGTTACTGTGCCCGTAGTTTTTGGAACTTACAGAAAAACTAATCAACGAAAAATGCAAAATATCTTCAACATCAACATCACATGAAACCTATTGTTGGTTTTGATCAAAATGTAAAAATGATCTTATGATACTGCTTGCAAAATGATTTATCTATAAATGCAAAGTTGACAAATATGTTCCAAATGTATTTACTTTCAAAAGAATGCTAAATCAGAGATTCAAAATTGAACAGTATAATGCCAAAATAAACTTTCACTTGTCCTTTTTTTAATGCTCAGTAGAATAACTAAGCTGATGTCCTCCCTGTAGAAAACAGTCTTTTTCTACATATAACATGTTCTTAAATTTTGGTGTACATAATACAGTCTTCATTGTATAGAATATTGTCATATATATTTTGTATTTTATTGCTTGTTTGTATGTGAACAATACTTGTTTTGCGTGTATAGTCTGATGTCATTTCTGTTACAACAGTGGTTGTTGTTATCTGATTGTCATACATCAAAAAGATATAATTTGAAAGAGTTCATGAAAGGATGTTGACATATGAAAACATGTTATATATGTGTTATGTTTTATGAGTGTTTTTTCATATTCAACAATATTTTTCTTACGTGTTTGAATCGATGTAATTTTCTGTTACTACATGGCTTGTTGTCTATTTAATGTAAAGCAAAAAGACCCGATTAAGAAAAGAGTTCAGAAAAAAAAAACGTTCCACCTTTCCAGCCCATTCTACCACATGTTACATTTTATTTTGTAATATGGAATATCGTAGGTTTCATTTATTTCGCAAACTGAAATATGCAGATCCTCTTCAGTTACTGTCTTTAAAACACTTTGCTTGTTCAGTACCTCACTTGTATGTCCACATCTGTTCAAGTCTTTCATGCTGGTTTTTTGTTTGTTTGAAATTCTCAATCCAGCAGCACACTTTCCTACATCACACACTCATCTCAATGCACAACAGTCAAATCAACATAGAAATTTGGACTGTCTCCAAGTTTGAGCCTTGTGAAGACATAGCACCTGAACTGCTAAGATCCATTTTTCAGATGCACACTTAGTTACATCACTTTTTTCAGTTACGTCATACAATTAAACTAGATATGGCGTCATTAGGTTGCGTACATTCACAGCGCAAAGTCTTTGTTTTGTGTTAATACAAATCAAAAGTACGAATTAAAAACCGTTCAGAAATAGCAGCCTAACTGTCAAGACGTGTGGATTACTTGTAGTTCCAATTTGATAAGACAAAGGGCTATGATAAAGAACCAGGATAACTGTCAACAACGCTGTTCATGCCAGCTATGATAAAGATCCAGGATAACTGTCAACAACGCTGTTCATGCCAGCTAGGATAAAGATCCAGGATAACTGTCAACAACGCTGTTCATGCCAGCTAAGATAAAGATCCAGGATAACTGTCAACAACGCTGTTCATGCCAGCTATGATAAAGATCCAGGATAACTGTCAACAACGCTGTTCATGCCAGCTAAGATAAAGATCCAGGATAACTGTCAACAACGCTGTTCATGCCAGCTATGATAAAGATCCAGGATAACTGTCAACAACGCTGTTCATGCCAGCTATGATAAAGATCCAGGATAACTGTCAACAACGCTGTTCATGCCAGCTAAGATAAAGATCCAGGATAACTGTCAACAACGCTGTTCATGCCAGCTAAGATAAAGATCCAGGATAACTGTCAACAACGCTGTTCATGCCAGCTATGATAAAGATCCAGGATAACTGTCAACAACGCTGTTCATGCCAGCTAAGATAAAGATCCAGGATAACTGTCAACAACGCTGTTCATGCCAGCTATGATAAAGATCCAGGATAACTGTCAACAACGCTGTTCATGCCAGCTATGATAAAGATCCAGGATAACTGTCAACAACGCTGTTCATGCCAGCTAAGATAAAGATCCAGGATAACTGTCAACAACGCTGTTCATGCCAGCTATGATAAAGATCCAGGATAACTGTCAACAACGCTGTTCATGCCAGCTAAGATAAAGATCCAGGATAACTGTCAACAACGCTGTTCATGCCAGCTATGATAAAGATCCAGGATAACTGTCAACAACGCTGTTCATGCCAGCTAGGATAAAGATCCAGGATAACTGTCAACAACGCTGTTCATGCCAGCTAGGATAAAGATCCAGGATAACTGTCAACAACGCTGTTCATGCCAGCTAAGATAAAGATCCAGGATAACTGTCAACAACGCTGTTCATGCCAGCTAAGATAAAGATCCAGGATAACTGTCAACAACGCTGTTCATGCCAGCTAAGATAAAGATCCAGGATAACTGTCAACAACGCTGTTCATGCCAGCTAAGATAAAGATCCAGGATAACTGTCAACAACGCTGTTCATGCCAGCTAAGATAAAGATCCAGGATAACTGTCAACAACGCTGTTCATGCCAGCTAAGATAAAGATCCAGGATAACTGTCAACAACGCTGTTCATGCCAGCTAAGATAAAGATCCAGGATAACTGTCAACAACGCTGTTCATGCCAGCTAGGATAAAGATCCAGGATAACTGTCAACAACGCTGTTCATGCCAGCTAAGATAAAGATCCAGGATAACTGTCAACAACGCTGTTCATGCCAGCTAAGATAAAGATCCAGGATAACTGTCAACAACGCTGTTCATGCCAGCTATGATAAAGATCCAGGATAACTGTCAACAACGCTGTTCATGCCAGCTATGATAAAGATCCAGGATAACTGTCAACAACGCTGTTCATGCCAGCTAAGATAAAGATCCAGGATAACTGTCAACAACGCTGTTCATGCCAGCTAAGATAAAGATCCAGGATAACTGTCAACAACGCTGTTCATGCCAGCTATGATAAAGATCCAGGATAACTGTCAACAACGCTGTTCATGCCAGCTATGATAAAGATCCAGGATAACTGTCAACAACGCTGTTCATGCCAGCTAAGATAAAGATCCAGGATAACTGTCAACAACGCTGTTCATGCCAGCTATGATAAAGATCCAGGATAACTGTCAACAACGCTGTTCATGCCAGCTAAGATAAAGATCCAGGATAACTGTCAACAACGCTGTTCATGCCAGCTAAGATAAAGATCCAGGATAACTGTCAACAACGCTGTTCATGCCAGCTAAGATAAAGATCCAGGATAACTGTCAACAACGCTGTTCATGCCAGCTAAGATAAAGATCCAGGATAACTGTCAACAACGCTGTTCATGCCAGCTAAGATAAAGATCCAGGATAACTGTCAACAACGCTGTTCATGCCAGCTAAGATAAAGATCCAGGATAACTGTCAACAACGCTGTTCATGCCAGCTAAGATAAAGATCCAGGATAACTGTCAACAACGCTGTTCATGCCAGCTAAGATAAAGATCCAGGATAACTGTCAACAACGCTGTTCATGCCAGCTAGGATAAAGATCCAGGATAACTGTCAACAACGCTGTTCATGCCAGCTAAGATAAAGATCCAGGATAACTGTCAACAACGCTGTTCATGCCAGCTAAGATAAAGATCCAGGATAACTGTCAACAACGCTGTTCATGCCAGCTAAGATAAAGATCCAGGATAACTGTCAACAACGCTGTTCATGCCAGCTAAGATAAAGATCCAGGATAACTGTCAACAACGCTGTTCATGCCAGCTAAGATAAAGATCCAGGATAACTGTCAACAACGCTGTTCATGCCAGCTAAGATAAAGATCCAGGATAACTGTCAACAACGCTGTTCATGCCAGCTAAGATAAAGATCCAGGATAACTGTCAACAACGCTGTTCATGCCAGCTAAGATAAAGATCCAGGATAACTGTCAACAACGCTGTTCATGCCAGCTAAGATAAAGAACCAGGATAACTGTCAACAACGCTGTTCATGCCAGCTATGATAAAGATCCAGGATAACTGTCAACAACGCTGTTCATGCCAGCTAAGATAAAGATCCAGGATAACTGTCAACAACGCTGTTCATGCCAGCTATGATAAAGATCCAGGATAACTGTCAACAACGCTGTTCATGCCAGCTAAGATAAAGATCCAGGATAACTGTCAACAACGCTGTTCATGCCAGCTATGATAAAGATCCAGGATAACTGTCAACAACGCTGTTCATGCCAGCTAAGATAAAAAGAACAGTCCTAAAACAGTGGACAAAAGGTGTCAGTCAGTTGTCAAAAGGAAAATGTAGCCCATTATCCCAAGCTGGGTCATATGAAAGTGAGGTGGTATAGACTCCACTACTCTCTGGTCATCTAATTTGAGTGTGGCCCACCCTCCTCTTCCTCAAAGTCAGTAATACATACTCCCAAAAAGCCATTCAGAAATCTGTACATCAGTATTGCTTGCACAGGGAGTAGCATTGTGTTAACAAGAAACACCTGAAGATGCAGGAAGGGACCCAGGGCAACATTGCCTCACCACTGATTAGACAATCACCGCTGAGCTCTCAACACCAAACGGTAGCCACTTCGCCAGACAGGAAGCACTCTATGTGCTGCATGACTCATTGGACCAGATCATCAGTTACCTTGCTTACCAGCTGAATGGTATGGTGGGGAGATGACAAACCTCAGGACATGGCCATACAACGCACACCAGCCAGGTCCAGCCTAGCTACAGGACCAAGAAAGAAACAAACGATGTTTGGTTCACCCAAGATCTAAGAAACTGCGGAATCATCAATCATAACGACAAATTCTCAGAAGTAAAAAACGTTATTCGAAGTTTGGTCACAAAGAACCATTACCCCATAATCGCATAATCGGTAAACATGATGCTCCAGTTACAGTCTATTCTGATTTTTACCTTTGCCTGATCTCACCTGTTTCACCTGTCAGCGTCACCGGGTTCGATGTTGACCACTGCACATCTGGATGCCACTATCTTTCTCCACATCATGACCTTTGCCTGATATGGCCCCAAAATATCCCAAGTTTGCCATCTTATTAAACTGCATCAGAACTTTCCATGCAGTCATTAGGCCTGATTCACTGACGTCAGCAGCCGAGCTGCAAGTTTAAGTTAAGAAACACAGCGTGGTCATTGTGGGGGTGGGATAAGGGGGAGAAGGATAAGGGGAAGAAGGATAAGGGAAGAGGGATAAGGGGAGAAGGATAAGGGGAAGAAGGATAAGGGGAAGAGGGATAAGGGGGAGAAGGATAAGGGGGAGAAGGATAAGGGGGAGAAGGATAAGGGGAAGAGGGATAAGGGGGAGAAGGATAAGGGGGAGAAGGAGAAGGGGGAGAAGGATAAGGGGGAGAAGGATAAGGGGGAGAAGGGGAAGAAGGAGAAGGGGAAGAGGGATAAGGGGAGAAGGATAAGGGGAAGAAGGATAAGGGGAAGAAGGATAAGGGGAGAAGGATAAGGGGGAAGAAGGATAAGGGGAAGAAGGATAAGGGGAAGAAGGATAAGGGGAAGAAGGATAAGGGGAAGAAGGATAAGGGGAAGAAGGATAAGGGGAAGAAGGATAAGGGGAAGAAGGATAAGGGAAGAAGGATAAGGGGAAGAAGGATAAGGGAAGAAGGATAAAGGGAAGAAGGATAAGGGGAGGAAAAGACAGGGTCCTCCGTCTGTGTATCTGAGCTTCAGCAACAAACAGATCAGACATACTGGCGTTGGTACAGTCTTTGATATTTGCTATTCGTCATAATTATCATCAAAGTGTACGCTCATAATTCCGAAAGCAGTGTGGTCGTTGTGTGAAATAACTAAATGCAAGAGAGGACTGGCTCCTCCCTGTCTGTCTAGATGGTCAACAGTTAGTAGGTCAGGTATGTTAAGATTGGTGCAGTCTTTAATGCCTGCCGTTCTGCTCTTCTGCTATCGACCTTATGAATGGCTTCCTTCCTGAGTACACTGCAAGATGGTCTTGGACAGTGTGTCGTTACGGGTGGTGGACCAAACAAAGCAAGTTCCCGTCTGTATAGTTGCCGAATGTTGTTATTGTGACCGTAGCGTTTCTGCAATCTTTGTTCAGTCTGGCTATTGCCGCCATTACTGTTGAGATTTGCACGCAGATTTGTTTTTCTCACTTGTTATCATTGGACAGGTGACTTCTAGATAATTGAAACTGTAGACAAAGTAACTTTCAGGTTTTTGAAACTCTCAACTTTTTCAAGGGTGGAAGAGGTGCTTGAGGCAACAAGAGATAGAGACAGATGGAAGTCCATGATCGCCAACGCCATAATAATAATAAAGAGCATTTATATAGCGCCTAATCTGATGAAAACAAGAGCCCTAAGCGCTTACAGGTATCACGCAGACACAACCAAACACACACACACACACACACACACACACACACACACACACACACACACACACACACACACACACACACACACACACACACGCACACACACACCAGCCGACATTCAAGGCTCAAAAGACAACAAGGGGGGATTTGGGGAAGTTAGGTGGTAGAATCTTTATAAGTATCATGAGAGGGACTGGAAGAGATGGGTTTTCAGAGAGGACTTGAAAGAAGTGAGAGTTGCAGAGTGGCGAACAGAGACAGGGAGCTGATTCAGATTTCAGGGGCCTGATAGGAAAAGGAGCGTTGACCATAGGTTTTAGTGCGACAGGATGGTATGCGGAAGGTACGAGTATCAGCCGAGGAACGAAGTTGACGAGAGGGGGTGTACAGATGGAGGAGGTCAGAGATGTAAGGGGGTGCAAGACCGTTGAGAGACTTAAAACATAACAAAGCAATCTTGTAGCGAATTCTCTTTTCAACAGGTAACCAGTGAAGAGATTTGAGAAGAGGAGTGACATGAGAGGAACGAGATTTTCTGAAGATGAGCCTAGCAGCATTGTTTTGAACTTTTTGAAGCTTTTGAATGAGAGAGAAAGGACAGCCCGAGAGGAGGGATAAGGCACCTGATGATGATGATGACAAACATACTGAATGCATGTACACACCAATTCATCAATGCAACATAACAGGGTTCATCAAATATAATAACAAAAACGTTTTTCAGTTGTGTGTGTGTGTGTGTGTGTGTGTGTGTGTGTGTGTGTGTGTGTGTGTGTGGTGTGTGTGTGTGTGTGTGTGTGTGTGTGTGTGTGTGCTATCCCAATGGATCTAGAATAGCCACAAGCATTAATCTACGGTTTTTGAAGATATTTCTGAAAGAGATGTGTTTCATGTGATTTTTAAGCAGACAATTTCTTTGCCTTTAAGATGCTTGGAAGGAGTTCCATGCTGATGGACCAAAAAAACACAGGAAAATATTTCTGCCTCCTCCTCTGCACTTTCAAAAACAAAGTTACCAAAAACAAAGATATTATCATAATCCTATTCTGCACCCTTAACAGCCTCAGCTGCTACCAGCAGCAAACTATGGCTCCTATCAACAGTAAAGAAGGCGCTATCTTATATTTCAAAAACTCTATCCAAACCCATTATGCTCAGGAAAACAAAGTGTCAGTAACATGAAATGACAGTTAAGATTTTGTCATTTTTCAGCAGCAATATTTAACATGCAGCATCAGCACGCAGGATACTAACGTGTGTAAGATGTCAGTCCTCTAATTAGAGGTATGGGGTTCAATCCTGCCTGAGTACCTCCCATCGGGTAGGTAAAGAGCGAAGTTTTTCCCATCTCCCAGGTCAACATGTGTGCAGACCTGTTAGTGCCTAAAGTCACGTCATGTATCTACGTACGTGCATTAAAGATCCAGTAAGTCATCTAAATGTGCGGTAGCTTCTGGAAACTTGAAAAATATGTAACATGCACTCCTACCATGGACAGTGTACGCAGACTGTGCAGCAACATTACACCCACACAGTGTGGGCAAGACAACGTACATACACACATCCGACAAAAATCGGAATACTAAAGTGCGGCCTATATGAGCGTAGTAAACGAGGGAGATATTCTGTCGGTGTCAGAGACAATACAAGAGCTGGTTCCAAATCCTATATAACTGACAGGGATGTACAATCTATGCGACTATCACGGTGATCAAGTAACAAGACATTACACTGCTTGAATGACTCTCGACCTTTTCCTCTCCGATCTCGTGACTTTAACAGTGACAGATTTATTGACTGAAAATGTAAGACACCATGGTTATTGCCATTGCTCTCTCTCTCTCTCACTCTGACTCTCCCACCCCCCCCCCTCTCTCTTTCTCCCTGTGCTTCTGTTTCCGTCTGCCTCTCTCTCTCTCTTCTCTGCCTCTCTCTCTCTCTGCTTCTCTCTTTCTCTCTCTCTCCCTCTCTGTGGGAACATGTGTGTGAGAAAAACAGTGTCGCACGCATGCAGGTGTGTGTGTGTGTGGTTGTGGGGTGTGTGTGTGTGTGTGTGTGTGTGTGTGTGTGTGTGTGTGTGTGTGTGTGTGTGTGTGTGTGTGTGTGTGTGTGTGTGCGTGCGTGTGCGTGTGCGCGCGAGCGCTCATACTGTGTTTCTGTGTGCCTGCGAGTGTGTGTATGAGAGAGAGAGAGAGAAAGAGCGAGAGAGAGAGAGAGCAAACATACCAAATTGTTTTTCCAGAATAATAAAAATGCCAGTATTCTCCTCTATCATGTTGACATTTGTGTGCATTTTGATAATATTTCAGTAAACGTTTCCTCTCAATTATGTCATGATTGCAACAGTAAATCATTCTTGTTCTGCTCTATTATCCAAACTAATTTGAAGTCTATACGCGCACACATGCACACGCACACACACGCACACACATGCATGCACACACAAACACACACAGAGAGAAACACACACAAACACACACGTCTGCGCGCGCGCACACACACACACATCTATATATGATCATACTGAACATCACTATTCCACAAATAAGTTTCTTTCAAACCAGCCATAGGTATTCTCTGCTAAACACGCCATGCAAGACCGTGTCAAACAACACTGTATTCAAGAACCTTTACTTACTTTTTTACTTACTTGCTTACTTACTCACTCACTCACTCAATCACTCACACGTTCACTCACTTATTTTCTTACTTACTTACTTTACTTACTTACGTGTTTGCTTGCTTGCTTGCTGTGCTGTGTTTGTCTTGCTTGCTTGCTTATATATATATATATATATATATATATATATATATATATATATATATATATATATAATATTTATATAAATATATCATTTGTGTATATAGCTGTTGTCTGAACTCAGACTCATTGCGCATTACAGGTAATCATACGGTTTAGTGGAGTACAGAGAACTGAAGCTGTTAGGTGAGCTGACCACAGTGCACTATGTTGTTGTACAGTCTGTATCTGATAGGTGAGCTGACCACAGTGCACTATGTTGTTGTACAGTCTGTATCTGTTAGGTGAGCTGACCACACGTGCACTATGTTGTTGTACAGTCTGTATCTGATAGGTGAGCTGACCACACTGCACTATGTTGTTGTACAGTCTGTATCTGTTAGGTGAGCTGACCACACTGCACTATGTTGTTGTACAGTCTGTATCTGTTAGGTGAGCTGACCACACTGCACTATGTTGTTGTACAGTCTGTATCTGATAGGTGAGCTGACGCACAGTGCACTATGTTGTTGTACAGTCTGTATCTGTTAGGTGAGCTGACCACACTGCACTATGTTGTTGTACAGTCTGTATCTGTTAGGTGAGCTGACCACATGCACTATGTTGTTGTACAGTCTGTATCTGTTAGGTGAGCTGACCACAGTGCACTATGTTGTTGTACAGTCTGTGTCTGTTAGGTGAGCTGACCACAGTCCACTATGTTGTTGTACAGTCTGTATCTGTTAGGTGAGCTGACCACACTGCACTATGTTGTTGTACAGTCCGAATCTTTGGTGGGCGTGCATGCCGGGTGTTTCCGTGAGTCCGTAAAACAGCCATCGACATCACTTACAGGTTCTTTAACATGCATATTTGACATTCTGCATGCGTTGCGTGCATATACACACTCAGAGGATTTAGGCACTGACAGTGTGCACACACGTTGCCCTGGGAGATGTAAAAACTCTCCACTTTTTACCCACCAGGCGGAGGTGTCTGGGCCACCAGGATCTTCTGACTGCAAGTCTGAAGTTTACCTGTTGGCGACCACGTCCATTGACTGTCTGCCCGACACGATTTTATTATGTGTGTTTGCAACATGTGCCAAACCAGTCGCTGTGGTGAAGTGGTTAGTGCAATGGAAGGTTGTGGGTTCGAATCTCAATCAGTTCTGCCAAAATCATTATGGGATTTTTCGGCCCCCAAAGCGGTTTTACCCAGAGCTGAGTGTGCTATTGGCTCATTGGGAAGACCAGAATCACACAGTTGAACCTCATCCATTTCACGAATGCGTCCTCGGTGGTGTTGATCAAATCTTCTGACCAACACCTCAGATGTCTGTACCTCTCGGGCCTGACTGGCGCCAAGATACATTATGATAGTGTTCGTAGAATACAGCCCTGTCACGCAATTACAATCCAAGATGGATCTCAATAGCACCATGATTATCGTTCCTATTGCTGTCATGATCATAACATTGTAAAGCGCTGTCCTAGCTTCTATGGCTATGAAGATGGCGTAAAATGGTACAAAGGGAAAAAAGGTGAGCACAAAGGAATCTGCCTAAGTGCCATGATCCTAAAAAATAGACATAAAAAGAACGTCTGCCACTGCTGTCTGATCTGGGCCAACCTCTGAATGGTAACCACGTATGTTTCAGGGTCTTTGTGTCTCCTTCTACTTTCGTCGCCAGGTGTTCCTGGATGGTCCTGTCTTCTTTCTGATGTTTAGTGATGGTGATGTTATCATGTCAAGAATGTGTGAGGTAAGTCATGTACATTTCAGTTGTACTTTGTTCAGCAATCACATCATTTAGTGGCACTGCATGAGAAATGAACGTTTTCAGATTATCAGTTTGAGATATTTCATAATCATTTAATTCTTCTCTATTAATATTCTCTGCACGAAGGTTTTAATTATTTCAATTAATCGTGCAATAAACTCTTGTAATGAATTGCAGTTCGTGTTTGTAGTTATCTATAAAGTACCAGCAGGTGATGCTTTGTAAGGGATGGATGAATGATAAATTAATAAATTGTTTACATAATCTGTCACACTTATGAATAAAACCATTGGATTTCTTATTGATCACATCGTCTCCTAACATCTGTATGGAAGACGACTACATCAAAAAGATGCTCTTACATGGACAGCTGAATTAAGGACACCATGACTGCAGGGAAAACCGATACGTTGAATTAAGATCAACCATGATCATGGAAATCCGACAGCGAAGTTAAGGATCACCATGATCAGGAAAACCGAAGAAGCGTGTAATTAATGGACCACCAGTGAGCTTAGGGAGAAATAAAATTGTACTAATCTGTAACTTAATGATAAACCATTGATCTTATTGAAAACCGACATCTGTTGAAGACACCATACAGAAAGATGCCTGACAGCTGAATTAAGGACACCATGACAGGGAAAACCGACAGCTGAATTAAGGACACCATGATCAGGGAAAACCGACAGCTGAATTAAGGACACCATGATCAGGGAAAACCGACAGCTGAATTAAGGACACCATGAGCAGGGAAAACCGACAGCTGAATTAAGGACACCATGATCAGGGAAAACCGACAGCTGAATTAAGGACACCATGAGCAGGGAAAACCGACAGCTGAATTAAGGACACCATGACCAGGGAAAACCACTGAAATGTCCCCTTATCATCATCATCATTATGCCGCATGGCGTTGGCGATCATGGCCTTCCATACCAATCTATCCCTTGTCGCTGCAAGTAGGCCTATATCTCCCATCCTCTCTGTCCTCAGCCACTCCGCAAGTCTGTCCGATATTTTCTCACTGGGTCTCCATGTTGCTCTTTTCCCTCCAACCTTCCTGTTGTGACCAGGTGCTCTATTTTCTCTTTCCTCATAAAATGTCCTATAAATGATTGCTTGTCTTTTCTTAAATCTTCTTCATTAATGTTCTTTTTGTGTTTGTCTCTTTCAAGACTATCTCGTTTGTTTTCTTTGATGTCCATGGAATTCTTAACATTCTTCTTAGAAACCACATTTCAACTGCCTGAGTCTTGTTGTGACTTTGTGTGTTGACTGTCCATGCTTCACATCCGTACAATAGTATCGGTTCTATTAACACTGAAGAACTCTCTTCTTCGTGTTAACATTGAGAGGCATTCGTTGGTAAGAACGCTTTTCATTTTCTTGAATGTTGTTTTAGCTTGGCTGATTCTGCTGAATATTTCGAAAGTCCATCTGCCGTCTCGTGAGATGACTGTTCCCAGATATTTAAATTCACAACTTGTCTCAATGCGGTGCCGTTTACTGTTATTTTGCATGAGGGGATTTCTTGTTTTTTACTGATTACCATGACTTCTATCTTCTAACTATTTAGCTCCAGCCCTTGATTTCTGCTGTCTATTGTCTATTTCTGTTATATTTACAAGATTTTGTAGGTCTTTTTCATTTTCTGCAACTAGAACAGTGTAATCTGCGTAACGAAGATTGTTTAACATTTTTCCTCCAACCTCTATCCCAGGGCATTCTTCTAGGTTTCTCATAATGGTTTCATCGTAAAGTGAAAACAAATCTGGTGACAGAACACATTCCTGCCTAACCCCTCCTTCGATATTTTGGAAAGAGCTTATGTCGTTTCCTATTCTCATTGCTGCTGTTTATTCCCAATACATATTCCTTTTTATTCTTAGATCCTTTTCATCTCTATTGAGCCTTTCTAGTTAGTTGATCAATTCTTCGTGTCTTACTCGATCAAAAGCCTCGGTATAATACAAAAAGCCCACAACTATAGATCCTTATCCAACTCAATTGATCTTTCTATGAGAGTTCTTATGATGTATATGTCATTATTGGTTTAATATTTCCTTCCCCTTTAACAAATCCACATTGTTCTTCAGCTATTTCTCTTGTGATTCTGTTCCTGTCCTCATCATGAGTATTCTTAACAGAATATCTGTTACATGACTCATCAAGCTCATTGTACTATGGAGTTCACATTCTATAGCTCCTGCTTTCTTTGAACGTACAATGAAAATTGATTTTGACATATCTTTAGGGATTTTTCCGGTGTCATAATTTTTTCAATACCAGATTCATCTACAGCCTCCATCATTTGTATAGTAATATAGTCTGTGGTCCTGGGGCTTTTCCCAATTTCATCTTTTTCAACGCTGTTCTAATTTAATATTTCATTATTGGTGATTCTTCAACGTTCTATCTGATAATGTGTTCATTGTTTCCGTCATCGTCAAAAAGGTCTTTAATGTACTCTCTCCATCTATCTAACATTTTATCTTTTTTCCATAATAATCATACCATCTTTAGACTTTCAGCAACCAGTTGATATGCAGTCTTTTTCCTGTGGACAATTCCTTCAATGTATCTGTACATTAACTTAAGATCTGTTTTGTGTCGGTCTTCTGTTTCTTTGCATTTTGTTTCCAGCCAAGGTTCCTTAGCTTCATTGCACCTATTCCTGATTTCCTTGTGTATCTTCTTTGTATTCTTCCTCTTTTGTCTTTGCCTTCCTCCGTTTTTCCATCAAGCCTATGATTTCTTTTGTCATCCAGTTCTTCTTTACTTTTCTGTCAACTCTAGGGGTTTCTTCACAAGCTTTATTTATCAAATCTCTTGTAGGCCTAAGGCGGTCTGCTGCAGTTTCCAGCAAAGTTCCGGCAACTCCTGCGTCACTGTTGGTGCAAAACTGTACCGGCCTTTGCCATTCCTTTGGTCCCACCAATAGTGTTGAGAGGGGGAACCCGCTGCACAGTCAACAGCCTGTCCTCCGTATCACCCTGTCCTGGCTTGCGCCCAAGAGAGGTCACTCCAGCTTTGCCTCATGGTGTCGAAACAACACGGGATGCAGCAGTTTACCGGTTATAAGCTACAACTCAACTGACGTAGATTGTAGCACCATGGGCTGCTTCCGACAGTGGAAGAGATTCTTTATTTTATTTATTCAATTTATTTATTACTATTTATTTATTTATTTTTATTAATCAGTTTTATTCTTTATAGTGTTATGTGCATAATGCAGACCTGTTGTTAATAGTCTGATTCATTTATGAATATTTTTATATTGTTGATAATCCTTAAAGATTATTTTCACAAAATTGACATGTGTGTGCGTAAGTCTTCATAAATATGCTTGGCAGTGATGTCAGATATCTATATCTGTATAGATTGTACCTGGTGGGGAGTCTCATTAGGACCACTTCATACTCTATGGACAGAAGATGGTAGTCATCCCTATCTGTTCCTGACTTAAGGAGTGATCTGATGATGCTCCTCTTCTTGCTGCAGCAGGCGATGTTGCCCAGTTGGTCTTCCGGAGCATCCTTTCTGGTAGCTCATCTACTGTCTTGTGGTATCTACAGTCCCGAAGGAAAGGAGGGAATCTTTTATTTAATGTACTGTTCAACATGTGATTTTACACACACACTCTACATGACACATCACTGACAACACCTCCACATTCACCTTACTTACAACACTTCACAAAAAAGAAGAATTGTGAGTAAGGGGTATCCACTGGAGGCTATTCTGGTACTCTTCTGACTTGTTGGTACTCTTCTGACTTGTGTAATACTCTTCTGATTGTTAATACTCTTCTGACTTGTTGTACTCTTCTGACTTGTGGTAAACTCTTCTGACTTGTTGTACTCTTCTGACTTGTGTAATACTCTTTGACTTGTTGGTACTCTTCTGACTTTGTAATACTCTTCTGACTTGTTATACTCTTCTGACTTGTGTATACTCTTCTGACTTGTGTAATACTCTTCTGACTTGTTGGTACTCTTCTGACTTGTGTAATACTCTTCTGACTTGTTGTAATACTCTTCTGACTTGTTGGTACCTTCTGACTTGTTAGTACTCTTCTGACTTGTTAGTACTCTTCTGACTTGTGTATATCTTCGTCTGATTGTGTACTCTTTGACTTGTTGGTACTCTTCTGACTTGTTGGTACTCTTCTGACTTATGTTACTTTTGACTTGTTGTACTCTTCTGACTTGTTGTACTCTTCTGACTTGTGGTAATACTCTTCTGACTTGTGTAATCTCTTTTGACTTGTGTAATACTCTTCTGACTTGTGTATATACTCTTCTGACTTGTGGTACTCTTCTGACTTGTGTAATACTCTTCTGACTTGTTGGTACTCTTCTGACTTGTTGGTACTCTTCTGACTTGTTGGTACTCTATCTGACTTGTGTAATACTCTTCTGACTTGTTGGTACTCTTCTGACTTGTTGGTACTCTTCTGACTTGTGTAATACTCTTCTGACTTGATTGGTACTCTTCTGACTTGTTAGTACTCTTCTGACTTGTTGGTACTCTTTTGACTTGCTGGTACTCTTCTGACTTGTTGGTACTCTTCTGACTTGTGTAACTCTTATGACTAGTTAGTACTCTTCTGACTTGTTGGTACTCTTCTGACTTGTGTAATACTCTTCTGACTTGTTGGTACTCTTCTGACTTGTGTAATACACTTCTGACTTGTTGATACTCTTCTGACTTGTGTAATACTCTTCTGACTTGTGTAATACTCTTCTGACTTGTTGGTACTCTTCTGACTTGTGTAATACTCTTCTGACTTGTGTAATACTCTTCTGACTTATTGGTACTCTTTTGACTTGTTGATACTCTTCTGACTTGTGTAATACTCTTCTGACTTGTTAGTACTCTTCTGACTTGTGTAATACTCTTCTGACTTGTTGGTACTCTTCTGACTTGGTACTCTTCTGACTTATTAGTACTCTTCTGACTTGTTGGTACTCTTCTGACTTATGTAATACTCTTCTGACTTGTTAGTACTCTTCTGACTTGTGTAATGCTCTTCTGACTTGTGTAATGCTCTTCTGACTTGTGTAATACTCTTCTGACATGTGTAATACTCTTCTGACTTGTGTAATACTCTTCTGACTTGTTGGTACACTTCTGATTTGTTAGTACTCTTTTCACTTGTTAGTACTCTTCTGACTTGTGTAATACTCTTCAAGTCTGTGTAATACTCTTCTGACTTGTTAGTACTCTTCTGACTTGTTGGTACTCTTCTGACTTATGTAATACTATTCTGACTTGTTAGTACTCTTCTGACTTGTTGGTACTCTTCTGACTTGTGTAATACTCTTCTGACTTATGTAATACTCTTCTGACTTGTTAGTACTCTTCTGACTTGTGTAATACTCTTCTGACTTGTTGATACTCTTCTGACTTGTGTAATACTCTTCTGACTTGTTGGTACTCTTCTGACTTGTTAGTACTCTTCTGACTTGTTGGTACTCTTCTGATTTATGTAATACTCTTCTGACTTGTTAGTACTCTTCTGACTAGTTGGTACTCTTCTGACTTGTGTAATACTCTTCTGACTTGTTGGTACTCTTCTGACTTGTTAGTACTCTTCTGACTTGTTGGTACTCTTTTGACTTGCTGGAACTCTTCTGACTTGTTGGTACTCTTCTGACTTGTTGGTACTCTTCTGACTTGTTAGTACTCTTCTGACTTGTTGGTACTCTTCTGACTTATGTAATACTCTTCTGACTTGATAGTACTCTTCTGAATTGTTGGTACTCTTCTGACTTGTTGGTACTCTTCTGACTTGTTAGTACTCTTCTGACTTGTTGGTACTCTTTTGACTTGCTGGTACTCTTCTGACTTGTTGGTACTCTTCTGACTTGTTGGTACTCTTCTGACTTGTGTAATACTTTTCTGACTTGTGTAATACTCTTCTGACTTATGTAATACTCTTCTGACTTGTTAGTACTCTTCTGACTTGTTGGTACTCTTCTGACTTGTTAGTACTCTTCTGACTTGTTGGTACTCTTCTGACTTGTGTAATACTCTTATGACTTGTTGGTACTCTTCTGACTTGTTGGTACTCTTCTGACTTGTGTAATGCTCTTCTGACTTGTTGGTACACTTCTGACTTGTGTAATACTCTTCTGACTTGTTGGTACTCTTCTGACTTGTGTAATACTCTTCTGACTTGTTGGTACTCTTCTGACTTGTGTAATACTCTTCTGACTGGTGTAATACTCTTCTGACTTGTTGGTACTCTTCTGACTGGTGTAATACTCTTCTGACTTGTTGGTACTCTTCTGACTTGTGTAATACTCTTCTGACTTGTTGGTACTCTTCTGACTTGTGTAATACTCTTCTGACTTGTGTAATACTCTTCTGACTTGTTGGCACTCTTTTGACTTGTTGATACTCTTCTGACTTGTGTAATACTCTTCTGACTTGTTAGTACTCTTCTGACTTGTGTAATACTCTTCTGACTTGTTGGTACTCTTCTGACTTGGTACTCTTCTGACTTATTAGTACTCTTCTGACTTGTTGGTACTCTTCTGACTTATGTAATACTCTTCTGACTTGTTAGTACTCTTCTGACTTGTGTAATGCTCTTCTAACTTGTGTAATGCTCTTCTGACTTGTGTAATACTCTTCTGACATGTGTAATAGTCTTCTGACTTGTGTAATACTCTTCTGACTTGTTGGTACACTTCTGATTTGTTAGTACTCTTCTCACTTGTTAGTACTCTTCTGACTTGTGTAATACTCTTCAAGTCTGTGTAATACTCTTCTGACTTGTTAGTACTCTTCTGACTTGTTGGTACTCTTCTGACTTATGTAATACTATTCTGACTTGTTAGTACTCTTCTGACTTGTTGGTACTCTTCTGACTTGTGTAATACTCTTCTGACTTATGTAATACTCTTCTGACTTATGTAATACTCTTCTGACTTGTGTAATACTCTTCTGACTTGTTGGTACTCTTCTGACTTGTGTAATACTCTTCTGACTTGTTGGTACTCTTCTGACTTGTTAGTACTCTTCTGACTTGTTGGTACTCTTCTGATTTATGTAATACTCTTCTGACTTGTTAGTACTCTTCTGACTAGTTGGTACTCTTCTGACTTGTGTAATACTCTTCTGACTTGTTGGTACTCTTCTGACTTGTTAGTACTCTTCTGACTTGTTGGTACTCTTTTGACTTGCTGGTACTCTTCTGACTTGTTGGTACTCTTCTGACTTGTTGGTACTCTTCTGACTTGTTAGTACTCTTCTGACTTGTTGGTACTCTTCTGACTTATGTAATACTCTTCTGACTTGATAGTACTCTTCTGAATTGTTGGTACTCTTCTGACTTGTTGGTACTCTTCTGACTTGTTAGTACTCTTCTGACTTGTTGGTACTCTTTTGACTTGCTGGTACTCTTCTGACTTGTTGGTACTCTTCTGACTTGTTGGTACTCTTCTGACTTGTGTAATACTTTTCTGACTTGTGTAATACTCTTCTGACTTGTTGGTACTCTTCTGACTTGTTAGTACTCTTCTGACTTGTTGGTACTCTTCTGACTTGTTGGTACTCTTCTGACTTGTTAGTACTCTTCTGACTTGTTGGTACTCTTCTGACTTGTGTAATACTCTTATGACTTGTTGGTACTCTTCTGACTTGTTGGTACTCTTCTGACTTGTGTAATGCTCTTCTGACTTGTTGGTACTCTTCTGACTTGTTAGTACTCTTCTGACTTGTGTAATACTCTTTTGACTTGTGTAATACTCTTCTGACTTGTGTAATACTCTTCTGACTTGTTAGTACTCTTCTGACTTGTTGGTACTCTTCTGACTTGTTGGTACTCTTCTGACTTGTGTAATACTCTTCTGACTTGTTGGTACTCTTCTGACTTGTTGGTACTCTTCTGACTTGTTGGTACTCTTTTGACTTGTGTGATACTCTTTGACTTGTTGGTACTCTTCTGACTTGTTAGTACTCTACTGACTTGTGTAATACTCTTCTGACTTATTGGTACTCATCTGACTTGGTACTCTTCTGACTTGTTGGTACTCTTCTGACTTGTGTAACACTCTTCTGACTTATTAGTACTCTTTTGACTTCTTGGTACTTTTTTGACTTGTTAGTACTCTTCTGACTTGTTGGTACTCTTCTGACTTGTGTAATACTCTTCTGACTTGTTAGTACTCTTTTGACTTGTTGGTACTCTTCTGACTTGTGTAATACTCTTCTGACTTGTTGGTACTCTTCTGACTTCTTAGTACTCTTCTGACTTGTTGGTACTCTTTTGACTTGTTGGTACTCATCTGACTTGTTGGTACTCTTCTGACTTGTTGGTACTCTTCTGACTTGTGTAATACTTTTCTGACTTGTGTAATACTCTTCTGACTGGTGTAATACTCTTCTGACTTGTTAGTACTCTTCTGACTTGTTGGTATTCTTATGACTAGTTAGTACTCTTCTGACTTGTTGGTACTCTTCTGACTTGTGTAATACTCTTATGACTTGTTGGTACTCTTCTGACTTGTTGGTACTCTTCTGACTTGTGTAATGCTCTTCTGACTTGTTGGTACTCTTCTGACTTGTGTAATACTCTTCTGACTTGTTGGTACTCTTCTGACTTGTGTAATACTCTTCTGACTTGTTGGTACTCTTCTGACTTGTGTAATACTCTTCTGACTTGTGTAATACACTTCTGACTTGTTGGTAATCTTCTGACATGTGTAATATTCTTCTGACTTGTTGGTACTCTTCTGACTTGTGTAATACTCTTCTGACTTGTTGGTACTCTTTTGACTCGTGTAATACTCTTCTGACTTGTGTAATACTCTTCTGACTTGTTGGTACTCTTTTGACTTGTTGATACTCTTCTGACTTGTGTAATACTCTTCTGACTTGTTAGTACTCTTCTGACTTGTGTAATACTCTTCTGACTTGGTACTCTTCTGACTTGGTACTCTTCTGACTTATTAGTACTCTTCTGACTTGTTGGTACTCTTCTGACTTATGTAATACTCTTCTGACTTGTTAGTACTCTTCTGACTTGTGTAATGCTCTTCTGACTTGTGTAATGCTCTTCTGACTTGTGTAATACTCTTCTGAAATGTGTAATACTCTTCTGACTTGTGTAATACACTTCTGACTTGTTGGTACACTTCTGATTTGTTAGTACTCTTCTCACTTGTTAGTACTCTTCTGACTTGTGTAATACTCTTCAAGTCTGTGTAATACTCTTCTGACTTGTTAGTACTCTTCTGACTTGTTGGTACTCTTCTGACTTGTGTAATACTCTTCTGACTTATGTAATACTCTTCTGACTTGTTAGTACTCTTCTGACTTGTTAGTACTCTTCTGACTTGTTGGTACTCTTCTGACTTGTGTGATACTCTTCTGACTTGTTGGTACTCTTCTGACTTGTTAGTACTCTTCTGACTTGTGTAATACTCTTCTGACTTATTGGTACTCTTCTGACTTGGTACTCTTCTGACTTGTTGGTACTCTTCTGACTTGTGTAACACTCTTCTGACTTATTAGTACTCTTTTGACTTCTTGGTACTTTTTTGACTTGTTAGTACTCTTCTGACTTGTTGGTACTCTTCTGACTTGTGTAATACTCTTCTGACTTGTGTAATACTCTTCTGACTTGTTGGTACTCTTCTGACTTGTTGGTACTCTTCTGACTTGTTAGTACTCTTCTGACTTGTGTAATACTCTTCTGACTTGTTGGTACTTTTCTGACTTGTGTAATACTCTTCTGACTTATTAGTACTATTCTGACTTGTTAGTAATCTTCTGACTTGTTGGTACTCTTCTGACTTGTTAGTACTCTTCTGACTTGTTGGTACTCTTTTGACTTGTTAGTACTCTTCTGACTTGTTGGTACTCTTCTGACTTGTTAGTACTCTTCTGACTTGTGTAATACTCTTCTGACTTGTTGGTACTGTTCTGACTTGTTAGTACTCTTCTGACTTGTGTAATACTCTTCTGACTTGTTTGTACTCTTCTGACTTGTGTAATACTCTTCTGACTTGTGTAATACTCTTTTGACTTGTGTAATACTCTTCTGACTTGTTGGTACTCTTCTGATTTGTGTAATACTCTTCTGACTTGTGTAATACTCTTCTGACTTGTTGGTACTCTTTTGACTTGTTGGTACTCTTCTGACTTGTTAGTACTCTTCTGACTTGTGTCATACTCTTCTGACTTGTTGGTACTCTTCTGACTTGTGTAATACTCTTCTGACTTGTTGGTACTCTTCTGACTTGTGTAATACTCTTCTGACTTGTGTAATACTCTTCTGACTTGTTGGTACTCTTCTGACTTGTGTAATACTCTTCTGACTTGTTGGTACTCTTCTGACTTGGTACTCTTCTGACTTGTGTAATACTCTTCTGACTTGTTAGTACTCTTCTGACTTGTTGGTACTCTTCTGATTGTTGGTACTCTTTTGACTTGTGTAATACTCTTCTGACTTGTTTGTGCTCTTCTGACTTGTTAGTACTCTTCTGACTTGTGTAATACTCTTCTGACTTGTGTGATACTCTTCTGACTTGTGTAATACTCTTCTGACTTGTGTAATACTCTTCTGACTTGTTAGTACTCTTCTGACTTGTGTAATACTCTTCTGACTAGTTGGTACTCTTCTGACTTGTGTAATACTCTTCTGACTTGTTAGTACTCTTCTGACTTGTTGTACTCTTCTGACTTGTGTAATACTCTTCTGACTGTTGGTACTCTTCTGACTTGTGTACTCTTCTGACTTGTGTATACTTTCTGACTTGTGGTAATACTCTTCTGACTTGTTAATACTCTTCTGACTTGTTGGTACTCTTCTGACTTGTTGGTACTCTTCTGACTTGTGTAATACTCTTCTGACTTGTTGTATCTTTCTGACTTGTTGGTACTCTTTTGACTTGTTGGTACTCTTCTGACTTTGTGTAATACTCTTCTGACTTGTTAGTACTCTTCTGACTTGTTGGTACTCTTTTGACTTGTTGGTACTCTTCTGACTTGTTGGTACTACTTTTGACTTGTTGTACTCTTCTGACTTGTGTAATACTCTTCTGACTTGTGTAATACTCTTTTGACTATTGTTGGTACTCTTCTGACTTTTGGTTATACTCTTTGACTTGTTGGTTTTATACTCTTCTGACTTGTTGTAATCTTCTGACTTGTTAGAACACATATAGGTGAATGGACCAGCAAGGCAGTAAATGATAGCAAGAAATGACAAAAAGCAAAGGAGTAAGAAAGAAACAAAGAGAGTGACAGAAAAGAGGAATTTTCTAGCACAGAATTTCCAGAAGATCGGAATACTGAAAGAGCCTCCGGCATCCCCCCTTGGGAGTGTCAGCTCATCTAACAACTTTACTTCTCTGTGTTTCACAAAACATCTGATCATGTGTAATGCGCAGGGAGTTTGGACAATAGTGCTCCAAGAACAAAAACAAAAAAACAAAAATCGAAAGTAAAGACAGGTAGGGTTAACTGAGTGACACTAACACATTCACTGATAATTATTTCCCAATCCATATCCCAATATTTCATTTTGTCACTTTCCTATGGTTTTACTGATTTATATCATTTCTTTTGCCACCACATTTTGGTATGGCTCTGGGTTGATCGATCCATGGATTCAAGATCTGACATATAGAGTTTAACTCACCACATTTTGGTATGGCTCTGGGTTGATCAATCCATGGATTCAAGGCATGACATATAGAGTTTAGCTCACCACATTCTGGTATGGCTCTGGGTTGATCAATCCATGGATTCAAGATCTGACATATAGAGTTTAGCTCACCACATTCTGGTATGGCTCTGGGTTGATCAATCCATGGATTCAAGATCTGACATATAGAGTTTAGCTCACCACATTCTGGTATGGCTCTGGGTTGATCAATCCATGGATTCAAGATCTGACATATAGAGTTTAGCTCACCACATTTTGGCATGGCTCTGGGTTGATCAATCCATGGATTCAAGATCTGACATAGAGTTTAGCTCCAACCCATAACATTGAAAAAAGCGACCCATTTACTATCTACTTTAATGTACGGACTGTTCCAATGGTACGAGTTGAATACTTTATGAACAAACTTTTGATATCATATCACCTCCCATTACCTCAAGAGGTCGCCATTGTATGGAATTTTGTGCAGCCCGAATAATGACACACATTAACGCAGACTGATTTGGCTGAAAGGTATGCAGAACTATCTAAGTGTGTGGAATTGCTCTGGAACAGTGCAAGTCTATGCCCAAAATGACAGAACAGAAACCAGACTGTTTTCTTTTAAAAACGCTTGTCTATTCTAGTACAATACAAGCACAAACGCCTACTAGTCATGGGAGACTTTAACCCACACACTCATCAGAGAGACCTACAATTATCACACAACCATCACACAGCCCTACAATCATCACACAGCCCTACAATCATCACACAATCATCACACAGACCTACAATCATCACAAAGACCTACAATCATCACACAGACCTACAATCATCACACAGCCCTACAATCATCACACAACCATTAGACAG
Organism: Monoplex corrugatus; assembly: GCA_030674185.1. Classification (NCBI taxonomy): domain Eukaryota; kingdom Metazoa; phylum Mollusca; class Gastropoda; order Littorinimorpha; family Ranellidae; genus Monoplex; species Monoplex corrugatus. The sequence goes on along the minus strand of CM060306.1, from coordinate 28,834,322 downwards.
CCCTACAATCATCACACAGCCCTACAATCATCACACAATCATCACACAGACCTACAATCATGACACAGACCTACAATCATAACACAGACCTACAATCATGACACAGACCTACAATCATCACACAGCCTACAATCATCACACAGACCTACAATCATCACACAGACCTACAATCATCACACAGTCATCTCACAGAGACCTACAATCATCACACAACCATTAGACAGCCCTACAATCACCACACAGCCCTACAATCATCACACAGCCCTACAATCATCACACAACCATTAGACAGCCCTACAATCATCACACAGCCCTACAATCATCACACAATCATCACACAGACCTACAATCATGACACAGACCTACAATCATGACACAGACCTACAATCATCACACAGACCTACAATCATCACACAGACCTACAATCATCACACAGTCATCACACAGACCTACAATCATCACACAGACCTACAATCATCACACAATTATCACACAGACCTACAATCATCACACAATCATCACACAGACCTACAATCATCACACAACATCACACAGACTACAATCATCACACAGACCTACAATCATCACACAATCATCACACAGATCTACAATCATCACACAATCATCACACAGATCTACAATCATCACACACAATCATCACACAGACCTACAATCATCACACAATCATCACACAGACCTACATCATCACACAGACCTACAATCATCACACAACTACAATCATCACACAACCATCACACAGATCTACATCATCACACATTATCACACAGACTTACAATCATCACACAAACTACAACCATCCACAAATCTCACACGACTATCAATTATCACACAGACCTTATAATCATTACACATTGAAATTCTCTCAAATCATTACACACAAATCACAACCATTCACCCACAAATCCTTCATCACTCAGATAAATTGGAAAGACATTACAATCAACAAATAACTTGACACTTTATCAATACAACCACCATTATCATTATAGACCTTAAATCATCATACAATCATCACACAGACCTTCAATCATCAGACAGACCAACAATCATGACACAGACATCAATCATCACAAACACCTACAATCATCACACAGACCTACAATCATCAACACATACCTTACAATCATTACACAATCATCACACAGACCTCATCACCACACATCATCACAAAGACCTACAATCATCAATCATCACACAGACCTACAATCATCACACAATCATCACACAGACCTACAATCATCACACAGACCTACAATCATCACACAATCATCACACAGACCTACAATCATCACACAGACCTACAATCATCACACAGACATACAATCATCACACAGACCTTCAATCATCACACAGACCTACAATCATCACAAAAGATCAATGTCTGTAGTCTGTGCAGGTAACTGCAATCAATGTCTGTAGTCTCCGTAAGTCATGTCACTCAATGTCTGTAGTCTCCATGGGTCATGTCACTCAATGTCTGTAGTCTTCGTAGGTCGTGTCACTCAATGTCTGTAGTCTTCGTAGGTCATGTCACTCAATGTCTGTAGTCTTCGTAGGTCATGTCACTCAATGTCTGTAGTCTCCATACATCATGTCACTCAATGTCTGTAGTCTTCGTAGGTCGTGTCACTCAATGTCTGTAGTCTCCATACATCATGTCACTCAATGTCTGTAGTCTCCATACATCATGTCACTCAATGTCTGTAGTCTCTGTAGGTCGTGTCACTCAATGTCTGTAGTCTCCATACATCATATTACTCAATGCCTGTAGTCTCTGTAGGTCGTGTCACTCAATGTCTGTAGTCTCCATGGGTCATGTCCCTCAATGTCTGTAGTCTTCGTAGGTCATGTCACTCAATGTCTGTAGTCTTCGTAGGTCGTGTCACTCAATATCTGTAGGTCATGTCACTCAATGTCTGTAGTCTCCGTGGGTCGTGTCACTCAATGTCTGTAGTCTCTCAGGTATCTTCAAACAAAGTCTGTAGTCTGTAAGTAGCCTACCTTCAATGTCTGTAGTCTCTGAAGCTACCTTCAACCAATGTCTGTTGTCTGTTTAGGTACCTTCAATCCATGTCTGTTGTCTGTTTAGGTATCATCAATCAATGTAATCTCTTTAGGTACTGTAACTCAATGTAGTCTCCTTAGGTATCTTCAACCAATGTCTGTAGTCTGTAGGTACTTTCAACCAATGTCTGTAGTCTCTGTAGATATCTTCAATCAATGTCTGTAGTCGCTGTAGATATCTTCAACCAATGTTTGTAGTCTGTAGGTACTTTCAACCAATGTCTGTAGTCTGTAGATATCTTCAACCAATGTCTGTAGTCTCTGTAGGTACCTTCAACCAATGTCTGTAGTCTCTGTAGGTATCTTCAACCAATGTAGTCTCTGTAGGTACCTTCAACCATTGTCTGTAGTCTCTGTAGGTACCTTCAAACAATATGTAGTCTCTGTAGGTACCTTCAAACAATATCTGTAGTCTCTGTAGATATCTTCAATCAATGTCTGTAGTCTCTGTAGATATCTTCAACCAATGTCTGTAGTCTGTAGGTACTTTCAACCAATGTCTGTAGTCTCTGTAGATATCTTCAACCAATGTCTGTAGTCTCTGTAGGTACCTTCAACCAATGTCTGTAGTCTGTAGGTATCTTCAACCAATGTCTGTAGTCTGTAGGTACCTTCAACCATTGTAGTCTCTGTAGGTACCTTCAAACAATGTCTGTAGTCTCTGTAGGTATCTTCAACCAATATCTGTAGTCTCTGTAGGTACCTTCAATCAATGTCTCTAGTCTGTAGGTACCTTCAAACAACATCTGTAGTCTGTAGGTCCTTCAATCAATGTCTGTAGTCTCTGTAGATATCTTCAATCAGTCTGTAGTCTGTAGGTACCTTCAAACAATATCTGTAGTCTGTAGGTACCTTCAATCAATGTCTGTAGTCTCTGTAGATATCTTCAATCAATGTAGTCTGTAGGTACCTTCAAACAATATCTGTAGTCTGTAGGTACCTTCAACCATTGTCTGTAGTCCTGTAGATATCTTCAATCAATGTTGTAGTCTCTGTAGATATCTTCAATGTCTGTAGTCTCTGTAGGTACCTTCAACCATTGTCTGTAGTCTCTGTAGATACTTTCAAACAATATCTGTAGTCTCTGTAGGTACCTTCAATCAATGTTTGTAGTCTGTAGGTACCTTCAATCAATGTCTGTAGTCTCTGTAGGTACCTTCAAACAATGTATGTAGTCTGTAGGTACCTTCAATCAATGTCTGTAGTCTGTAGATATCTTCAATCAATGTCTGTAGTCTGTAGGTACCTTCAAGCAATGTCTGTAGTCTCTGTATATATCTTCAATCCATGTCTGTAGTCTGTAGGTACCTTCAATCAATGTCTGTAGTCTCTGTAGGTACCTTCAATCAATATCTGCAGTCTCTGTAGGTACCTTCAACCAATGTCTGCAGTCTCTGTAGGTACATTCAACCAATGTATGTAGTCTCTGTAGGTACCTTCAACCAATGTATGTAGTCTCTGTAGATTGAATGTCTGTAGTCTCTGTAGGTACCTTCAACCAATATCTGTAGTCTGTAGACACCTTCAAACAATATCTGTAGTCTCTGTAGGTACTTTCAATCAATGTCTGTAGTCTGTAGGTACCTTCAATCAATGTCTGTAGTCTCTGTAGGTACCTTCAATCAATGTCTGTAGTCTCTGTAGGTACCTTCAATCAATGTCTGTAGTCTCTGTAGGTACTTCAATCAATGTCTGTAGTCTCTGTAGGTAGTGTCACTGTGTGCAGCCATTCACCGTCCTCTCTGTCTCAAAATGATACGTTCCATCACACCATGACTACTGATGTGTCAACCGATGTCATTGGGTCCTGCGACCCTCTGTGTTCTTGGCACTGCACTATTCACTGGGCTCGTCACAGGATGGGAACCAATACTGAAGCCCGCACAATGTGAAGAAGAGGTGTTGGTGATGGCGTTGGAGGTTGTGGTGGTTACTGGTGTGGTCGTGATGGTGGTGGTGGTGGTGATGATGGTGGGTGAGGCCACAGGTTCCAAGCTGAGCTGGTCAATGTCAAACAGAATGGACATGCACTCCTCCTGCTCCTGCATCAGGCTGCTCATCATCTCCTTCAGTCTGCACACAGACACACACACACAATTTTATCTGTCTGTGTCTGTCTATCTATCACACATGTTATCTGTCTGTGTCTATCTATCACACATGTTATCTGTGCACACACACACAATTTTATCTGTGTCTGTCTATCTATCACACGTTATCTGTCTGTGTCTATCTATCACACGTTATCTGTCTGTGTCTATCTATCACACATGTTATCTGTGCACACACACAATTTTATCTGTCTGTGTCTGTCTATCTATCACATATGTTATCTGTGCACACACACACAATTTTATCTGTCTGTGTCTATCTATCACACATGTTATCTGTGCACACACACACAATTTTATCTGTCTGTGTCTGTCTGTCTATCACACATGTTATCTGTGCACACACACACACAATTTTATCTGTCTGTGTCTGTCTATCACACATGTTATCTGTGCACACACACACACAATTTTATCTGTCTGTGTCTGTCTATCTATCACACATGTTATCTGTGCACACACACACACACAATTTTATCTGTCTGTGTCTGTCTATCTATCACACGTTATCTGTCTGTGTCTATCACACATTTTATCTGTCTGTGTCTATCATACATGTTATCTGCCTGTGTCTATCTATCACACATGTTAACTGTGTCTATCATACATGTTATCTGCCTGTGTCTATCTATCACACATGTTATCTGCCTGTGTCTATCACACATGTTATCTGCCTGTGTCTATCTATCACATATGTTATCTGCTTATGTCTATCTTTCACACATGTTATCTGCCTGTGTTTATCTATCACACAGGTTATCTGCCTGTGTCTATCTATCACACATGTTATCTGCCTGTGTCTATCACACATGTTATCTGCCTGTGTCTATCTATCATACATGTTATCTGTCTATCTATCACACATGTTATCTGTGTCTATCTATCACATGTTATCTGTGTCTATCTATCTATCACACATCTTATCTATGTCTATCTATCACACATCTTATCTGTGTCTATCTATCTATCAAACATCTTATCTGTGTCTATCCATCTATCACACATCTTATCTGTGTCTATCTATCTATCACACATCTTATCTGTGTCTATCTATCACACATCTTATCTGTGTCTCGATCACACACCTTATCTGTGTCTATCTATCACATGTTATCTGTGTCTATCTATCACACATCTTATCTGTGTCTATCTATCACACATCTTATCTGTGTCTATCTATCACAACATTTATCTGTGTCTATCTATCACACATCTTATCTGTGTCTATCTTCACACATTTATCTGTGTCTATCTATCACACATTATCTGTGTCTATCTATCACACATTTATCTGTGTCTTCTATCACACTTTATCTGTGTCTATCTATCACACATCTTATCTGTGTCTATCTATCACACATTATCTGTGTCTATCTATCACACATTTATCTGTGTCTATCTATCACACATCTTATCTGTCTATCTATCACACATTTATCTGTGTCTATCTACTACACATCTTATCTGTGTTCATCTATCACACATCTTATCTGTGTCTATCTATCACACATCTTATCTGTGTCTATCTATCACACATCTTATCTGTGTCTATCTATACACACATTATCTGTGTTCTATCATCACACATTTATCGTGTCTATCTATCATCACACATCTTATCTGTGTCTATCTATCACACATGTTATCTGTGTCTATCTATCACACATCTTATCTGTCTCTATCTATCACACATCTTATCTGTGTCTATCTATCACACATCTTATCTGTGTCTATCTATCACACATCTTATCTGTGTTTCTATCACACATTATCTTGTCTATTTCATCACACATCTTATCTGTGTCTACTATCACACATTTATCTGTGTCTACTATCACACATCTTATCTGTGCTATCTATCACAATTTATCTGTTCTATCTATCACACATCTTATCTGTGTCTATCTATCACACATCTTATCTGTGTCTATCATCACATTTATGTGTCTATCTATCACACATTTATCTGTGTCTATCATATCACACATTTATCTGTGTCTACTATCACACATCTTATCTGTGTCTATCATCACACATCTTATCTGTGTCTATCATCACATTTATCTTGTCTATCACACACATCTTATCTGTGTCTATCATCAACATCTTATCTGTGTCTATCATCACATTTATCTGTGTCTATCATCACACATCTTATCTGTGTCTATCTATCACATTTATCTGTGTCTATCTATCAACATCTTATCTGTGTCTATCATCACCATCTTATCTGTTTATCTATCACACATTTATCTGTGTCTTTTCTATCACACATCTTATTGTGTCTATCTATCACACATCTTATCTGTGTCTATTCTATCACACATCTTATCTGTGTCTATCTATCACACAATCTTATCTGTGTCTATCTATACACATCTTATCTGTGTCTATCTATCACACATCTTATCTGTGTCTCTTCACAACATTTATCTGTGTCTATCTATCACACATCTTATCTGTGTCTATCTATCACACATCTATTGTTACTGTCTATCTATCACACATTTATCTGTGTCTATCTATCACACATCTTATCTGTGTCTATCTATCACACATTTATCTGTGTCTATCTATCCACATTTTCTGTGTCTATCTATCACACATCTTATCTGTGTCTATCTATCACACACATTTATCTGTGTCTATCTACCACATCTTATCTGTGTCTATCTATCACACATTTATCTGTGTCTATCTATCACACATCTTATCTGTGTCATCTATCACACATTTATCTGTGTCTATCTATCACATGTTATCTGTCTATTCTATCACACATTTATCTGTGTCTATCTATCACACATTTATCTGTGTCTATCTATCACACATCTTATCTGTGTCTCTTATGTATCACACACATTTATCTGTGTCTTCTATCACACATTTATCTGTCTTCTATCACATTTATCTGTCTTTTATCACACATGTATCTTCTGTGTCTATTCACACATTATCTGTGTTCTATCACACATGTTATCTGTCTGTCTATCACACATTTATCTGTGTCTTCTATCCACACTTATCGTTTTCTATCACACATCTTATCTGTGTCTATCACACATTTTCTGTGTCTATCACACATTTATCTGTGTCTATCACACATTACGTTTCTATACCCTGTTCTCTTTCTGTGTCTATCACACATTTATCTGTTCTTATCACAATGTATCTGTGTCTATCACACATTTATCTGTCTTCTATCACCATGTTATCTGTCTGTTCTATCACACATGTTACGTCTGTGTCTATCACACATGTTATCTGTCTTGTCATCACACATTATCTGTGTCATATCACAATTTACTTCTGTGTCTATCACACAACTTCGTGCTATCAATGTTTGTGTCTATCACAACATTTATCTGTCTATCTATCACACTGACTTTCTGTGTCTATCACAATCATATGTTCTTCTATCACACATTTACTTCTGTGCTCTATCACACATTTATCTGTCTATCTATCACACATTTTCTGTGTCTATCACACATGTACGTCTGTGTACTATCACAATGTATCTTCTGGTCTATCACACATTACTGTTTCATCCACATGTTTCTGTGTCTATCACACATTTACTGTCTGTCTATCACCATGTTATCTGTCGTCTATCACAAATGTATCTGTGTCTATCTATCACACATGTTATTCTGTGTCTATCACACAATGTTACTGTCTGTGTCTATCACACATGTATCTGTCTGTGTCTATCACACAAGTTATCTGTCTGTGTCTATCACACATGTATATCATACATTGTATACTGTCTGTCTATCATCACATTTATCTGTCTGTGTCTATCACACATTGTATCTGTTCTGTCTATCACAAATGTTAACTGCTGTGTCTATCACACATTGTATCTGTCTGTGTTTCTATCACAATGTTATCTGTCTTGTCTATCACATTGTATCTGTCTGTGTCTATCACAATTGTAACTGTCTGTGTCTATCACAAATGTTAACTGTCTGTGTCTATCACAATTGTATCTGTCTGTGTTCTATCAAATGTTAACTGTCTGTGTCTATCACAATGTTCTGTCTGTGTCTATCACAATTGTTAACTGTCTGTGTCTATCACACATTGTAACTGTCTGTGTCTATCACACATTGTATCTGTCTGTGTTCTATCACAATGTTATCTGTCTGTGTCTATCACACATTGTATCTGTCTTTCTGTGTCTATCACACATGTTATCTGTCTGTGTCTATCACACATTGTATCTGTCTGTGTCTATCACACATGTTAACTGTCTGTGTCTATCACACATTGTATCTGTCTGTGTCTATCACACATGTTAACTGTCTGTGTCTATCACACATTGTATCTGTCTGTGTTCTATCACACATTGTTATCTGTCTGTGTCTATCACACATGTTATCTGTCTGTGTCTATCACACATTGTATCTGTCTGTGTCTATCACACATTGTATCTGTCTGTGTCTATCACACATGTTAACTGTCTGTGTCTATCACACATTGTATTCTGTCTGTGTCTATCACACATGTAACTGTCTGTGTCTATCACACATTGTATCTGTCTGTGTCTATCACACATTGTAATCTGTCTGTGTCCTATCACACATTGTATCTGTCTGTGTCTATCACACATTGTACTGTCTGTGTCTATCACACATTGTATCTGTCTGTGTCTATCACACATTGTATCTGTCTGTGTCTATCACACATGTTAACTGTCTGTGTCTATCAAACATTGTATCTGTCTGTGTCTATCACACATGTTAACTGTCTGTGTCTATCTATCACAATGTTATCTGTCTGTGTCTATCACACATTTACTGTCTGTGTCTATCACACATGATCGTCTTGATACCTGTCTCTGTGTCTATCACACACATGTTAACTGTCTGTGTCTATCACACATGTTATCTGTCTGTGATCTATCACACATGTATCTGTCTGTGTCTATCACACATTTATCTGTCTGTGTCTATCATCACAATGTTATCTGTCTGTGTCTATCACACATGTAACTGTCTGTGTCTATCATCACAAATGTTATCTGTCTGTGTCTATACACATTGTAACTGTCTGTTACTATCACACATGTTAACTGTCTGTGTCTATCACACATGTTAACTGTCTGTGTCTATCACACATTGTACTGTCTGTGTCTATCACACATGTTAACTGTCTGTGTCTATCACACATGTTATCTGTCTGTGTCTATCACACATGTTATCTGTCTGTGTCTATCACACATTGTATCTGTCTGTGTCTATCACACACATGTTAACTGTCTGTGTCTATCACACATTGTATCTGTCTGTGTCTATCACACATTGTATCTGTCTGTGTCTATCACACATGTTATCTGTCTGTGTCTATCACACATTGTATCTGTCTGTGTCTATCACACATGTTAACTGTCTGTGTCTATCACACAATGTTACTGTCTGTGTCTATCACACATTGCATCTGTCTGTGTCTATCTATCACAAATGTTACTGTCTGTGTCTATCACACATGTTACTGTCTGGTCTATCACACATTGTATCTGTCTGTGTCTATCACACATGTTAACTGTCTGTGTCTATCACACATTGTATCTGTCTGTGTCTATCACACATGTTACTGTCTGTGTCTATCACACATGTATCTGTCTGTGTCTATCACACATTTATTGTCTGTTCTATCACACATGTTCTGTCTGTGTCTATCACACATGTATCGCGTCATCATCACACATGTTACTGTCTTGCTATCACACATTTATCTGTGTCATCACACATGTATCTGTCTGTGTCATCACACAGTAACGTCTGTGTCTATCACACATGTACTGTCTGTGTCTATCACACATTTATCTGTCTGTGTCTATCACACATTTAACTGTCTTTCACCCATTGTACTCTTTCTATCACACATGTACTGTCTGTGTCTATCACACATGTATCTGTCTGTGTTATCACACATGTATCTGTCTGTGTCTATCACACATTTAACTGTCTGTGTCTATCACACATTATCTGTCTGTGTCTATCACACATTGACTGTCTGTGTCATCTATCACAATGTTATCTGTCTTGTCTATCACATTATCTTCGTGTCTATCACACATTGTATCTGTCTGTGTCTATCCACATTGTATCTGTCTGTGTCTATCTATCACAATGTTAACTGTCTGTCTATCACACATGTATCTGTTTATCTATCACATGTATCTTCTGTGTCTATCACACATTTATCTGTCTGTGTCTATCTATCACAAAGTTACTGTCTGTGTCTATCACACATTGTACTGTCTGTGCTACTATCACAAATGTTATCTGTCTGTGTCTATCAACATTGTATCTGTCTGTGTCTATCTATCACAAATGTTATCTGTCTTGTCTATCACACATATCTGTCTGTCTATCACAAATTACTGTCTGTTTATCACACATGTATCTGTCGTCTATCTATCAAAAGTATCTGTCTGTGTCTATCACACATTGTTCTGTCTGTGTCTATCACAAATGATACTTCTGTGTCTATCACAAATGTTAACTGTCTTTCTATCACAAATGTTACTTCTGTGCTATCACAAATTTAATGTCTGTGTCTATCACAAATGTTACTGTCTGTGTCTATCACAAAGTTAACTTCTGTGTCTATCACACATTGTAACTGTCTGTGTCTATCACACATTGTAACTGTCTGTGTCTATCATCACAATGTTACTGTCTGTGTCTATCACACATTGTATCTGTCTGTGTCTATCACACATTGTATCTGTCTGTGTCTATCACACATGTATCTGTCTGTGTCTATCACAAATGTTACTGTCTGTGTTATCACACATTGTATCTGTCTGTGTCATCTATCACAAATGTTATCTGTCTGTGTCTATCACACATGTATCTGTCTGTGTCTATCACAATGTTAACTGTCTGTGTCTATCACAATGTTACTGTCTGTGTCTATCACAAATTAACTGTCTGTGTCTATCACAAATGTTAACTGTCTGTTCTATCACAATGTTACTGTCTGTGTCTATCACAAATTTAACTGTCTGTGTCTATCACAATGTTAACTGTCTGTCTATCACAATGTTACTGTCTGTGTCTATCACACATGTAACTGTCTCTGTCTATCACACAATGTTATCTGTCTGGTCTATCACACATGTATCTGTCTGTGTCATCACACATTGTATCTGTCTGTGTCTATCACACAATGTTATCTGTCTGTGTCTATCACACATTGTAACTGTCTGTGTCTATCACACATTGTATCTTCTGTGTCTATCACACATGTATCTGTCTGTGTCTATCACACATGTATCTGTCTGTGTCATTTTCACAAATGTTAACTGTCTGTGTCTATCACACATGTTATCTGTCTGTGTCATTATCACAAATGTAACTGTCTGTGTCTATCACACATTGTATCGTGTCTATCTATCACAAATGTTAACTGTCTGTGTCTATCACACATGTACTGTCTGTGTCTATCACACATTGTATCTGTCTGTGTCTATCACAATTAACTGTCTTGTCATCACACATGTATCTGTCTGTGTCTATCTATCACAAATGTACTGTCTGTCTATCACACATTGCATCTGTCTGTGTCTATCACACATGTTCTGTCGTGTCATCACACATTGTATCTGTCTGTGCTATCTATCACAAATGTAACTGTCGTTCTATCACACATTGTACTGTCTGTGTCTATCACACATTGTAACTGTCTGTGTCTATCACACATGTAACTGTCTGTGTCTATCACACATTGTATCTGTCTGTGTCTATCATCACAATGTTATCTCTCTGTGTCTATCACACATGTTAACTGTCTGTGTCTATCACACATTTAACTGTCTGTGTCTATCACACATTGTATCTGTCTGTGTCTATCACACATGTTAACTGTCTGTGTCTATCTATCACACATGTATCTGTCTGTGTCTATCACACATGTAACTGTCTGTGTCTATCACACATTGTAACTGTCTGTGTCTATCACACATGTATCTGTCGTGTCTATCACACATTTAACTGTCGTGTCTATCACACATGTTATCTGTCTGTGTCTATCACACATGTTACTGTCTTGTCTATCACACATTTATCTGTCTGTGTCTATCACACTGTTAACCGTCTGTGTCTATCACACATGTTACTGTCTGTGTCTATCACACATGTTATCTGTCTGTGTCTATCACACATTGTATCTGTCTGTGTCTATCACACATTGTACTGTCTGTGTCTATCACACATGTACTGTCTGTGTCTATCACACATGTTAACTGTCTGTGTCTATCACACATTTAACTGTCTGTGTCTATCACACATGTTAACTGTCTGTGTCTATCACACATGTATCTGTCTGTGTCTATCACACATTGTATCTGTCTGTGTCTATCACATTGTACTGTCTGTGTCTATCACACATGTTAACTGTCTGTGTCTATCACACTTGTACTGTCTGTGTCTATCACACATTGTACTGTCTGTGTCTATCACACATGTTAACTGTCTGTGTCTATCACACATTGTATCTGTCTGTGTCTGTCACACATGTTAACTGTCTGTGTCTATCACAAAATGTTAACTGTCTGTGTCTATCACACATTGTATCTGTCTGTGTCTATCTATCACAAATGTTATCTGTCTGTGTCTATCACACATTGTATCTATCTATCACATATTGTTATCTGTCTGTGTCTATCTATCACACATGTTATCTGTCTGTGTCTATCAATCACACGTTTTATCTGTCTGTGTCTATCACACATCTATCTGTCTGTGTCTATCTATCACACATCTATCTGTCTCTGTCTATCTATCACACATCTATCTGTCTGTGTCTATCTATCACACATCTATCTGTCTGTGTCTATCACACATCTATCTGTCTGTCTGTCTATCTGTCTGCCAGCCTGGAAAATATCATGGTCAGTGTCAGTGTCTGTATCCATATGATAATTCCAATCCACGATTTCTTTCCTTTGTAATGAAGCAGGTTTTTTTTTTAGAATTCATTCAATTGTTTAGTTCTGAGTAAATCAGTTCATGTCGTTATGCTTCTGTTATATGTGTACAGTAGCCAGGACTAGCCATAAAACCAATCCAGTGGGACCTAACACTACTTTCCAAGAGAAATAGTGTATTGAAGCTTTGTTCTGCATAGTGGATTGTTCATATACATGCAGTGTAAACAATACCTGCTTATTGCATTTTTACTATGTGTTCTGGGGTGTTCATGTACTACACACACAATATCAACTGCTTATTACTTTTCACGTGTTGTGGGGTGTTCATGTACCACACACACAAAGTATCAACTGCTTATTACCTTTTATGTGTTGAGGGGTGTTCACGTACCACACACACACAGTATAAACTGCTAATTACCTTTTGTTGTTATGGGATGTTCATATACTACACAGAGTATATACACTGCTTATTACCTTTTGTTGTGTGTTGTGGTGTGTTCATATATCACACACAGTATATAAACTGCTTATTACCTTTTGTTGTGTATTGTGGTGTGTTCATATATCACACACAGTATATAAACTGTTAATTACCTTTTTTATGTGTTGTGGTGTGTTCATATATCACACACAGTATATAAACTGTTAATTACCTTTTGTTGTGTGTTGTGGTGTGTTCATATATCACACACAGTATATAAACTGTTAATTACCTTTTGTTGTGTGTTGTGGGGAGTTCATATATCACACACAGTATATAAAACTGTTAATTACCTTTTGTTGTGTGTTGTGGGGAGTTCATATACCACACACAGTATATAAATTAGTTATTACATTTTGTTATATGTTATGGTCTTGAAGAAGGCAGACACAAGAAGAACATTAATGAAGATGATTAGGAAAACACAAGCAATATTTAGAGGACATTTTATGAAGCAAGAGAAATTAAAGCACCTGGTCACAACAGGAAAGCTGGAGGGAAAGACAGCACCATGTATACCCAGGAAGAAAATATTGGGTGGACTTGCAGAGTGGCTGAGGACAGAGAGCATGGGAGAAGCACTTGCAGTGACGAGGACAGATTCGTACAGAGGGCCATGATCGCCAACGCCATGTGGCAGGGCACATGATGATGATGATGATGATTATATATGCTGTGGAGTGTTCATATATCACACACAGTATAAACTGCTTATCACCTTTTGTTGTGCATTCTGGAATCTTCCATGATTTTCAGGGACAGGAGGCTGGCCGAGCCATGGTCAGAAGGCATAGACGATAAGCTGGTGGGTCCAGGGGTCGATATGCTGCTGGTGCTGCTGCGTGAGTTTGACCGGGGCAGGTTAGGTTTGACCTGTTTCAACTGAACATAAACACATTACCTGTTTTACCTGAACACAGAAGCATTACCTCTTTTACCTGAACACAGAAACATTACCTCTTTTACCTGAACACAGAAACATTATCTGTTTTACCTGAAAACAGACACACTATCTGTTTTCACTGGACACAGACACACTACCTGTTTTACCTGAACACAGACACACTACCTGTTTTACCTGAACACAGACACACTACCTCTTTTACCTGAACACAGACACATTACCTCTTTTACCTGAACACAGAAACATTACCTCTTTTACCTGAAAACAGACACACTACCTGTTTTCACTGGACACAGACACACTACCTGTTTTACCTGAACACAGACAAACTACCTGTTTTCACTGGACACAGACACACTACCTGTTTTACCTGAACACAGACATATTACCTGTTTTACCTGAACACAGACATATTACCTGTTTTACCTGAACACAGACACATTATCTGTTTTACCTGAACACAGACACATTTCCTGAACACAGACACACTACCTGTTTTACCTGAACACAGACACATTACCTGTTTTACCTGAACACAGACACACTACCTGTTCTACCTGAACACAGACACATTACCTGTTTTACCTGAACACAGACACACTGCCTGTTTTACCTGAACACAGACACATTACCTGTTCTACCTGAACACAGACACACTACCTGTTTTACCTGAACACAGACACATCATCTGTTTAACCTGAACACAGACACACTACCTGTTCTACCTGAACACAGACACATTACCTGTTCTACCTGAACACAGACACATCATCTGTTTTACCTGAACACAGACACACACACTACCTGTTTTACCTGAATACACACACACTACCTGTTTTACCTGAACACAGACACACTACCTGCTTTACCTGAATACAGACACACTATCTGTTTTACCTGAACACAGAGACACTACCTGTTTTACCTGAACACAGACACATTACCTGTTTTACCTGAATACAGACACATTACCTGTTTTACCTGAATACAGACACACTACCTGTTTTACCTGAACACAGACACACTACCTGTTCTACCTGAACACAGACACATTACCTGTTTTACCTGAACACAGACACACTGCCTGTTTACCTGAACACAGTCACATCATCTGTTTTACCTGAATACAGACACACTACCTGTTTTACCTGAATACAGACACACTACCTGTTTTACCTGAACACAGACACACTACCTGTTCTCCTGAACACAGACACACTACCTGTTTTATCTGAACACAGACACATTACCTGTTCTACCTGAAAACAGACACATTACCTGTTTTACCTGAACACAGACACATTACCTGTTTTACCTGAACACAGACACACTACCTGTTTTACCTGAACACAGACACATTACCTGTTTTACCTGAATACAGACACATTACCTGTTTTACCTGAATACAGACACACTACCTGTTTTACCTGAACACAGACACACTACCTGTTCTACCTGAACACAGACACATTACCTGTTTTACCTGAACACAGACACACTGCCTGTTTTACCTGAACACAGTCACATCATCTGTTTTACCTGAATACAGACATATTACCTGTTTTACCTGAACACAGACACACTACCTGTTTTACCTGAACACAGACACATTACTGTTTTACCTGAACACAGACACACTACCTGTTCTACCTGAACACAGACACATTACCTGTTTTACCTGAACACAGACACACTGCCTGTTTTACCTGAACACAGACACATTACCTGTTCTACCTGAACACAGACACACTACCTGTTTTACCTGAACACAGACACATCATCTGTTTAACCTGAACACAGACACACTACCTGTTCTACCTGAACACAGACACATTACCTGTTCTACCTGAACACAGACACATCATCTGTTTTACCTGAACACAGACACACACACTACCTGTTTTATCTGAACACAGACACATTACCTGTTCTACCTGAAAACAGACACATTACCTGTTTTACCTGAACACAGACACATTACCTGTTTTACCTGAACACAGACACACTACCTGTTTTACCTGAACACAGACACATTACCTGTTTTACCTGAATACAGACACATTACCTGTTTTACCTGAATACAGACACACTACCTGTTTTACCTGAACACAGACACACTACCTGTTCTACCTGAACACAGACACATTACCTGTTTTACCTGAACACAGACACACTGCCTGTTTTACCTGAACACAGTCACATCATCTGTTTTACCTGAATACAGACATATTACCTGTTTTACCTGAACACAGACACACTACCTGTTTTACCTGAACACAGACACACTACCTGTTCTACCTGAACACAGACACACTACCTGTTTTATCTGAACACAGACACATTACCTGTTCTACCTGAACACAGACACATTACCTGTTTTACCTGAACACAGACACACTACCTGTTTTACCTGAACACAGACACATTACCTGTTTTACCTGAACACAGACATACTTCTGTTTTAACTGAACACAGGCACACTGCCTGTTTTACCTGAATACAGACACACTTCTGTTTTAACTGAACACAGGCACACACACTACCTATTTTAACTGAATACAGACACTTTACTTGTCTTACCTGAATACAGAACATTTTACCTGTTTTACCTGAACAAATATTTACCTCCTTTAACCCTTTGAGGGACAGCACTGAAACAAGTCAGCGAGTTCAAGTATCTTGGAAGTATCTTCACAGAAGATGGACGTCTCAACAGAGAGATCGAGACGAGTTCAAAAGGCCAACAGCGTCAGCTACCAGCTTGCCCCACTCCTAAGACACCCCAACATCCCCATCGAGACCAAAGCCAAACTCATCGAGTCCATATTTAGACCAACCTTGACCTACCAGTGTCAGACATGGACCCTTACCAAAAGTCTTGAAAGAAAGATCACCACCTGCGAGATGAGATGTCTAAGGAGAGCAGTCAACAAAACCAGACATGATAAGATCAAGAACATCAAGATCAGAGAAATGATTGGAACAACACCAATTCTCCACTACATCCAACAGCAGAGAACCAGGTGGTTCGGGCACCTGACACGCATGGCACCTCACCAGCTTGCCAGTAAAGCTTACAACACAAAGGTGTCAGGGTACAAGGCAAGGGATAGACCGAGGAAGACCTGGATCGAGGGTGTGAAAGAAACACTGAAGACCCACAACATCCCACTCAACCAGGCCTTCAAACTTGCCGCAGACAGAAAGCTCTTTCTCCCCTCGACGCCCAAGATGGTATAAGAGGACGGATAAAGTAAAGTAAGTAACCCTTTGACTACTGCACCCTATCCACCAACTACAAAAACTTAACTCTTTGACTCCCTCACCCTCTCCACCAGCTTCCTGCAGGAAGCTGGTAGTAAGGGTGAGGGAGTCAAAGGATTAAGTTTCAGCTTTGGTGGCATGGTTGATAATGCAGGATGCCGATGGACAGGGTGCAGGAGTCAAAGGGTTAAGAACACATTACAACAAATTCACTTCATTGTGATGTTTAAGTGTAGTTTTGTCTCCCACAACAGAGACAGGTTTTGGTGAAAAGTGGTACATATGATCTATAATAAGTGGTACATAAGATCTATAATAAGTGGTACATAAGATGTATAATAATGTGGTACATAAGATCTATAATAATAAGTGGTACATAAGATCTATAATAATAAGTGGTACATAAGATCTATAATAAATGGTACATAAGATCTATAATAAGTGGTACATAAGATCTATAATAAGTGGTACATAAGATCTATAATTATAAGTGGTACATAAGATCTATAATATATAAGTGGTACATAAGATGTATAATAAGCGGTACATAAGATCTATATTAAGTGGTACATAAGATCTATAATAAGTGGTATATAAGATGTATAATAAATGGTATATAAGATGTATAATAAGTGGTATATAAGATGTATAATAAGCGGTATATAAGATCCATAATAAATGGTATATAAGATGTATAATAAGTGGTATATAAGATGTATAATAAGCGGTATATAAGATCTATAATAAATGGTATATAAGATGTATAATAAGCGGTATATAAGATCTATAATAATAAGTGGTACATAAGATCTATAATAAGTGGTATATAAGATGTATAATAAATGGTATATAAGATGTATAATAAGTGGTATATAAGATCTATAATAAGTGGTATATAAGATCTATAATAATAAGTGGTACATAAGATCTATAATAATAAGTGGTACATAAGATCTATAATAAGTGGTACATAAGATCTATAATAAATGGTACATAAGATCTACAATAAGTGGTACATAAGATCTATAATAATAAGTGGTACATAAGATCTATAATAAGTGGTACATAAGATCTACAATAAGTGGTATATAAGATCTATAATAATAAGTGGTACATAAGATCTATAATAAGTGGTACATAAGATGTATAATAAATGGTACATAAGATCTACAATAAGTGGTACATAAGATCTATAATAAGTGGTACATAAGATCTACAATAAGTGGTACATAAGATCTATAATAAGTGGTACATAAGATCTATAATAAGTGGTACATAAGATCTACAATAAGTGGTACATAAGATCTACAATAAGTGGTACATTAAGATATAATAAGTGGTACATAAGATTATAATAAGTGGTACATAAGATCTATAATAAGTGGTACATAAGATCTATAATAAGTGGTACATAAGATCTACAATAAGTGGTACATAAGATCTACAATAAGTGGTATATAAGATCTATAAATAAGTGGTACATAAGATCTATAATAAGTGGTACATAAGATCTACAATAAGTGGTACATAAGATCTATAATAAGTGGTATCATAAGATCTATAATAAGTGGTACATAAGATCTACAATAAGTGGTATAAGATCTATATAAGTGGTACATAAGATCTATAATAAGTGGTACATAAGATCTACAATAAGTGGTACATAAGATCTATAATAAGTGGTACATAAGATCTAAAATAAGTGGTACATAAGATCTATAATAAGTGGTACATAAGATCACAATAAGTGGTTATAAAGATCTAATAATAAGTGGTACATAAGATCTATAATAAGTGGTACATAAGATCTACAATAAGTGGTACATAAGATCTATAATAAGTGGTACATAAGATCTATAATAAGTGGTACATAAGATCTACAATAAGTGGTACATAAGATCTATAATAAGTGGTACATAAGATCTACAATAAATGGTACATAAGATCTATAATAAGTGGTACATAAGATCTATAATAAGTGGTACATAAGATCTACAATAAGTGGTACATAAGATCTATAATAAGTGATACATAAGATCTACAATAAGTGGTACATAAGATCTATAATAAGTGGTACATAAGATCTACAATAAGTGGTACATAAGATCTATAATAAGTGGTACATAAGATCTATAAGTGGTACATAAGATCTACAATAAGTGGTATATAAGATCTATAATAAGTGGTACATAAGATCTATAATAAGTGGTACATAAGATCTATAATAAGTGGTACATAAGATCTACAATAAGTGGTACATAAGATCTACAATAAGTGGTATATAAGATCTATAATAAGTGGTACATAAGATCTACAATAAGTGGTACATAAGATCTATAATAAGTGGTACATAAGATCTATAAGTGATACATAAGATCTACAATAAGTGGTATATAAGATCTATAATAAGTGGTACATAAGATCTACAATAAGTGGTACATAAGATCTATAATAAGTGGTATATAAGATCTATA